>CM029013.1:136370616-136970616 GCA_016801055.1 Panax notoginseng | reverse complement strand
ATGGTATAGAAGGAATCTCAAATTGGACAGGTTCATGCATTTGATCTGTAGTGGTTTGTGGCTCTTGAATTTCTTCAAGATCTATTTTCCTCCCACTGGCCCCTTTAAGGATAAACTCCTTTTCCAAGAAGGCAACATGTTTGGTAACAAACACCTTTTGTTTAGTAGGATTGTAGACAAAGTACACTTATCAGATCTTGTCCCAAGCTTATCATTCTGAAACCTTTTCACATAAGCTAGACATCCCCAAATCTTAACATGCTTAAGACTAGGCTTCCTCCCTGTCCATATCTCATATGGAGTCTTAGGGGCTGATTTCGAGCGAACCTTATTTAGTAGATATATAGCTGCTTCTACGGAATATACCTAGAATGACACCGGAAGATCGGTAAAACTCATCATGGAACGAACCATGTCCAACAATGTTCTATTTCTCCTTTTGAGATACACCATTCAGCTGTGGCGTCCCTGGTGGAGTCCATTGTGAGATTATACCATTTTCTTTGACACAACTGAGAAACTCACTTCTTAAGTATTCACCACCTCGATCTGATCGAAGAATCTTAATACTTTTTCCTGTTTGTTTCTCTACTTCACTTCTGAACTTTTTGAACTTTTCAAATGATTCAGATTTGTATTTCATTAAATACATATATCCAAATCTTGAGTGATCGTCAGTGAATGTAATAAAAATGAATACCCTCCTCGTGCATTCGTTGTCATAGGTCCACATACATCTGTTTGTACCAACGCTAACAACTCTATAACTCTTTCTCCTTTTCCACTAAAAGGAGATTTAGTCATTTTTCCCATGAGATAAGATTCACAAGTTGGATATGATTCATAATTCGATAGCTCTAGGAGCCCATCTCGATACAACATGGATAATCTTGTTTCATTAATATGACCAAGTCTACAGTGCCACATATAGGTATAATTAACATCATCTCTTTTTCTTTTCTTAGTTTTTTCAATTTGAAGTATATTTTCTTGCAAGTAAAGAATGTAAAGTCCATTTTGTAAATTACCAACATCATATAAAACATTATTATTATAAATAGAACAACTATTTATAATAAGCATTTATATCGTTGATTGGGATAATACCTGTAACTACATCCCCTGATGCAACTGCATCCTGGACCGTCATATTAAAGGTGTAGGCCATCGGTCTACTCGATTGAGTTCGACCCCCAATAGCTAACTTACCACTATTAGCGCCCTTATTACCATCTACCCCCTTCTTCAGGCAATTTTTCGCCATGTGATCCTTTGATCCACATGCGAAGCATCAATGATTTTTCTTCGGACTTGGAAAATTATGCAAAATATGCCCTTCTTGTCCATAGTTGTAGCACACTGCTTTACCCTTGAGACGGACTCCTAAATGAGTCTTTCCACAGTTCTTACATGCCTCCATACTCTTCTTAGGATCTCTTTGTTTTACTCTGGTATTCCTAGAGTTAAAAGCCTTCCTCTTCTGGCCGTTGCCACTCCCGCTGGCTCCCTCGATTTTCACCCCCCATCCACCTTACTCTTGTTCTTATTCTCTCTGTGCTATTGGCTTAAAGCCTCACTACCACCCTCTATGATTATTACCTTCTCCAGAATGGTTCTAAAGGAATTACTTTGAAACACTGATATCCGGCTATAGAGCTAGGATTTCAAGCCCTGCTCAAATCTCCTTGCCTTCCTCACCTCCGTATCCACCTGATGTGGAGCAAATCTCGCCAGTTCATTGAACTTGGCAGCATATTGGGGAACAATCGTATCCTCTTATTTCAATTCTAAGAATATCATCTCCATCCAACCCTGCATACTAGTGGGGAAATAGTTCTCAAAAAATATCTCCTTGAACTTTTCCACGTTACATTCTCCACTTCAACCCTAACACGGTTCACCTCCCACCAGAAGTTGGCCTCTCCCTTCATTATGTAGGTGACAAAAGAAGTCTTCTGCCCCTCCTCGACATTTACAATTACAAATGCCCTTTTCAAACTCTTTTATCCAAGCTTGGGCTTCTATAGGGTCCGTAGTTCCTTTGAACTCCGGTGGACCTACACTCTTAAAATCCTTAAACGTAGTAGCACGTACTACTGCAGGATTGACATGTATATTTGCACCATTTCTATTAAAGACAGTTGTTAATAAGTTAACAAACTCTTGCATCGGGTTAACAAGTCCCCCTTCTGGTTGATTCACGTTAGCTTCCTGATTTTGTTGTCTTCTTCTTGGCAGCATCTTTCTATTAAAATGAATAACAGTACATTATTACTTCCTTTTTATTTAACTAGTCATTAATCATTTTTAACAATAACCCAACTCATCATAAAACATGTTCAATAAAGTGCTTATATTGATATGCTTCTTGCTTTGTAGTATAATACTACATCGTTCACCATTACATAACCTTGGCTCATTACTTTCCTACAATTACTTTCCAAAAATTGGGATTTACAAAAGACTACCCTTTGATTATACAAAAGAGGATTTTACGTCACTACATAGATACACAATATTTAATATCTAAACCTACTCTAGTTATTAACTATACTATATTTTCCTAGTGGCATTTCCATAATCTGCATCGGTAAGACTGGCGACCAAATCTCGTTTGATCATATGCCTAGTCTGCCCTGCTTCCATAGGATACTCAGCAACTTGTCGCTGACAATCCTCATGAGAACTCCTATGAATATAGGACATCCTACAAATAAGCTCAAAGGCCTCGTGTTTTAGCTCGTGGACTTTGTCCTTTGCCAAAACTTTCTCGTCATGTTCCACTTCCCAAAATGTCTCCATGTCCCTCTTATCCTCCAGATGTCATAGATCTCCTCCTTTAATTCCTTTACCTCTTTACCTGACTGGATATTCCTATCCAACAAGGTTATAAATAATGCCTTCATTGACTCCCTCGGAGTCATCTCCTCTGTAGGTAATACCGTATTTACACCCAATAAGGTTTATTCCTTCAGGTAGTTAAACCAAAGTCCATACTTGGTTCTCATACATGGAGTCCATCTCGGATTTCATGGCTTCTTTCCACTTCTCTGAGTTTTTACTACTCATAGCATGTTTGTAATTCAATGGATCATCATCATCTATGATGCGTACCTCATCGTCATCCTCTATGACAAGTCCATACCTATCAGGTATCTTTGGTATTCTTCCAAGTTTACGAATAGGGCGTGGTATAGAAGGAATCTCTACTTGGACAGGTTCATCCATTTGAGCTGTAGTGGTTTATGGTTCTTGAATTTCTTCAAGATCTATTTTCCTCCCACTGGCCCCTTTAAGGATAAACTCCTTTTCGAAGAAGGCAGCATGTTTGGTAACAAACACCTTTTGTTCAGTAGGATTGTAGAAATAATATCCTAAACTTTCTTTAGGATATCCCAGAAAAGTACACTTATCAGATCTTGTCCCAAGCTTATCATTCAGAAACCTTTTCACATAAGCTGGACATCCCCAAATCTTAACATGCTTAAGACTAGGCTTCCTCCCTATCCACATCTCATATGTAGTCTTAGGGGCTGATTTCGAGGGAACCTTATTTAGTAGATATGTAACTGCTCCTACGGAATATCCCAAGAATGACACCGGAAGATCGATAAGACTCATCATGGAACGAACCATGTCCAACAATGTTCGATTTCTCCTTTCAGATACACCATTCAGCTGTGGCGTCCCTGGTGGAGTCCATTGTGAGATTATACCATTTTCTTTGACACAACTGAGAAACTCACTTCTTAAGTATTCACCACCTCGATCTGATCGAAGAATCTTAATACATTTTCCCGTTTGTTTCTCTACTTCACTTCTGAACTCTTTGAACTTTTCAAATGATTAAGATTTGTATTTCATTAAATACATATATCCAAATCTTGAGTGATCGTCAGTGAATGTAATAAAAAAAAATACCCTCCTCGTGCATTCGTTGTCATAGGTCCACATACATCTGTTTGTACCAACGCTAACAACTCTATAACTCTTTCTCCTTTTCCACTAAAAGGAGATTTAGTCATTTTTCCCATGAGACAAGATTCACAAGTTGGATATGATTCATAATTCGATAGCTCTAGGAGCCCATCTCGATACAACTTGGATAATCTTGTTTCATTAATATGACCAAGTCTACAGTGCCACATATAGGTATAATTAACATCATCTCTTTTTCTTTTCTTAGTTTTTTCAATTTGAAGTATATTTTCTTGCAAGTCAAGAATGTAAAGTCCATTTTGTAAATTACCAACATCATATAAAACATTATTATTATAAATAGAACAACTATTTATAATAAGCATTTATATCGTTGATTGGGATAATACCTGTAACTACATCCCCTGATGCAACTGCATCCTGGACCGTCATATTAAAGGTGTGGACCATCGGTCTACTCGATTGAGTTGGACCCCCAATAGCTAACTTACCACTATTAGCGCCCTTATTACCATCTACCCCCTTCTTCAGGCAATTTTTCGCCATGTGATCCTTTAATCCACATGCGAAGCATCAATGATTTTTCTTCGGACTTGGAAAATTATGCAAAATGTGCCCTTCTTGTCCATAGTTGTAGCACACTGCTTTACCCTTGAGACGGACTCCTAAATGAGTCTTTCCACAGTTCTTACATGCCTCCATACTCTTCTTAGGATCTCTTTGTTTTACTCTGGTATTCCTAGAGTTAAAAGCCTTCCTCTTCTGGCCGTTGCCACTCCCGCTGGCTCCCTCGATTTTCATCCCCCCATCCGCCTTACTCTTGTTCTTTTTCTCTCTGTGCTATTGGCTTAAAGCCTCACTACCACCCTCTTTGATTATTACCTTCTCCATAACGGTTCTAAAGGAATTACTTTAAAACACTGATATCCGGCTATAGAGCTAGGGTTTCAAGCCCTGCTCAAATCTCCTTGCCTTCCTCACCTCCGTATCCACATAATGTGGAGTAAATCTCGCCAGTTCATTGAACTTGGCAGCATATTGGGGAACAATCATATCCCCTTGTTTCAATTCTAAGAATATCATCTCCATCCTACCCTGCATACTAGTGGGGAAATAGTTCTCAAAAAATATCTCCTTGAATCGTGTCCACGTTACATTCTCCACTTCAACCCTAGCATGGTTCACCTCCCACCAGAAGTTCACCTCTCCCTTCATTATGTAGGTGGCAAAAGAAGTATTCTGCCCCTTTTTGACACTTGCAATTACAAATGCCCTTTTCAATCTCTTTTACCCAAGTTTGGGCTTCTATAGGGTCCGTAGTTCCTTTGAACTCCGGTGGACCTACACTCTTAAAATCCTTAAACGTAGTAGCATGTACTACTGCAGGATTGACATGTATATTTGCACCATTTCTATTAAAGACAACTGTTAATAAGTTAACAAACTCTTGCATCGGGTTAACCAGTCCCCCTTCTGGTTGATTCACGTTAGCTTCCTGATTTCGTTGTCTTCTTCTTGGCGGCATCTTTCTATTAAAATGAATAACAGTACATTATTACTTCCTTTTTATTTAATTAGTCATTAATCATTTTTAACAATAATCCAACTCATCATAAAACATTTTCAATAAAGTGCTTATATTGATATGCTTCTTTCTTTGTAGTATAATACTACATCGTTCACCATTACATAGCCTTGGCTCATTACTTTCCTACAATTACTTTCCAAAAATTGGGATTTACAAAAGACTACCCTTTGATTATACAATAGAGGATTTTAGGTCACTACATAGATACACAATATTTAATATCTAAACCTACTCTAGTTATTAACTATACTATATTTGCCTAGTGGCATTTGCATAATCTGCATCGGTAAGACTGGCGACCACATCTCGTTTGATCGTATGCCTAGTCTGCCCCGCTTCCATAGGATACTCAGCAACTTGTCGCTGACAATCCTCATGAGAACTCCTATGAATATAGGACATCCTACAAATAAGCTCAAAGGCCTCGTGTTTTAGCTCGTGGACTTTGTCCTTTGCCCAAACTTTCTCGTCATGTTCCACTTCCCAAAATGTCTCCATGTCCCTCTTATCCTCCAGATGTCATTGATCTCCTCCTTTAATTCCTTTACCTCTTTACCTGACTGGATATTCCTATCCAACAAGGTTATAAATAATGCCTTCATTGACTCCCTCGGAGTCATCTCCTCTGTAGGTAATACCGTATTTACACCTTTATTCCTTCAGGTAGTTAAACCAAAGTCCATACTTGGTTCTCATACATGGAGTCCATCTCGGATTTCATGGCTTCTTTCCACTTCTCTGAGTTTTTACTACTCATAGCATGTTTGTAATTCAATGGATCATCATCATCTATGATGCGTACCTCATCGTCATCCTCTATGACAAGTCCATACCTATCAGCTATCTTTGGTATTCTTCCAGGTTTACGAATAGGGCGTGGTATAGAAGGAATCTCTACTTGGACAGGTTTATCCATTTGAGCTGTAGTGGTTTGTGGTTCTTGAATTTCTTCAAGATCTATTTTCCTCCAACTGGCCCCTTTAAGGATAAACTCCTTTTCCAAGAAGGCAGCATGTTTGGTAACAAATACCTTTTGTTAAGTAGGATTGTAGAAATAATATCCTAAACTTTCTTTAGGATATCCCAGAAAAGTACACTTATCAGAACTTGGCCCAAGCTTATCATTCTGAAACCTTTTCACATAAGCTGGACATCCCCAAATCTTAACATGCTTAAGACTAGGCTTCCTCCCTGTCCACATCTCATATGCAGTCTTAGGGGCTGATTTCGAGGGAACCTTATTTAGTAGATATGCAGCAGCTTCTACGAAATATCCCCAGAAGATCGGTAAAACTCATCATGGAACGAACCATGTCCAACAATGTTCGATTTCTCCTTTCAGATACACTATTCAACTGTGGCGTCCCTGGTGGAGTCCATTGTGAGATTATACCATTTTCTTTGACACAACTAAGAAACTCACTTCTTAAGTATTCACCACCTCGATCTGATCGAAGAATCTTAATACTTTTTCCCGTTTATTTCTCTACTTCACTTCTGAACTCTTAGAACTTTTCATTAAATACACATATCCAAATCTTGAGAGATCGTCAGTGAATGTAATAAAATAAGAATACCTTCCTCGTGCATTCGTTGTCATAGGTCCACATACATCTGTGTGTACCAACGCTAACAACTCTGTAACTCTTTCTCCTTTTCCACTAAAAGGAGATTTAGTCATTTTTCCCATGAGACAAGATTCACAAGTTGGATATGATTCATAGTCCGATAGCTCTAGGAGCCCATCTCGATACAACTTGGATAATCTTGTTTCATTAATATGACCAAGTCTACAGTGCCACATATAGGTATAATTAACATCATCTCTTTTTCTTTTCTTAGTTTTTTCAATTTGAAGTATATTTTCTTGCAAGTCAAGAATGTAAAGTCCATTTTGTAAATTACCAACACCATATAAAACATTATTATTATAAATATAACAACTATTTATAATAAGCAATTATATCGTTGATTGGGATAATACCTATAACTACATCCCCTGATGCAACTGCATTCTAGACCGTCATATTAAAGGTGTGGGCCATCGGTCTACTCGACTTAGTTGGACCACCAATAGCTAACTTACCACAATTAGTGCCCTTATTACCATCTACCCCCTTCTTCAGGCAATTTTTTGCCATGTGATCAGTTGATCCATGTACGAGGCATCCATGATTCTTCTTCAGACTTGGACAATTAGGCAAAATGTGCCCTTCTTATCCATAGTTGTAGCACACCGCTTTACCCTTGAGACGGACTCCTAAATGAGTCTTTCCACAGTTCTTACATGCCGCTATACTCTTCTTAGGATCTCCTTGTTTTACTCTGGTATTCCCAGAGTTAAAAGCCTTCCTCTTCTGGCCGTTGCCACTCCAGCTCCCCCGGTTTTCACTCCCCCATCCGTCCTACTCTTGTTCTTCTTCACTCTGTGTTATTGGCTTAAAGCCTCACTACCACCCTCTGTGATTATTACCTTCTCCAAAATGGTTCTAAAGGAATTACTTTGAAACACTGATATTCGGCTATAGAGCAAGGGTTTCAAGCCCTACTCAAATCTCCTTGCCTTCCTCACCTCTGTATTCACCTGATGTGGAGCAAATCTCGCCAGTTCATTGAACTTGGAAGCATATTAGGGAACAATCATATCCCTTTGTTTTAATTCTAAGAATATCATCTCCATCCTACCCTGCATACTAGTGGGGAAATAGTTCTCAAAAAATATCTCCTTGAATCGTGTCCACGTTACATTCTCCACTTCAACCCTAGCATGGTTCACCTCCTGCCAGAAGTTGGCCTCTCCTTTCATTATGTAGGTGGCAAAAGAAGTATTCTGCCCCTCTTCGACACTTGCAATTACAAATGCCCTTTTCAATCTCTTTTACCCAAGTTTGGGCTTTTATAGGGTCCGTAGTTCCTTTGAACTCCGGTGGACCTACACTCTTAAAATCCTTAAACGTAGTAGCACGTACTACTGCAGGATTGACATGTATATTTGCACCATTTCTATTAAAGACAACTGTTAATAAGTTAACAAACTCTTGCATCGGGTTAACAAGTCCCCCTTCTAGTTGATTCACGTTAGCTTCCTGATTTTGTTGTCTTCTTCTTGGCAGCATCTTTCTATTAAAATGAATAACAGTACATTATTACTTCCTTTTTATTTAACTAGTCATTAATCATTTTTAACAATAACCCAACTCATCATAAAACATGTTCAATAAAGTGCTTATATTGATATGCTTCTTTCTTTGTAGTATGATACTACATCGTTCACCATTACATAGCCTTGGCTCATTACTTTCTCGTAATTACTTTTCAAAAATTGGATTTTAAAAAAGACTACCCTTAGATTATATAAAAGAGGATTTTACGTCACTACATAGATACACAATATTTAATATCTAAACCTACTCTAGTTATTAACTAGACTATATTTGCCTAGTGGCATTTGCATAATCTGCATCGGTAAGACTGGCGACCACATCTCGACTGATCGTATGCCTAGTCTGCCCTGCTTCCATAGGATGCTCAGCAACTTGTCGCTGATAATCCTCATGAGAACTCCTATGAATATAGGACATCTTACAAATAAGCTCAAAGGCCTCGTGTTTTAGCTCGTAAACTTTGTCCTTTGCTTAAACTTTCTCGTCATGTTCTACTTCCCAAAACGTCTCCATGTCCCTCTTATCCTCCAGATGTCATAGATCTCCTCCTTTAATTCCTTTACCTCTTTACCTGACTGGATATTCCTATCTAACACGGTCATGAATAATGCCTTCATTGACTCCCTCGGAGTCATCTCCTCTGTAGGTAATACCGTGTTAAACGATACTACCTCCACCTCCTCCTCGAACATTCCATCGAACAAGGATGTAAATCCTAATTTCTCAGAATCTTCCGACTCCATGACCACCACTACTAGTAACTCAGCTACAGGTGTCGGTAAAATCTCTATCCGGTTCACGGACTCTTTACTAGCCACATGTATATCTCTATACATCATGTTATATATCCTGACATCTACAACCAAAACAGATTATCTTGATTAGTACAAAACATTAGAATATTATAAACACATATCACATTTATTGCATTTTAAGGTTAACTTCATCTTTTAATTCTTCTTGTGATGAATTTCCTAAATTCACCTTTTTAAAAACTCAATGGGAGTTTAATTACTACTAGCTTCTTCAACTCTTCTTAAAGTTATGGCCTAAGGTTCTTCCTCCCTTAAGTTTTATAACCTACAGCTCTGATACCAACTTGTGTCGTCCCCAAATCTGGGTATCTTCTAACCCGATAGATGGTGGTACATGGTGCTACTGTTCACACATACATTTAATCGAAATACCTCAATGTAGTTAATATGTCTGCTATGTGACAACCCGAGAATTTGGAAAATTTTAAAATTTTAATTAATTGATTTAAGGTTCAAAATTAGAACCTAGACATAAAATTAGTGTATGTGTTTGATATTTTTAAGATGGAATTTTGAGGATTTCAAAATTATGTGAAGGATTTAGGTGAATTATTCAGGATTAAGGGTATACGTGAATATGTTCTGTGTATATGTGTAAAGTATGTGGTTAAGGGTCAAGGGTTGACCAGATAAACGATATCTATAACAAACCCTAGGTATATATTAAGAACGTCAACGTTCGATTAGAAAACTCTAGCGAATTACAAGAAATCCTAAAATCGGTTCTGGAAACCCTAATTTCGGTTCCGGGAATCCTAATTTATAATTAGGGAAAACCTAATTGTTAGTTAAATAGTTTTAATGTTAATTAGGAAATATTAATCCTAATTCTCAAGTTATTAGTAATTAGAAAACGTCAATCTAATTACGAAAATTTAATTTCTAAATTAGAAAATTATTTTTCTATTAGAAACCCTAATTAGTGGGTTATAAACCCTAATGACCATTTCGATCCAAATTGTTAAATTAGCAATTTTAATTAGGAAATGTTAATCATAATTAGCAAGATTTAATTTGTGATTAAGAAATTTTAATATAATTAGAAAATTATAATTATAATTTAAAAATATTAATTTTATATTTTTAAAAATCTAAATTAGAAATTTTAGAAAATCAAATTGCAAGTTAAGGGTTAAAACCTAAACCTTAAAATTGGCTCAAACCCTAAACTCTAAGTGGCTCAAACCCTAAACCCTAAGGGTTTGGCCAATGTCTAAATTGCCATTAAATTCAAAATGGAAATGACTAAAATACCCTTTAGTGCATTATTGGATTTTTGCCAAGTGGGAGAGTGGTGAACAACCCTAGCAACTCATTGACTTTAAATCACAGCAATCAGCCATAATTGCCAGCCATTTCATTACATACTACAATGCATATAGATTGGGAGAGAGAGAAAAATTATTTACTAACTTAAGTTTTGTACAACACTCAACCTATCTCTCTCAAGCTCCTCACTTTCGAAATTTATAGTTTTTAAGTCACAAAAACCAGCCCCACTAACACATTTAGCAAATCAGAAAGCTAGAATCAAAGTCAGAAATCAAGATCAAGCTTCAAAGTGGTATGAACCCTAATTCGCTAGATCTTGTTAGATGATGTAATTTATTGTTTTAAGTTATGTATTACGGTGTCACTTGATGATCTGGGTTGCTATATAGCGAATCCATAACTTCAAAGTGCTCGAAATAGTCATTTTAAGAAATCTGGGAAATGATGGAAATATGGCCTGACAAGCTAATGTCAGGCCCTATAGATCAGTGTGTGTTAATGATTTTTGGTGTTTAATGTTATAAATCTGTTCTTTGTAGGAAGGGCTTTGATCTAGGACTTACATCAAGCCCAGATCATGAGTAGATTTGAAGTTATTAAGGGTCAAAGTACGTTGACCAGAATTGACTGGCTTTTTTTGGGCAGCCCAGATTGCCCAGAACGCCTGACAGCATTTTTACAGGCCTTGATCTTACTTGTGTTTTGTGTTTTTGGTCTTGTTGTTGGTCGTATGTTATAGACTGGTATATGAACTACTAACATATGTCTTTAGTTCACTCATATCTTTATCAAAATCGTTAATATTTATGGTCAAACTATGTTGACCGGTCAACCTTAAGAACCTTCTGGAAAACCCAGAAAATTCAAGACCTGGTTCATGAACACTACTTTGACCAGCTTTAATCGTTCATATGTTAGGTTTTAAGATGGATCTAAAGTTATGATATTATACCTGGACACCTCGACTACACCTGTGAATTCATATATCACATAAATCATTCCTAGAATCAAAGATATAAGGCTATCAAGTAGGCACCTTCGCACTATTTTAGTTTTTGGAAAACCCAGAAACTCAAGAACAGCTCTGACATGTTTTTCTGATGGTTAGATCTTGCTGTGATCATGTATTTTGGCTATGAACTCAATTGATAGTGGTACTATTACACATATACTACTATAATAACACATTATCAGGCCAGAAAATCTAAACATACACAATCTGGAACTGGTCAAACTTCATACCCTGTTAGCAGTGCTTGAAGATATGGGCTTGGCCCAAGAACACCAAGAACACCTATAGCGACGGGTCTGTCGCTATAAGGCCCTTTAGCTACGGTTTTATTATTATTTATTATCTGATTTTCCAGAAATTATTTAAAAATAGATAAAAATGGTTTTTAATTATTAGAAATACATAATAAATTCTGAAAAATAGTTTTTAATTATTTAGAGTATATTTCATAAATATTTAATATTTTTTGAATATAAATTGTATTTAATTATAATATTAAATAAATTATTTAAAAATAATTTTAATTCATGAAAAATTATGAAAAATTATATTATGGCAAAAGAAAATATTTTAAGTTATTTTTAGTGACTTTTAATATTTTTGTGATGAATTTCATTAATTAATCAATATTAATGATAATTAGTTTATTTAATAAATATATTAAATAAATTATGGAAAAATATAATAAATGATTTATAAATCATATAAAAAAATCTTTCAAGTGTTAGAAAAATATTTGAAGTTATAAAATATAACTTTTGATATTTTGTCATGAAAATATTAATATTTTAATATTAAAAGCAATTATTGGATAATGGATTTAAGTGTTTAAAAATCATATAAATATGATTTGAAGGTATTAAAAAATACTTTATGATATTATAAATATATTATAATATTATGTGATGTATTTCATTAATATTTAATAATAAATAAAAATTAATGATAAAAGAATTATGTGGTATTTAATTCTTATAAATACGATATTAATAATTAAAAAATCATGATAAATGATAATAATTATCTAAAAATTATTATAAGACTTAGACAAATATTTTGACTGATACTAAAATTATCTAAGATAATTGTTAGGTGTTAAGGCAGAGTTTAATTGAACTTAGACTCGATAAAAGTCCGACTAGACCGTCGGGATGTCAGTTTTGTGTCGAGTTCAACTCAGACTGTAATGATTTGACTTGATACCGAGTCCTATGTGTGTTAGAGACTGATAGGGATGTGTGTTATGTGTTTAGGTTATTCTATGTTTATATATATAATAGTATTATATTGTGATGATATTATTCTAATATTGGAGATCTATATTACTAATATTAGGTCTTCGGATAAAGCGTAATAAATTGCGTAGCAGTAATCAACGGTTCAGACAAGTTTGTTTTTACTTAACTCTACTAAGAGTTGTTTCATTCGGATAAGCTTATGGTTAATCATTGCTGGTTGTCATGAATTGTACTCTGTACATATTGCATGTATAAGTCAGGTATGAAAGGCTGATCACCTTCATTACCAGTTTGTTCAGATATATTTATTCATGTATAATATTTGTTCAGTCATAAATTTGTTCCTACTATTTCACAATTATATTATTGAATTATAGCCAGCTTATTATTCAGACTCTTTCAATCATGATATATCGTTATATTATTAAACTTAAACTTGTTGGGCAATCCTTATGCTCACCCTTGCTATATCATGATAAAACATTGCAGATTAAGGCAAATGCTTTGGATACAAGGAAAGGCTAAAGACGGTTACAACGTAAAGTTAATACGTGCGATTAGATTGTAATAGTATTATATAATATTAATGTTATTGTAAGTTAAATAAGTTAAGAATTATGTATTAAGTTAAGGTTACTCGACCTTGGGGAATAGTGTGTAATGTAATGTATAAACAATTTATGTTTATATCTTCCGCAAAAATAGTAATAGTTGTATAGAATGATCGAACCGAATCCGTGATGATTCGGGACCTCGGATTCGGTGCCCTCACATGCTATATATTACATAATAATAATTCCCCTCCGAGGTTCTTTGTAACCATTAAATATGATCTTTGTCATAGTATCAAATTAATACAAAAGTAATAGTATTGTGACGCCCCCAAATTTTGGTACTTAAAACTCGAACTTGATGCTTCACGATACCATTTCTATGAACGAAATAATAACAATAATATAACATTAAACTTGATTTACATACATCAGAGTTTTTTAATCCCAAGTACGCAACTTTTAATACATTCATTATATGATAGATAATAAATATCACTGTCTTAATAAAGTTTAACTATTACACAGAATATTATAAAACTTATTCAGTCAGCTTTCCTTTTCCCTTGTTATTTTCGGAACCTTCTGGTTGATCACGCTTAGCTGAAAACATTTAAATTAAGCAAGAATGAGCGTTTGATTGCCCAACAAGTAATAGTAAACAATAAGTGATAGCTGAACGAAGTAAATGTTTTTTTTGAATGACACTTCTACAATGAATCAACATTTGTGAAGTAACGACATATCTCTTCTATATCAAATTTTTAAAACTACATACCACAATAAATGGAGAGCAGTCAACAGACTATGAACTTTGTTTTCAATTTTCGATAAGGTTTAACAAAATTTAATCTACAAATTGTCATAACTTACAAGCACGGGGGTGATCAGCCCGTTATGCCCTGTATTGATCAATACTATATGCAAGAACGATATTTTTGTTCATCTTATCTGCCTTAAGTGCATAAAAGTTTTTCCATATTCGGGATGTTCATACTTAGTCGGGAATCCGAACCAAAACAATTTGATTGGATATAGTAAATTTCTATCATGTTAAACGATATTTCTAAATCTGTATCTAGCTGGGTCAAATAGCTTAGACGAGGTTTGATTAAGAGTTCATATTGGAAACCAACAAGTATGTATCAACATGTGATTAAATACAATGATTATGCAAGTGTGGTCACTTGTATAACCTAATTTAGAAATTAACGAATAGAATATATATGTTGATCTATAACAACAATATTAAAGAACTTGTACAACAGATTATAAGTTAATAACTTACTTATACATAATCATTGCATAAGTGTATACAAGGTTAAGATATTTGGACAATGAAAAATAATAGTTTAGATATTAGCTTACACATGTCCATTACATAAAGTAAATGCAAAGGTAAGATACTTGCCTGAGCTGCTGCTTACAATTACACAACTTAGTTTCATCTTTTATATTGAGACATATCATTAATAAGATCGTTTGTTCGATTAGAATAACATACTATAACACATAATACTGCTATCTGCAGTCAACACATAACCTAATCACATTGTCACATAAGTTTAGCAGTCATTGAATCACAAACAAACACGTATCTAGTCAAGCTATCTAAGTCTAAATCAATTTCTAAAACATTTCGATGTACCGACGGCTTTATCGGGTAATTATCGAGTCTAAAACTATATTCTATAATTCAATATTCGTTTAGATAATTTAAATACCAGTCATATTATTTTTAAATGACTTGTAATAATTTATAAAAAATTATTATAATTTATCATGATTTTTCAAACACTGGAATTATTTTTAAATGATTTAAATACTAAATAATTCTATTATCATTAATATTTAATTATTATTAAATTATTAATGAAACCATTGCCAAAATAATAAAGTTATTTATAATAACTCAAAATAATTTTAAAATATTTTTATTACCCTTAAATGATTTTTAAAATATTTAAAATTATTTTTAAATAATTTTTGTTAATATTTAAATATTAATGTACTATTTATCAAAATATTAAAAGTCATTTATTATAGCTTAAAAATATTTTTAAACCATTTAAATCCATTTTAAATGATTTTTAAATTAATAAAATCATTTTTAAACTATTTATTTAATATTATTATTAAATAACTCTAATATCATTTAATAATAAATTATTAATGAAATTTACTTTTAAATATTAAAAGTTATATTTTATAACTTAAAATATTTTTAAACTATTTATTTTCATTCAAAATAATTTTTATAATATTAAAATCATTTTTAATTAATTTATTTAATATAATTGTTAATAAATCTAATATCATTAATATTAAATAATTAATAAAATTTGTCTTAAAATATTAAAAGTTGTATTTTATAACTTAAAATATTTTTAAAAACTTTATTATCATTTAAAATAATTTTTAATATAATAAAATCATTTTTAATCAATTTATTTAATACATTTATTAAATAAATTAAATATCAATAATATCCAAATAAATATTAATAATTATGAAAAAATATGTCAAAAATTATTAAAAGTTAATTTTTATAACTTAAAATAATTTTTAAAACTATTTTTGAATTTTTAATAATTAATTTCTATTTTTAAATGATTTTTAGAAATTTAATTAATTAAAATTATTAAATCTGTCGCTATAGCCTTTAGCGACATAAACCGTCGCTTAAAGTGTTATTTAGGCTCAAGAACATTCATGTGCAGTGATCGAGATGCCATGTTTGACCAACAAAAAACTGTCATATCTTAATGTTTCTGGGCAAGCTATGATATTGATCTTGTAGTACTAATGTAATACTACAATTATCCATCAAGATCTGGGTCAGATTACAACATACAAGCAAGATATGGAAGCTCAAACTATCTGTCCGAGCTATTCTTCGTTTTATGGGTTACCCATAAAACAAGAACAGTTCGACTGATCACTTTTGGGCTTCCACAACTTACTTTCTATGTTATGTTATGGTGTTCTAATGGTTATATATTGTAGCCAGCATGTAAGTGAATAAATCTATCACATAAAATACATATAACAACATCACAATCAACAAATATCGTCCAGTCAAACCATGTCAGACGACACGTTCATCTGTTTTCTGGGTTACCTAGAAAACAGAAAACGTGCTCGTTTTAACTACTTTGACCAGCCACTGTGCTAAGCCTATTTGATGTTTAGGTGATATTAAAGCTTGAATCTAAAGTTCATCTACCAGAATACAACTTAGATACAACAAACATAACAAATCATTAAACATATGCAAGATCCGAGTCCATACATTTCTTGTCAGGCGTTTCTGGGTAACAATCTGGGTTACCCAGATCAGTTTGGTCATGGCCGGTCAATGTGGTTTGACCACCTATATCTTACATTCTGTACACGATCTGGAATTGATTCAAGTTCCAGATCCAAGCCTGCATTACATATTACAACTTCAAACATTTAAAACACCAAAACTAACAACAGAAAGAGATCTAGGAGACCTGACATTCATTGTAAGCCAATCATTTTCAAAAATTTCTAGATTTTGAAAAACTCCAAATCTGAGCCTATAGATGTTATGGATCTAATATCTATCAACCCAGATCACTTAGTTATACTCCATACAACATGTTTAACACAAAAAAAACTAACATCTTACATAGCTTTCATGATCAAATTTGTAGGGTTAGGTTTATACCTCACTTTGATCATTTCGATTCTTGGCTTCTGATTTTGTTATAAGTAGTGGGGCTTGATTTGGGAACATAAATGCTAAAGATTTTCGTGGGTTAGAGAGAGAGAGAGAGAGAGTGAGACTTGATAAGGAGTTTGTGCATAAATGAGGCTAACAATCGAAATTTTTTCTCTCCCAATCTATATATAATAATTGTATGCAATGGATTTGGCTGGGAAATGGTTGAATTGTAGAGTTTGTAGGCACATGGCTAAGCTTAAGGTAGTTCACCAACTAAAGCATTAGCCAATTTGACAAGTTAGCTTCAATGATACAATAAGGACAAAATGGTCAATTGCATTATAATTTTAATGGCCATTTTGTAATATTGGCAAACCCTGGGGGTTTGACCCTTAGAGTTTAACATTAAGATTTTAAAAAATTTACTTTTCTATTTAGGGTTTCTAGATTAGTTTAGGTTTTCTAAATACTTAGACTTACAAATTAGGTTTAAGGACTTACTAATTAGCATTAGGGCTTATAATTAGTAATTAGGGTTACCAATTTAGTAATTAGGGTTACTAATTTAGAAATTAGGATTTTAAATTTGGAAATTAGGGTTTCTAATTAACAATTAGGGTTTCCTATAAGTATGGTTTTCCTAATTAAAATTAATATCTATAATAATTGACATTAATCACATAATACAATTTTTGACCGATCTTAAACTCCGATTTGAGTTTCAAATTAGGGTTTCTTACAGTAATACAAGATTTTGTCATGGTACACCATAATTGACCAACCATTATTAGTCTACACATATACAGTACATATTTATAGCACTGAAATATAAATAATATTATACTCCCTCCGTCCCATGATAAAAGTCCTTATTACTATTTTGGGTAGTCCCAAGTTAAATGTCTATTTTCCTTTAATAACCAAAATTTTATACATATTTTCCTATTATACCCGTAACATTAAATATCGCATACTTTTCTTATTCTAATTCTCTCTCCATATTTAATGACATTATTATGGGCAATTTTGTCATTTCATTCATCTTCTTAATATGCGTGAAAAGTCCACCAAGATTTTTATCCTGGGACGGAGGGAGTATTAATATTCTCATTCCTTAATCAAAATGCAGAATTAGGGTTTGGATTCCATATCTAATTTATCTTTAACATACCATTATTAATTAAGTTATAATATATAATTAACTTAATTAATCAAAAATAAATTCATATAACAAAATAATTATTACAATAATTCTATAATCATTTCATATATTATTTAAATAATATAATAATCATATTTTTATAGAAATCAATTAATAAAAATATTATTACTACCAAATTAATTTGTTATTAGAATATAATGATCAATAATTCAAAATAAATTTATTTTTAATTATTCATGAAATAAATAAATTTTTATTTATCACACACACACACACACACACACACACACACACACACACACACACACACACACACATATATATATATATATATATACACACACACACACACACACTTTAACTTATACATATTTCTACCTTTATAAAAGTAAAAATATAATTATACGCAAAATTTCTAATTTAATTATATTGAAAATATCGGGTTATTACAAGTATTATATTACAAAGATAACTACTTGTCCGCCTTAGCCTTCCATTTATTCTTACTGGATCCTTCGGTCTGTTCATTTTTAGCTGCATTCATATGGTTCAAGTAAGGGTGAGCATAACTAGCTCAGCAAGTATAACAGTTATAGTCGAGCAACATGCCTGAATTATATGAATATATATTGATGAGTGAGTTTTATACAAATAAATTAAATGCGTTTGAGCTTAATATTTTGGATTTTTTTAAGTGTTTGTGACTATTCATTCATGTTTTATGTTGTTTTGTAGGAATTGGGACAAAAGTTACTTGGATCGACGTTTGAGGTTGCTAGATTCGCGTTTTTGGCTTGCCATTTACATAATAGCCACTTCAGAGCCAATTTTCGTATTGCTCCGGACATTATTTCGAAAAACTCAAAGAATGAAAGTTTTAGATCTATGTCTCCTCTTTCCGGAACATCTTAAATCACCAAAATCGGAGTTCGGACAAAGAAGTTATGGTCATTTTTCTAAAGGATTTCAGAGTAGAAAATTCTCAAAGAAGGGACCAGCGCCGGGGCACCCATTTCCAGTTCATTTGCAGCGCCGGGGCTCTAGGGGGCAGTGTTCCAGCATCGTGAGCAGCGCTGGGGCGCTGGGCTAGGGCCTGGTCATACTTGGACGCTTTTTCGGGCGAATTTTGACACTTTTTTGACTCCAAATTGGATTGGGTTTGTTCCTATGCTAAAAATTGGACTTATAACCTATAAATACATGATGTAAGGCATAAAATAAAGGGAGATTACATAGATTAGTTTAGATAAAAATACTCCATTAGATTAGAACATAAACCCTAGTTTATATTGGATTGTTGAAGATTGAAGCAACTTGAGGATCATTGAAGATTCAAAGCAGGAGCGGAAGAGGATTCTCAAGACTACTGGCAATAGATTCTATTCTCTTCTCTTCTCTTACTTTTATCTTTTAATGTTTATTCAGTTGTGGATTATTGATTTTAATTCAATGATAATGAACTAAATTTCTTTTATTAAGACTACAATTGAACCTTTTATGTCTATAAATTAGTTTTTCGATTTATCCCAATTATTTATGTCTAGGTGAATTGTTTATTATGTCTTGTGCATTTTTGATTAATTATTTGGCCAATATTTACCGTGTTACTCTAGAAGGATTCGGGAGATGAAATCTAGGGTTGAAACTGGACATGATAACATTTATGCTTAGTTATTTGCATGACGAATAATTAAAGTCGTGAATTGAGTAGGAATATATGTTCACTACATGTAACAAATTGGGAATTAGAACTAAATGAGTTTAATTTAATTGTTTTGCATAGGAATATCGCAAGATTAATTAGATTAAATAAAAGTTAATTGATCACTTGGAAAAAGACTTTTGACACTTAGAATTCTTGTTAACAATTCAGTATGCATAATAATTGGGATAATTGGATAATTGGTTTATAGTTCATAATTGGGGTTATTGGAGTCTTAACCTTAATTATCTGAATTCATTCGTCAAATCTTAGTTTTAATTTGTTTGATTTAGTTTGAGAATAATCTCTTTTAATTGTTTAATTTAGTTTTCTTATTTTGAAAAATCACACTTTATGGTTGTTTAAGTAAAATTGGATTGATATAGTGTTATTAGTTGGAATTTATTGATTAGAATTCTCTGTGGGATCGACACTTTATCTTATCACTTTATTACTTGTTGACTGTGTACACTTGCACAAATTCATTGATTGTGAAATCAACCAACAAGTTTTACAATTAATGAATTTGTACAAGCGTACACAATCAACAAGAAATAAAGTGATAAGATAAAGTGCCGATCCCACAGAGAATTCTAATCAATAAATTCTAACTACTAGCACTATATCAATCCAATTTTACTTAAACAACCATAAAGTGTGATTTTTCAAAATAAGAAAACTAAATTAAGGAATTAAAAGAGATTATTCTAAAATTAAATCAAATAAATAAAAACTAAGATTTGACGAATGAATACAGATAATTAAGGTTAAGACTCCGATATCCCCAATTATGAACTATAAACCAATTATCCTAATTATTATGCCTACTGAATTGTTAACAAGAATTCTAAGTGTCAAAAGCCCTTTTCCAAGTGATCAATTAACTTTTATTTAATCCAATTAATCTTGCAATATTCCTATGCAAAACAATTAAATTAAACTCATTTAGTTCCAATTCCCAATTTGTTACATGCAGTGAACATATATTCCTATTCAATTCACGACCCTAATTATTCGTCATGCAAATAACTAAGCATACATGTTATCATGTCCAGTTCCAACCCTAGTTTCATATACCGAATCCTTCTAGAGTAACACGGTAATTACTGGCCAAATAATTAATCAAAAATGCATAAGACATAATAAACAATTCACCTAGACATAAATAATTGGGATAAATCGAAAAACTAATTCATAGACATAAAAGGTTCAATTGTAGTCTTAATAAAAGAAATTTAGTTCATTATCATTGAATTAAAATCAAGAATCCACAACTGAATAAACATTAAAAGATAAAAGTAAGAGAAGAGAAGAGAATAGAATCTATTGTCAGTAGTCTTGAGACTCCTCTTCCGCTCCTGCTTTGAATCTTCAATGATCCTCAAGTTGCTTTAATCTTCAACAATCCATTATAAACTAGGGTTTATGTTCTAATCTAATGGAGTATTTTTATCTAAGCTAATCTATGTAATCTCCCTTTATTTTATGCCTTTCATCATGTATTTATAGGTTACAAGTCCAATTTTTAGCTTAGGAACAAACTCAATTCAATTTGGAGTCAAAAAAGTGTCAAAATTCGCCCCAAAACGCGTCTAAGAATGACCAGGCCCTTTCCCAGCACCCCAGCACTGCTCACGGTGCTGGAACACTGCCCCCTAGAGCCCTGGCGCTGCAAACGAACTGGAAATGGGCGCCCCAGCACTGGTCCCTTTTTTGAGAATTTTCTGCTCTGACGTCTTTTAGAAAAATGACCATAACTTCTTCGTCCGAACTCCGATTTTGATGATTCAAGATGTTCCGAAAACAGGAGACATAGATCTACAACTTTCATTCTTTAAAAAAAGTCTAGAGCAATACAAAAATTGGTTCTGAAGTGGCTGCTATGTAAATGGCAAGCCAAAAATGCGAATCTAGCAACCTCAAACGTCGATCCAAGTAACTTTTGTCCCAATTCCTATAAAACAACATAAAAAATGAATGAATAGACACAAACACTTAAAAACATCTAAAATATTAAGCTCAAACGCATTCAATTTATGGGTATAAAACTCACTCATCAAATACCCCCAAACTTAAACATTTGCTTGTCCTCAAGCAAAAAACATAAAAGAACTAAAAATAAACAATGTAACTCAACTACATGAATGCATATGCATGATCTACTTCCTAATATACCTGCGAACCAAGTAATAAATCAGTATGATATATAGAAACATGCCTCAAAGATACCAATGATACTCAAACAATATATCCAATCAAGTCGAAGTCCATAACTCTAACCAGTTAGTCAATCTAAACCTGTCATCACCCATGTTGTGCGTGTGTGCTTGTTAACAATTCTAACCAACCACAGTTCAAGATAATCACATAACAAACTTCTTAGAAAGAAAATTTTAGTTCCAATTCAATTACTTTTGTAAACATAACAACTCCGGTTAAAACAAAGCAATTACCAAGTCTAAGGGTAAATACAGGATTTATTTCTACCTTTATTCAACCACGAGGGCATTTTTTCCCTTTCTTGTATTTTATTCATTTTTATTTTTCTCATGGTTGTGCAATGTCTTATTCCCTTAGGCTTTTCAATGCTACCTTATTGAGCTTTCGACCAACGACTCCCAGACCATTAAGATATTAGGGCACTAGGTGTAAAGACAATCTCCTCGGACTTACTTACTTACGTAATAAAGGCCACAAAACTAGACAAGCATGCCACGATGTTTATTCATTTTTTTTTCTTTTTGGATTTTCTTTTTCTTTTCTTTTCATCATTTCTTTTTTTTTTCTTTTTTTTTCTTTTTTTTTGTATATATATACCCCATAAATTCCCCCAAACTCAAGTTTTTACGTTATTCCAACCTTTACCGCCAGTTCACTAATTTTCTTAAATTTTAACCAAGATTTTCCCTCAGAAACAAATTGTGAAACCCTTGAATCAAGTGGATTAAAACAGTTAAACTTTAAGTGCTAATCAGTTACATAAGTTTCAGACAGGCTCAAATTTTCTTCATGTTTAAAATTAGAACTCATCATCAATTATCAATATTGTTCATGTTAACATGCAAAACCAATCTTATCATAGGTCGAGCTAAGACCACACCAACCGATCGCACAGATTCATGCAAAAAAATTGCAATTATACTACATGAACACATACTAATACAACACATATATGCATATGCAATAAACTACCATGTATTATATGTAATCTAAAAAAAACACAATGCAAACACATAAAAATAACGAACTACAATGCAAATAACTAACTATATGCAATACGACACTAAAATGCCCCCAAAGTTAAACTAGACATTGTCCTCAATGGCTGAAATAGAAAAAAGTAAAGCAGAGGACTTCCCTAAAAATATAGCAATCTTCCTCCTTGTCCGCTAAGTTTGGAGAATAGGCTAGGCACATGGAACAAATTGGGCTCCACACTTGAATTTGACTTGAATAACCTATAAAACCATGATAGAAGCAATTTTATTAAATCCTATATAAATGCAAATTCAAAACCTCTAATATAAAACCTAATAAAAAAACTAAAAATTAAACTTGGGTTGCATCCTAATAAGCGCTTATTTTATAGTCTCAGCCTGACTTCTTCAATTCTTTATCCAATTCCCCTTCAAAAATTTAGGAATCCTCCATCCATCAGTAGCAATGTCTCTTTTGGGAGGTTCCCATTAGCAAAGGCCCTTGAATTAAAGTCACCTAGCATGCTCTTTGTAGATAGGTTCCCTATTAAGAACGTCCAACAACTAGGTGTTTTCTCCATTATATCTATGATCATATTGGGGCATTGAAGCATAGTAAACACAATGGCATCTTTCTCTATCTTCTCCTTTTCATCCCACCATAACTCCACAGTTGTACTAGCTCTTATGTCACAAAGAGCTTTGCCTACGACATGATCGCCAATTGGGCACGGTCTTGAAAAACTTCCCGGATCCTTAAACTTTGGTGGAGAAGGTACACGTGACACTATCAAAATTGGCTCATCTTCGTTGGTACTCAAAGTTAGATCTTCGTCAATCTCATTTTCTTGGTCCCCAAGTCTCTCCTCTCTATCAACATCTATATCATTTGGCACATCCAGTTGCAGATTTGGTTCGAGCTCACCATCAGCCAATTATATTGAGGAAAAATGTTCGAGGCATTGATTAGTTGTTCCATTTGGTTCGTAAAATTTTGAGTCGATATCTCTTGATTAATCCTCCTCTCCTTATTTGAAGCTATGAACTTGGACAAAATTTCCTCCAAATTTGAATGTTCCTCTTGTTGTAGTGTAGGTGGACACGAGAAATCTAGTGAGTATGTTGGATTTGGAACATAAAATTGATCTTGATACGTATGGCTCCATGAAAAATCCGGGTGATACCCCCAATCCTGATAATAGTTGTTGGGATAAGCATAATTATTGGGGTAATCACCACCATACGATACCGGCTCAAAACTGGTGGTGCATTGATGACTCGAATGATTTTCAACACAATAATCACAAGTGACCGCCACACTTGAACGACGTTGTGCTTCAAAAGCGTCTAACCTCCTCGAAAGTGTCTCAATTTGTGCTGACAATGCAGAAAGTGTCGCGAGTCCATCAATCTCCGCTCCCTTTGGCTGAGTCATTCTCGTATACGGCCATTGATAATTAAATTTTGCCATAGTACCTGAAAAGAAAGAAAAAAATAGAAAGAGAATTAAAGAAAATAAAAATAACGTTTAAATTAAAACTAATTTGATAAAAATTAATATTGGCAAATATTATTAAATTAATTCACCGGCAACTGAGCCAAAAACTTGCACGTATTTATTGATTGCGAAATCAATCAACATATATCTTTTATAATCGAATCAATAGTTATGAAGCACTATAGATGAATCAAAATAGCACTTCTCTTTTCTTTAAAATGTTTAATGATGAACATCATCAGTTAAACCTTGAGTTTGGTCAAAGACCTTGAGCATTTCATTCTTTCTTTATTTGAAAAGGACAACCCGGCACAAAGTCCGTAAGTCCGACATTTCTTACGAGCACGTCTAGGTGATCAGCCTATAGTACTCTATGTTGTACAACACTACTACATTAAATGTATCTACGTTTAAGTTTTGGCAACCTCACGTGCCAGTCGCGTTACGACAAAACATTTGTTTGTTCATACTCAGTCTTTATTTGAATCCATACCAAAATAGTTGGCACAAGATAACAATATCCATAATATTTTGATAGATTATAATGAAATCCACAAAATACTCTACATTTAGTGTAGCCGAAGGAAATGGCTTCGACTTTTTTGTACATCAATTCATGTGTATGATACATGAACCATAAAGCTTGTCCAAAATAAGTATAGACAAGGGTTTAGAACACTTGTCTTTAGTGTCTGCTATTTTTAATTCACTTTCTTTGTAAGTCTTTAAAGATTATACATCACATAATTACATAACATACCATGTTAGGTCATAAACAATTGATAAGCATTGTCATTAACCTATCTTCTCCTTCTTCTCTTTCTAACTATTCGTTTACTTAACTTACTAACATTCGTTAGCTTAGTTAACGTTTATTACGGCTTTATAACATTTTATTGTTATAAGTAACCTTACATAATCCATGTTTAAGTAATTACATTTCAAGCAATCTCAAACATCCTTTTAACGTGCGTACAATTTACTGTATTATTAAACTTACTTTGTGTTTACATTTGTGTAACGTTTCGTTAACTTTTAAAAGTTAAACTTAAGGTTTTAATTATCCTTCATAATGTTACTTTAAGTTTAATTAAGGTCGTAATTCACCTTCAATCAACTTATCTTTCTTTTGTATTCATTGTTATTCTTCTCTGCCTTTGGCCAAGTACGGACGCTGCAGCGCCTGGTCCTTCGTTATATGTCGTGCTACAGTGTAACTCATCAGTGCCTGGGATCTGGTTACGGCGCTGCGGTGCCACTTCCATAGACTTGGGGGTGTTGCGGCGCCGACCCTGAGCCTTTGAATTTTTTTTAAGTTTTTCATTTCAAATCCTTTTCGGGCTCGTAACTTAATCGTTATAAGTCAGAATTGGCTCGTTCAAAAGCCTTTATCTCACACATCATGCATACTTTGATTTCATTAGGACAACGTAAGTTTCAGAATCCGTTAACATTAAATTCATGGTTTACATTTTCTTTTACGCGATCATTAAACTTTCGTAGCTTGTTTCTTCGTTTTAAGTCAGAATTTGACTATTCTTGAGTCCACAACTCTTAAATACAAAGTTCTATGATACGCCATTGAAAAATAAGGGTTCTGAGTTAAACGGTGACTTTTGACTATCATTCTAAGAATTTTTCGATTTCGACGTTTACCATCTAATCTCGTAAATTTCGTCATAACTTCGTTACTTGAGATTTTTACTCCGTTCAACATGGATTCATTCCATTATTCATACATCTATAATCCTAAGCAAGCATATAGCATGTAATCCTATATACGATGGTTTTAAACTTGTCCATCAACAACATATGATAAATTTTCATGTGTTCTTCATTATTTCTTACTTCTTTGATTATGATTCCACTTGTAAAATGATTATTAATGTTTAAAGTCCACTAATAGGCATCCTTGTTACTTCTTAAGATAGATTCTCTACCAATAATCACTTCTATATTAAAGTTATAACTGAAAAGATAAAGATTAAAGGTTAAAGTTTTATTACCTTTGATGTTTTAACTTTCTTCTTCTTCCTTGATTAGTTGAAATAGCTCTCACTTCTCTCTTAATATAATGCTCTAAGTATTGGTGAAATTAAACAACCAACAAATGAAACTCTAAGCTCTCTATTTATAGAATTACTAAGTGAGGGTAAAATGGTCCATTGTCCCACCTCCTTACTATTCCCACCTCCACAACCAAACTTCCAAAGGAAACTATCCCACCTCTTTATTTGGTCGGCCATGACTCATCATGGGGGGCCCACATGGGTTACCCCATGGGTTTTACCCATCCGGTGACCTATCGGTTCGATCCACGGGTTCGGTTCTTGGTTCGGGCTTAGGTTTAATTCAATTTGGGCCAAACATTGGGCTTGAATTACATTACTCTTGGGCCTTGATTAATTTTGTCATTGGGCCTCACTCATCTTTCACTTGGGCTTGCCAAATTCGTATTCAAATCCTACTTGTCCATTAATAATTGTTTAAGCTTTTAACGTATAATTCTCGTATTTTCCTCGAAAATTAGTTCGTATAACATTCATCATATACATTATGTTATCTTTCATATATACTTGAACAATACCTTGCACTATACTCGTATTCATTCCCTCGTATAATATATTTCTTATTATACAACCATCAATTATTCAAAATTTTACTTTCCCTAACATTCTCGAACTTAGTACACAGACGAAAAATTGTGTTTGTCATAACTGAATTCGTATTAGATAATCCATCCTTCCTTATCATTCTATCGTTACGGATTTCCCCAAAGTTCAAAAATAATTTTCAAGCAGAAATGGATGAAGAATGTTTTTCGAAAAAAAATTCGAAAAACTTTTATTTTTGTCTTAGAAATTCAAACACCTTATTTCTAGCACTTAGCCATAAATACTTCTATCTTACTCCTCGTTTAGGTTATAGAATAACATTCATCTTGCTTACTCGTTATAAATAACATATAATATAATTTTATTCAATATGTCTTCAAATAAAATTAATTTACATTATAATCCGATTTTCTCGGTTGTTACAGTTTTAATAATAAATCAATATGGACTGTCCGTTTAATGGTAAATCAATCTGGACCGTTCATGAATTAGTTACTATTTAGTCCATTCTTTTATAAAAAGAAGCTCATTCCTTCATTATTTCTTACGAATTCACTAAAACTATAGAGAGAGAAACTATAGAGAGAAAGAAGAACAATATTTTGCTACCTCACTATTGCAGTATCCAATCTTCTACTAAAGTAAGGGGTATTATTCTTTTGAATTCGTAAAAAATGTTATTTTCTTTCAATACTCATAAGGGTTGTCATTCTATTCCTTATTAATATGCGGGAGTAACATGTCTACGCGGATTATCGCATGCCTGGTGAATGACTCTTCGTATTCTATTCTTTATTAATCTGCGGGAGTAACCTATCTATACGGATTACTGCATGCATGCTGAATGACCCTTCGTATTCTATTCCTTATTAATCCGCGGGAGTAACCTGTCTACGCAGATTACCACATGCATGATGAATGACCCTTCATATTCATTCTTTATTAATCTACGGGAGTAACCTGTCTACGCGGACTACCGCATGCATGGTGAATAACCCTTAGTATTTATTCTTTGTTAAATTGTGGAAATGATCTGTCTACACGGATTATCGCATAACGGGTGAAAATCTATTTGCAGTTTCGTATATTTTTTTATACTCGTATCATTTCTTTTGTACTCGTCAAGGGATATCATCTTCTTTCGTATTTTTCCATTTATGGTACAAATTTATTGTTTATTTCCATAATCTTATTCTTAAATGGTGAAAACCCTTAAAATTAGTGGAATATTCTTAATAGTGTGTGCTTCATCTATTATTATTTTACTATTGGTCCGAACTTTCTTATGGAAATTAGAATACTATTCATTCAGGGTATTATGCATTGGGGATACTTTTTATTTGATTACTATTCATTCGAGGTACTATTCACAGGGTACTATTCACGATAAAATTGATTTCTTTTCTGTCCAAAATTATTTTTGATACATGAAATATCATTCTTGAATTTTACTTCATAATTGGTGGTCATGTTGAAAATTTGGATACTCTTGAACTCTGGATAAATTGAATTATAAATCTCTAATATTTATCCTTGATCTCGCTTGATTGATTATTTATATCATTATCATCATCCTTATGCTTACATTGTGCTGAAAGTTATCTTTGGGCCGTAGTGCAAAGATGGACCGTTGATTGGTATGATTATGATCAGGAATTGTGTATTAGTATAAACATGACCTTTAGTGTAACAGATAAAGGTTTGTGGTGAAAGTCATCTTTGGCCCGTAGTGCATATATGCACAGGTGTTTGACATGATCATGACCACTAGTGATATAAACGATTATCTTTGGCCCGTAGTACATTGATAATTCATTGATTGAAGATAATTATTGATTGGTGTTACATGGTTAAAATATTAATGATGGACTTTTAAATCATAGAAGATAGTAGACATCATTCTCTACTTGACTCTTCTAATGGATTGTTATTTTCGATACAGTTGTTGATCTAAAACTTGTTGTTTATTGTATTCTATCAGATTTTTCCCTGTTGAGGACTAAGGATAATTTGTTCTACATTATCTTAGTCATAATATTCATTACTGGGCTAGTTGAGCTCACCCTTTTCCTTTTTGTTCCATTGTTCTTCTCAGGAGGCGAGAATATAGCTGGGACTAGTTGGGGAGTGATGTAATGGTTTAAGATAGTTCTTTTAGTAGTCATCACTATTGTGTAAAATAGTGTGACAATAATTATAATGAGGACTTTATTTGAGTCTAGATATTATCTAGGAGACAATATTTGTATTAAAACTCTCTACATTGTGTTGTCGTATTTTGCGCCACAGTTGTATAATTGAAGTTTGTATTTGAATTATGTACCATGTATTTGACGACTCGGAATGGGTTGTGTGGACCTATTCTGGGGGAGTCACGGTTAGTATCAGAGCTTAGGGATATTATCTCTGACGGAGATTTGAGGTTAGAACTAAGAGGGGAGAGAGGAGTAAAACCTTCGCTACTGTGTCCAACCTAAGCTTATTTGTTATTTAATTGGTCGGTTAGAATATAGGGATAATATGTGGCATGTAAAAATCTTTTATTAATCTTTATTTTATGGCAGTATTTGAGAATGCCATTTGAAAATTTTGAGATGAGCAATAGAGCACGTGGGACTGTTGAGACACTGCCAATCAATAACCAGGATAATGAGCATCAAGAAGACAATATTCCTCCTCTAAACAACACCACCGACCAAATGATGAACGATGGGATGTTTAGGAGCTTTCTACAATTCATGCAACACCAAACGAGAGAGACTCATGTTCAAAATACAGGTCGAAACAATGGAAACTCATGGCTGGTCACTGCTAAGCAATTCAAGGAGTTGGGACCGCCGAAGTTTTTGGGAAAGCCAGAGCTACTCAAGGCATAAACTTGGATTAAGCAGATCACCAAGATATTTGATATCTTGGGATGCATAAAGGAGCAAAAGGTTCCCTTTGCCACCTTTATGTTGCGTGGACATACAGATTACTAGTGAGAATCTGTAAAACGTACTCATCCTTCCACACTTAAGATATCTTGAGAGAAGTTCCAGGAATTGTTCAACGACAAATATTTTCTAGAAAGTATTTGTCTCATGAAGGAGGTGGAATTCATCAAACTAGAACAGAACAATATGACTATATCACAATACGATTCTAAGTTTGCGGAGTTATCCCGGTTTGTATCCCATTTGGTGGATAATGAGGAGCGAATGACACGAATGTTTCTGAGAGTTTTGAAACCTGAAATTTGTCAATACCTCATTTCTCTTAAACTTTGTTTGTATTCAAATGTTGTGAATATGGCCCAATTATTAGAGCGAGATAATGAGTCAATTCAACCAAATGATAACAACCGACAAAATGATAATAGTCGTACCAGTGGCAACAGTCATCGAAGCAGTGATAACCAATATGGAGGAAATTATCATGCCAGAAGTTATAACCACTTCGGTGGTAATCATGGCCCAAATAATTAGAGAGGTGAATCAAGTGGAAATTTTAAAAAGAGAATATTCAACAATAATGGAAAGACAATAACACCAGCACTCGTTTCTAGAGAAGGAAAGCGACCACCTGTTAAATATTACAGATGCGACGAGGAGGGAAACACACAACCTTCTAAGGTATGTTTCAGTTGTGGAAAGAACGATCACATAGCTTGATTTTATCTTATAGCGAAGTCAAGTCCAGTTGGGATGGTGACACCAAATGCTGTCATGGACAAGTCAAAGTTTGTGGTTTAAGGGTGAGCGTTTGTCGTGACTTCCCAAAAAGCGAGGAACCCAAACGAAGTTATCACGGGTAAGCTAATCATAAACTCTTACAAAGTCTATTCCTTCTTTTATTACACCTGCTTGTGCTCAATTTTTGAACTTGACTACGGAGAAATTAGACTTTGACTTATCTGTTGAAACTCCGTTTGGAGAAACTTTCATTAGATCCACCATTTATAAATCTAGTTTTTTTTTAAATCGAAACCCTCACATTACCTGTTGATCTCATCTCTTTGAAAATACTTGCATTTGATGTGATTGTAGGGATTTATTGGTTAACTACTCATCATACTAAAATTGATTATTTTTGTAAGGTCATTAGTTTTCATATTCCTTGTTATGCGAATTCAAGCAACCAAACTATTAAAGTCAATCACTGTCATATCAAGCCATAATACCATTCGTTTACTGAAAAATGGATGCCAAGCTTTCTTAGCCCATGTCACGGATTTAAACAGAAATACGTTAGATTTGAATGATATTTCTGTTGTTAATAAATTTTCTGACGTATTTCCTGAAGAACATCATGGCCTACCCTAGAGCGTGAAATTGAATTTTTTATTAACCTTGAACCGGGTACAAAACCCATTTCCAAAACCCCATATCGAATGGCTCCTATTGAACTTCAGGAGTTAAAAACCCAACTACAGGAATTGTTAGACATTAGTTTCATTCGTCCTAGTACATCACCTTGGGGTGCTCCTATTTTATTTGTAAAGAAAAAAGATAGGAGTATGCGACTTTGCATTGACTATCGGGAGTTGAGCCATGTCACCATCAAAAATAAGTACCCGTTACCTCGCATTAATGACCTGTTTGACCAGTGACAAGGTGCTAAATTCTTTTCAAAGATTGATCTTCGTTTTGGATATCATCAGTTAAAGATTAAAACTGATGACATTCCAAAGACTGCCTTCAGAACTCGATACGGGGATTACGAATTCTTAGTCATGTCTTTTAGATTGACTAATGCTCCTGCTGCCTTCATGGATATAATGAACCGGATATTCAAGGAATATTTGGATCTTTTTTTGGTTGTCTTTATTGATGACATCCTTATTTACTCCAAAAGCCGTGAAGATCATTAACAACACTTGAGGCCGATACTCCAAAAGCTTCATGGAAATAAGCTATATGCCAAGTTGAAGAAATGTGAGTTCTAGCTTGAGGAAGTAGCATTCTTTGGGCACGTGATATCGAAACATGGAATATTAGTTGACCCATCAAAGATTGAAGCAATACAAAGTTAGGAGCAACCTAAGTTAGAAACCAAAATGCGTAATTTTCTGGGCTTAACTTGTTATTTTCGGAGATTCGTGGAAGAATTTTCTCGAATTGCCACTCCATTAACTCAGCTGACTCGAAAAGGTACAAAATTTGGATGGAGTTAGGATTCTGAGAAGAGTTTCCCAGAACTCAAGAGGAGACTCATTTTAGCACCTATTCTGATAATACCATTAGGTTCAGAGGGATTTGTCAATTATAGCGATGCTTCAGGCAGAGGTTTAGGATATGTTCTCATGCAACATGGGAAAGTCATAGCCTATGCCTTTCGACAACTCAAAGAATATGAGAGGAATTACCCTACTCATGATCTAGAGTTCGCAGCAGTCATTTTCGCGCTAAAGATCTGGAGACACTACCTGTATGGGGAGAAAGTGGAGATCTACATAGACTATAAAAGCCTCAAATATTTCTTCACCCAAAAGTAGCTTAACATGCGGCAATGATGTTTGTAAGACCCCAACTTTTATTAATAAAGATGAAGTTTTTATAAATATCATTTTTGAATTTTATGGAGTTAATTTGATATAATGTTATAGTTGTGGGTAATATTTATAAAATTTGTAAAGTACGCAAGTTGTTATATAATATTCGATTGGTCGAGAAATATTCATTTTAATGGGGAATATTCGTACGACATAATCATTGGTGGACCCCACAACGTAATTATTGTCGGATTGAGAAAACGACAAAAATATTTTATTAAAAATAACGACAGAAGTTTTACCATTAATACTGTTGAACTACTCGGTAGTAAAAGTACAATAATACATGTGGTTGCATAGTAGCACACGGTATTGATTATTAATGCATATGTGAGAAGTCACTCAGTTTGATTCAATTATTGTCAGTTAATAATATGAATTATTTAACGATAATGAAGTTTTGTTTTATTCGTATTATTAACGTAATAAAACAGAAACATCTTTTTGTATAAAACAAAATACTTTATTAAAGTTATTCTATAAATAGAATATATTATATTTTATTTAAAAGATTTTTCTTTAAATATGGACCGTCAGATTAAAGTAAATCAATCTGGACCATTCATGGATTAGTTACTATGCAGTCGATTCTTCTATAAATAGCAGCTCATTCCTTCATTACTTCTTATGAATTCACTGAACTCTAGAGAGAGAAACTATAGAGAGAGAGAAGAAAAGTATTCTGCTACTTAACTACTTCCTTATTTCAGTTCTTCTTTAAAATGGTAAGGGGTGTTATTCTTTCTTATTCATGAAGAGAACTGTTGTTATTCCATTTCTTATTATTCTGTTGGAATAACCTGTATACGCTGTCTACCCTATACTTGGTGACATTCTTCTATTATTCTGTTGGAACATCCTGTCTGTGTGTTTTACACCTGACCTAGTTCCGTTTTTATTATTATTCTGTTGGAACATCCTATCTGTGTGTTTTACACCGGACCTAGTTCTGTCTTGTTATTATTCTGTTGGAACATCACGTCTGTGTGTTTTACACCGGACTTGGTTCTATTATTTATTATTATGTCGGAATATCATGTCTGTGCGTTTACGCCGGACCTGGTTCCATTATTTATTATTCTATCAGAATATCCTGTCTGTGCGTTTACGCTGGACCTGGATCCATTATTTATTATTCTGTAGGAATAACCTGTCTGTGTGGTCTATCACATGCCAGGTGATTTCTTTTGTTATTCCATTCTTTATTATACTCAGTTGGTTAAGTTTTAACTTCTATACTTCATGAAATTAGTGAAATATCCTTGATAATTGCGGTTCATCCAGTATCTTTTCATGAAAATATTCTTCTAAGCATTCTTGAATTTTACTCTACAAAGCAGTATCATGTTGACAATTTGGACGTTGTTAATTCTTGGATAAATTAATTCTTAAACTTGTTTTATTGAATTCTTATATCATTGTCATCATCCTCACGTTTATAAAATGTTGAAAGTCATCTGTGGCCTGTAGTGCATAGATGGACTTGGTATGATTATAACCAGGGATTATTCGGTATAATCATGACCGTAATGTTACAAATGATATGGTAAAAGTCCTCATTGGCCCGTAGTGCATTGATGGACAGTTGTTGGCATGATCATGACCATTAATGAGTACACAAATATTCTTGGCCCGTAGTGCATGGATAATTGTGGTCGTCATACTAAAGAATATCCTTGGCCGTAGTGCAGGGGTGATTCGATGATGTGGATTATTTTATTAAGCTGAGTCCCAGCGATAACAATGTTGAAAAACCTTTTAAATCATAGAAGATAGTAGATTTTATTCTCTACTTGACTCTTTTAATGGATTGCTTGTTCCGCTGCAGTTAAACTTGATGGTCGTTATATTTTATCAGTTTAACACTATTGAAGGCTAATGATAATTTATTCTGTATTATCTTAGTCATAATATTTCTTACTGGGCTAGTTGAGCTTACCCTTTCTTTCGCTGTTCTCTTCAGAAAATGAGAATATAGCTGGAACGAGTTGGGGAACGGAGTGATGGACAAGATGATAGTATTAGTAGTCCTCACTATTCTATTAAATAGTGTGACAATAATTGTAATGAGCACTCCTTTTGAGTTTGTATAGTCTCTAGTAGATAATAATTGTATTCAAACTCACAGTTATGTTTTGTCGTATTGTACACGACAGTTGTATTAGTAAGTTGTATTTGTATTCTGTACCATGTATCTGACGACCCAAGATGGGTGATGTATACCTAATTTTGGGGGTGTCACAGTTGGTATCAGAGCTTAGGGATATGATCCCTGGCTAAGATGTGAGAATAGAACTAGGAGGGGAGAGACGGGGAATTCCTTTGCTAGTATGTCCTACCTAAGTTTATTTGCATGGTATTTAATTGGTCGGTCAGAATATAAGGATAATATATGACATATCAATTAACTTTTGTTTTGTGGCAGTATCTGAAAATGGCATCTGAGAATGTTAAGAATAGCAATGGAGCACAGGTGACTGTTGATTCACCACATATCAATAATCAGGATAATGTGCATCAGGAAGGTGACAATCCTCATGCAAATAACAACACTGACCATATGATGAATGATGGAATGTTCACAAGCTTTATGCAGTTCATGCAACAGCAGGCGAGAGCGGTTCCTGTCCAAAATGTAGGTCGAAACACTGAAAGCTCTCGGAGGGTCACCGCTAAACAGTTCAAGGAGCTGGGACCACTGAAGTTTAAGGGAGAGCCAAAACCACTTATAGCAGAAACATGGATAAAGCAGATCACCAAGATATTTGATGTCTTGGGATGCTCCGAGGAGCAAAAGGTTCCCTTTGCCGTCTTTATGTTGCGAGGAGAGGCAGATTACTGGTGGGAATCGATTAAGCGTACTCAACCTGCCGCACTGAAGATGTCTTGGGAGAAGTTCCAAGAGCTGTTCAATGACAAATACTTTCCCGAAAGTGTTCGTCACATGAAGGAGGTGGAGTTCCTCAAATTGGAGCAGAATAATATGACCATGTCGCAGTATGAGGCTAAATTTGCTGAATTGTCCCGGTTTGCGTCCCACTTGGTGGATAATGCAGAGCAAATGACGCGAATGTTTTTGTGAGGTTTGAAACCTGAGTTACGTCAACATCTTATTTCTCATAAACTATGTTTGTATTCAGATGTTGTGAATAGGGCTCAGTTAGTGGAGCGTGATAACGAGTCAACGCAACCAAAAGAGAGCAGTCGGCAAAATGATAATACTAGTGAGAGCAGTCATTGAAGCGGTGACAACAAGCATGGAGGGAATCAACAGGCCAGAAATGGTAACCACTTCGGTGGTAATCAGGGCCAAAATAATAAGAATTGTCATTTCAAGAAGAGGAGATTCAACAATGATGGAAAGACGTCAGCACCAGCACCCGTTGTTAAGGAAGGAGAACGACCACCTATCATATGTTTCAAATGCAGAGAGGAGGGGCACATCAGTCCAAACTGCGCGATGCCGTCTAAAGCATGTTATAATTGTGGAAGAGAAGATCATTTAGCTCAATTTTGTCGTTTACCAAAAATAAGTTCAGCCAGGATGGAGACACCAAAGGCTGTCCCAAAAAAGTCAAAACCGGTAGTGCAAGGGAGAGCATTTGTTGTGACCTCCCAGAAAGTAAGGAACCCGAATGAGGTCATCACGGGTAAGCTTATCATAAACTCTAATGAAGTCTATACTTTATTTGGTACCGGTTCTACCCATTCTTTTATTTCTCCTACTTGCGCTCATCGATTAAATTTGACTCCGGAGAAATTAGACTTTGACTTATCTGTTGAAACTCCATTGGGAGAAACCTTCATTACATACACGGTTTATAAGTCATGTTTGGTTCAAGTTGGTACCCACACATTACCTGTCGATCTTATTTCATTAAAAATACTTGTATTTGACGTGATTCTAGGGATTGATTGGTTAACTACTCATCATGCAAAAATTGATTATTTTCGTAAGGTTGTTAGCTTTCATATTCCTAATCGACCTATTATGCGAATTCAAGTAACCAAACCATTAAAATCAATCGCTGTCATCTCAATCTATAAAGCTATTCGTTTATTGAAAAATGGATGTCAAGCTTTCTTAGCTCATGTCACGGATCTAAACAAAAATACGTCAGTTTTGAATGATATTTCTATTGTTAATAAATTCCCTGTCGTAGTCCCTGAAGAACTTTCTGGCCTACCCCCGGAGCGTAAAATTGAATTTTGTATCGACCTTGAACCCGGTACAAAACCCATTTCCAAAGCCCCATATCGACTGGCTCCTATTGAACTTCAGGAGTTAAAGATCCAACTGCAGGAATTGTTAGACATTGGCTTTATTCGTCCTAGTACTTCTCTTTGGGGTGCTCCTGTGCTATTCGTGAAGAAGAAAGATGGAGTATGCGACTTTGTATTGATTATCGGGAGTTGAATCATGTCACCATCAAAAATAGGTACCCATTGTCACGTATTGATGACCTGTTTGACTAGTTGCAAGGAGCACAATTCTTTTCAAAGATCGATCTTCGTTCTGGATATCATTAGCTGAAGGTTAGAACTGAGGATATTCCAAAGACGGCTTTCAGAACTCGGTACGGGCATTATGAATTCCTAGTCATGTCCTTTGGATTGACTAATGCTCATGCTGCCTTCATGGATATGATGAACCGGGTATTCAAGGAATATTTGGATCACTTTGTGGTCGTCTTTATTGATGACATCCTTATTTATTCCAAAACCCATGAATATCATGAGCAACACTTGAGGCTGGTACTCCAAAAGCTTCGTGAATACAAGCTTTATGCCAAGTTGAAGAAGTGCGAGTTCTGGCTGGAGGAGGTAGCATTCCTTGGGCACGTAGTATCAAGTCGTGGAATATCTGTTGACCCGACAAAGATTGAAGCTATTCAAAGCTGGGAGCAACCTAAATCAGTGACCGAAGTACGTAGCTTTCTTGGTTTAGCTGGTTATTATCGGAGATTCGTGGAAGGATTTTCTCGAATCGCTACTCCATTAACTCAGCTAACTCGGAAAGATACAAAGTTCAGTTGGAACAAAGAATGTGAGAAGAGTTTTCAAGAACTCAAGAGGAGACTCATTTCAGCACCTGTTCTAACAATACCATCTGGCTCGGAGGGATTTATCACCTACAGTGATGCTTCGAGCAAAGGGTTGGGATGCGTTCTCATGCAACATGGAAAAGTTATAGCCTATGAATCAAGACAACTCAAGGAATATGAGAGGAATTATCCTACTCATGATCTAGAGTTGGCAGCTGTTGTCTTTGCACTTAAAATTTGGAGGCATTACTTGTATGGGGAGAAGGTGGAGATCTTTACGGATCATAAAAGCCTCAAATATTTCTTCAGTCAAAAGGAACTCAACATGCGACAATGATGTTGGCTTGAACTGTTGAAAGATTATGATCATACCATTCAATACCATCCTGAAAAAACGAACGTGGTAGCTGACGCATTCAGTAGAAGATCATATGCAAGTACGACTGCGATATTGTCAACACAAAGGCCCATTTTGTGTGACTTGCAAAGGATGGAGATAGAGTTAAAGACTCCAGGGACCCATGTGATGATGACGAATATACGAGTAGAACTAACTTTAATCGATAAAGTTAAAGCTGCTCAAGCTACAGACCTGGAGCTGATGCTTATGAGGAAGAAAGTGCAAGAAGGTGCTATGCCGGAAGCAAGAATCGATGAAGAAGGAATACTTCGAGTCAACTCTAGACTTTGTGTTCCTAACAACCCTGATTTAAAGTATGAAATCATGATGGAGGCGCACAACACACCGTTTGCAATCCATCATGGAAGTACCAAAATGTATCATGATCTTCGTCATACATTTTGGTGGAGCAATATGAAGAGAGAGATAGCGTTGTTTATCTCAAGGTGTCTAACTTGTCAACGAGTCAAAGCGGAGTATCAAGTACCAAAAGGTCCATTGCAACCACTTGAAATTCCAGAATGGAAGTGGGAGCACATTACCATGGATTTCGTTACCGGTCTTCCTAAGGTTTCTCAAGGTATAGATACGATTTGGGTCATTGTTAATAGAGTGACCAAGTCTGCTCATTTCTTACCGATACGTGAAACTTATATACTTGAACGTCTTGCTCGTATGTACATAAATGAGATTGTAAGACTGCATGGTATGCCAGTATCCATAGTTTATGATCGAGACCTAAGATTCACTTCACGATTTTGGGTTAGTTTACAAAAAGCTATGGGCACGAATTTACGATTTAGTTTGGCATATCATTCTCAGACGGACGGACAATCAGAGAGGACTATTCAAACTCTTGAAGATCTATTAAGACTTTGTGTCCTAGATTTCAAGGGAAGTTGGGACAAGTTCTTACCATTGGTGGAGTTTTCCTACAACAACGGTTATCAAACAAGTATTGGCATGGCTCCATTCGAAGCATTGTATGGAAGAAAATATTGTTCTCCAATATGGTGGGATGAGGTGGGTGAATCAACGTTGTTGGGACCGGAGTTGGTACGTATGACTACAGAAAATATTTAAACGATCCGACAACGTATAAAAATCTCACAAGATCGACAAAAGAGTTTTGCTGATCTTCATCGAAAGGACGTGGAATTTGATATAGGAGATCATGTGTTCTTACGTGTTGCTCCATGGAAAGGAGTTACGAGATTTGGAAAGAGAGGAAAGCTCAATCCTCGATTCATTGGTCCATTTTTAATCCTCGATCGAGTAGGAACTGTGGCTTATAGACTCACTTTACCGCTAAGTATGTCTCGTGTTCATAACGTTTTTCACATATCCATGTTACGTAAATATGTGGAAAACCCGGACCACATTATTGAGTTAGAACCGGACGAAATAGCAGAAGATTTGACGTATGAAGAAGTTTCTGTTCAAATCTTGGATAAGAAGGAACATATTCTACACTCTATGGTTATACCTCAAGTCAAAGTTTTGTGGAGAAACCACGATGTTGAGGAAATGACTTGGGAGTTAGAATCTGAAATGAAATCAAGGTATCCTTACCTCTTCGACATACCAGGTACGTACCCTAATTTCGAGGGCGAAATTTCATAAGAAGGGGAGGTTGTAAGACCACAACTTTTATAAATAAAGATGAATTTTCTATAAATATCATTTTTGAATATTATGGAGTTAATTTAATATAATGTTATAGTTGTGGGTAATATTTATAAATTTTGCAAAGTACACAAGTTGTTATATAATATTCGATTGGTCGGGAAATATTCGTTTTAATAGGAAATATTCATACAACGACACAATCATTGGTGGACCGTCAGATTAAAGTAAATCAATCTGGACCATTCATGGATTAGTTACTATGCAGTCGATTCTTCTATAAATAGCAGCTCATTCCTTCATTACTTCTTACGAATTCACTGAACTCTAGAGAGAGAAACTATAGAGAGAAACTATAGAGAGAGAGAAGAAAAGTATTCTGCTACTTAACTACTTCCTTATTTCAGTTCTTCTTTAAAATGGTAAGGGGTGTTATTCTTTCTTATTCATGAAGAGAACTGTTGTTATTCCATTTCTTATTATTCTGTTGGAATAACCTGTATACGCGGTCTACCCTATACTTGGTGACATTCTTCTATTATTCTGTTGGAACATCCTGTCTGTGTGTTTTACACCGGACCTGGTTCCGTTTTTATTATTATTCTATTGGAACATCCTGTGTGTGTGTTTTACACCGGACTTGGTTCTATCTTGTTATTATTCTGTTGGAACATCCTGTCTGTGTGTTTTACACCGGACCTGGTTCCATTATTTATTATTCTGTCGGAATATCCTGCCTGTGCATTTACGCCGGACCTGGTTCCATTATTTATTATTCTGTCGGAATATCATGTCTGTGCGTTTACGCCGGACCTGGTTCCATTATTTATTATTCTGTTGGAATAACCTGTCTATGCGGTCTATCAAATGCCGGGTGATTTCTTTTGTTATTCCATTCTTTATTATACTAAGTTGGTTAAGTTTGAACTTCTATTTCTATACTCCATGAAATTAGTGAAATATCCTTGATAATTGCGGTTCATTCAGTATCTTTTCATGAAAATATTCTTCTAAGCATTCTTGAATTTTACTCCACAAAGCAGTATCATGTTGACAATTTGGACGTTGTTAATTCTTAGATACATTAATTCTTGAACTTGTTTTATTGAATTCTTTTATCATTGTCATCATCCTCATGTTTATAAAATGTTAAAAGTCATCTGTGGCCTGTAGTGCGTAGATGGACTTGGTATGATTATGTCCAGGGATTATTCGGTATAATCATGACCGTAATGTTACAAATGATGTGGTAGAAGTCATCATTGGCCCGTAGTGCATTGATGGACAGTTGTTGGCATGATCATGACCATTAATGAGTACACAAATATTCTTGGCCCGTAGTGCATGGAAAATTGTGGTCGTGATACTAAAGAATATCCTTGGTCGTAGTGCATGGGTGATTCGATGATGTGGATTATTTTATTAAGCTGAGTCCCAGCGATAACAGTGTTGAAAAACCATTTAAATCATAGAAGATAGTAGATTTTATTCTCTACTTGACTCTTTTAATGGATTGCTTGTTCCGCTGCAGTTAAACTTGATGTTCGTTATATTTTATCAGTTTAACACTGTTGAAGGCTAATGATAATTTATTCTGCATTATCTTAGTCATAATATTTCTTACTGGGCTAGTTGAGCTCACCCTTTCTTTCACTGTTCTCTTCAAGAAATGAGAATATAGCTGGGACGAGTCGGGGAACGGAGTGATGGACCAGATGATAGTATTAGTAGTCCTCACTATTCTATTAAATAGTGTGACAATAATTGTAATGAGGACTCCTTTTTGAGTTTGTATAGTCTCTAGTAGACAATAATTATATTCAAACTCACAGTTATGTTTTGTCGTATTGTACACGACAGTTGTATTAGTAAGTTGTATTTGTATTCTATACCATATATCTGGCGACCCAAGATGGGTGATGCATACCTAATTTTGGTGGCGTCACAATGTTGGCTTGAGCTGTTGAAAGATTACGATCATTCCATCCAATACCATCCAGGAAAAGCGAACGTGGTAGCTGACGCATTGAGTAGAAGATCATATGCGGGTACGAGTACAATGTTGTCAACACAAATATCCATTTTTTATGACTTACAAAGGATGGAGATAGAGTTAAAGACTCCAGAAAACCACATGAAGATGGCAAATATACGCGCAGAACCAACTTTAATTGATAAAGTTAAAGCTGCTCAAGTTACAGACCCGGAGCTGATGAGTATGAAGAAGAAAGTACAAGAAGGTGCTATTTGAGAAGTAAGGATTGATGAGGAAGGAATACTTCGAGTTAACTCTAGACTTGGTGTTCCTAACAACTCTCATTTGAAGTATAAAATCATGATGGAGGCACACAACATACCGTTTGTAATCCATCCTAGAAGTACCAAAATGTATCGTGATCTTCGACATATATTTTGGTGGAACAATATGAAGAGAGAGATCGCGGAGTTTATCTTAAGATGTTTAACTTGTCAACATGTCAAGGCAGAGCATCAAGTGCTTAAAGGTCCATTTCAACCACTTGAAATTCCAGAATGGAAATAGGAGCACATTAGCATGGATTTCGTTACTGGTCTTCCCAAGGTTTCTCAAGGCATAGATGCAATTTGGGTCATTGTCGATAGATTAACCAAGTCTGCTCATTTCTTGCCTATACGAGAAACTTATTCATTTGAACGTCTTGCTCGTATGTACATAAATGAGATTGTGAGATTGCATGGTATGCCAATATCCATAGTTTCTGATCAAGACCCAAGATTCACTTCACGATTTTGGGTCAACTTGTAGAAAGCTATAGACACTGATTTACGGTTTAGTTCTGCATATCATCCCCAGAAAATCAGAAAGTACTATTCAAACTCTTGAAGATCTATTGAGACTCTGTGTACTAGACTTCAAAGGAAGTTGGGACAAGTACTTGTCATTAGTGGAATTTTCCTACAACAACAGTTATCAAACAAGTATAGACATAACTCAATTCGAGGCGTTGTATGGATGAAAGTGTCGTTCTCCAGTATGCTGGGACGAGGTGGGTGAAGCAACGTTGTTGGGACCAGAATTGGTACACATGACTACAGAAAAAATTTAAATGATCCGACAACGTATACAAACCTCAAAAGATCGACAAAAGAGTTATGTCGATCTTCATCGAAGGGACGTGGAGTTCAGTGTTGGAGATCATGTATTGTTACGTGTTGCTCCATGAAAAGGAGTTACGATATTAATTTGAAAAGAGAGGAAAACTCAACTCTCGATTCATTAGTCCATTTGAAATCCTTGACCAAGTAGGAACTATGGCCTATAGACTCGCCTTACCACCTAGTATGTCTCGTGTTCATAACGTTTTTCACATATCTATGTTACGTAAATATGTGGAAGACCCAAACCACATTATTAAATTAGAACCAGAAAAAGATAGCTGAAAATTTAACGTATGAGGAGGTACCTGTCAAGATCTTGGATAAGAAGGAGCATATTCTACGTTCAAAGGTTATACCTCAAGTCAAAGTTTTATGGAGAAACCATGATATTGAGGAAATGACATGGGAGTTAGAATCTAAAATAAAAACAAGGTATCCTCACATCTTCGACATACCAGGTACGTACATTAATTTCGAGGACGAAATTTCATAAAGAGGGGAGGTTGTAAGACCCCAACTTTTATGAATAAAGATTTAATTTTCTCTAAATATTATTTTGAATAGTAAGGTGTTGATTTGATATAATGCTATAGTTATGGGTGATATGTGCACATTTTCCAAAGTAAGCAAATGGTCATAAAATATTCGTTTTGTCGGGGAATATTCTTTTTGACGGGAAATATTCGTACGCCGATGCAATCATTGGTGGACCACATAACGGAATAACTGTTGGATATAGAAAGCGACAAAAATAACCTTTTTTATAAAAAATAACGGCAATACTTTTACCGTTAAACTGTTGAAATACCCGGTGATAAAAGTTTAGTAATATGTGTTGTTGCATAGTAGCACACGGTATTGCACAGTATCTCTGATTATTGATGCTTATGTAAGAAGTCACTCAGTCTCATTCAATAATTGTCATAGTAGTTGCTGCATAGTATCTCATATTATTGATTCTATTATTGTCACAGTATCATCTGCACAATATTTTATATTATTAAATTAATAATTAAGATGACACAGTTATTCATATTATTATTTGCATTGTTGATAATGTCTAGAAAGTTCTGTCGAGAAAAGGGGTTAGATTATTTAATTGCGCGCCAATAAGGAGAAATTCTTATCGGAAAGCCCCCTCTTTCCTGGGAACAATCTAGTTGTTAATATTGTGAATTATAATATTAAATGTGAATAATTGTTGAAAGATTAAAAATGTGTTGATTGAAGATAATGATTTATGGTAAATATTTATTTAATTTTTGATATAAATAGAGGAGTTTGTTATGATGTGTCTGTTATAAGTTTAGCTTATTATTCCATGAGGAGATTCGCTAATTTTTTAGACCGTTGGTTGAAGTTATAATAGTAAATCAATATGGACCGCTGGTTGAAAGTTATAATAGTAAATCAATATGGACCGTTGGTTGAAAGTTATAATAGTAAATCAGTATGGACCGCTGCTTTAAGTTTTAATAGTAAATCAATCTGGACCGTTCATGAATTAGTTACTATTTAGTCCATCCTCTTATAAATAGAAGCTCATTCCTTCATTATTTCTTACGAATTCACTAAAACTATAGAGAGAAAGAAGGAGAGTATTCTGCTACCTCACTATTGCTCTATTCAATCTTCTACTAAAGTAAGGGGTATTATTCTTTTGTATTCGTAAAGAATGTTATTTTCTTTCAATACTCATAAGGGTTGTCATTCTATTCCTTATTAATCCGCTAGAGTAACCTGTCTACGCGAATTATCGCATGCATGATGAATGACCCTTTGAATTATATTCTTTATTAATCTGCGGGAGTAACCTGTCTACGCAGATTACCGCATATATGGTGAATGACCCTTCGTATTCTATTCCTTACTAATCTACGGGAGTAACCTGTCTACGTGGATTACCGCATGCATGGTGAATGATCCTTCATATTCATTCTTTATTAATCTACGGGAGTAACCTGTCTACGCGGACTACCGCATGCATGGTGAATAACCATTCGTATTCATTTTTTTTATTAAATTATGGAAATGATATGTCTACGCGGATTACCGCATGACAGGAGAAAATCTATTCGCAGTTTCGTATATTCTTTTATACTCGTATAAGATGTCATTTCTCTTGTACTCATCAAGGGATATCGTCTTCTTTCGTATTTCTCCATTTATTGTACAAATTTATTGTTTGTTTCCATGACTTTATTATTAAATGGTGAAAACTCTTGAAATTAGTGCAATATTCTTAATTGTTTGTGCTTCATCTATTATTATTTCACTATTGGTCTGAACTTTCATATGGAAATTGGAATACTATTCATTCGGGATACTATTCATTTGAGTGCTATTCATTCAAGGTACTATTCACGGGATACTATTCTCAGGGTACTATTCATGACAAAATTGATTTCTTTTCTGTCGAAAATTATTTTTGATACATGAATATCATTCTTGAATTTTACTCCACAATTGGTGATCATGTAATAACTCGATATTTTGAATATAAAATAAATAAGAAATTTTGCATATAAATTTTTTATTATTATTATTATTTATCTTAATGATGAGAATAAGTATCAAGTAATGTGCATGTATTTACGTGATAAATAAAATTTATTTATTTCATGAATAATTTCAAATAATTTAATGTTAGAATTATTGATCATTATAAAGTATACACTTATAAAAATTAATTTTATAGTAGAAATGTCTTTATTAATTATTTTCAATGAAAATATGATTTTTGTATTATTTAAATAATATATGAAATGATTATTAGAATTATAATAATTAATATTTTATTATATGAATGTGTTCATAATATTCAAGTTAATTATTTTAGCTTAATTATTGATGTTGCATATGAAAAATAAATCAGATATGGAATCCAAACCTTAAATTTGGATTTTGATCAAAGGATGAGAATAATAATATAATATTAATTATATTTTAATTTTTCAGTGCTATAAATATGTACTGTAAATGTGTAGACTGATAATGGTGGGTCAATTATGATAAATTATGTCATGACCCTTATATCGTGTTATTAAACCCTAATTGTTAAACTCGGTTATGAGTTTAAGACTGCGTAGTAATTATGTATATATGAATTTTACTGTGTATTATAGAATTTCTGTAATTAGGAGAAACCCTAATTATTATTTAAAAACTCTAATTTGCTAAAATTAGAAACCCTAATTATTATTTTTATAAATTATAAGGATAATTACGAAACCCTAATTGTTAATTTGGGAACCCTAATGATATTAATGAACCATAATTTAAAAATCCTAATTTACTATTAAAAACCCTAATTTTAAATTAGTGTGTTTTAATTAATATTTTATTACACTTCAATTTTAATTTTTCAAACCCTAAAAATTATTTGGGAAATTTTAAGGCTTAAAATCTAGTGATTAAACCCTAGATTCAAGCACCTTGGACAAGAATACCCTTGAGATTATAAGCAAAATTACCAAAGTGCCCTTTTTGTCCCATTAGTTGAATTATTGGCAAACAAATCTTTGCAAATCTGCAGCCACCCTACCCTATCAACCTAGCCGCTAGATTAACAGCACATCAGCCATTACAAATTCATTGTATCAATTCATTACATAGATTGAAGAGACAGAAAGTGCTCATTTTGGCCTAAATTATTCACTTATACATAGCCATACTCTCTGAAGGCCAAACCTCCGAATTTTCCTTGCTAGATCAGTCATAAATCAAGCCCCACGAACACTAACATCAAATCAGAAGTATAGAAATCAGAATTTGATCATAAAGAGGTAAACCCTAATTTAGAAATTTGGCTTTTGATCTTATGTTAGATGTTATGATTTATTGTTAAAATATATTATTTGTAGTCCATATAGATTATCTGGGTTGGTATTTGTTAGATCCATAACATCAAAGTGCTCAAAATTAAAATTTTCAAAAATATGGAAATTGAAAAAAATAGGGGTCTGATAGTGAATGTCAGTCCCCATAGATCTCAGTATGTTATGTGTTTTGAAAGTTTGTACTTGTAGTCTGTTAGGAGATCTTTAATATGAAACTTGAATCAAGGTCATACCATGTACAGATTGAAAGTTATGGCTGGTCAAACATCGTTGACCGACCATGACTTTTAGTTTCTGGAAAACCCAGATCGTGCCCAGAAGGCTCTGACAAGATCTTCATGGGCTCAGATCTGGCAGTGTTTGGATGTTTTCTTATGGTTATGGAATCTAAGTTTTAGTTTGGTATATGTACTACATGAACCGATTATTAGATATAAGGTCAACAAAAGCGTTGACCGGCCATGACCAGAAATTCTGGGCAGCCCAGAAACATGATGAACACTTCAGACATCTAATTTGAACACTTATAACTTGCTATTGTGATGTTGTTTGACCTAGTTTATTGTTGGTTCTTATAGTACTATATTAGTACTACAAGATCAAAGCTCTAGAACACCCAGAAACATCATAGGTTCGAAATTAATCTTGGTTAAACTAGTACCCTCGATCACTGAGTAATGAACACCTGGGTTTGTCAAGAACACCTAAGGCGACACTTACTGTTGCCAAAGGGCTTTAGCGACAAACATATTAAAATTAATTAATTTAATTTCTAAAAATCATTTTAAAATAGTAAATAAATTCTAAAAATTACAAAAATAGTTTTAAAAATTATTTTAAGTTATAAAAAATTAACTTTTAATAATTTGACATATTTTTCATAAATATTAATATTTATTTGGATATTATCGGTATTTAAATTATTTAATAAATGCATTAAATAAATTAATTAAAAATAATTTTATTGTATTAAAAATCATTTTTAATAATAATAAGGTATTTAATAATATTTTAAGTTATAAAACATAACTTTTAATATTTTAAGATAAGTTTCATTAATTATTAAATATTAATGATATTAGATTTATTTAGTAATTACATTAAATAAAGTAATTAAAAATGATTTTAATATTATAAAAATTATTTTAAATGAAAATAAATAGTTTAAAAATATTTTAAGTTATAAAATATAACTTTTGATATTTAAAGGTAAATTTTATTAATAATTTAATATTAATGATATTAAGTTTATTTAATAATTATATTAAATAAATAGTTTAAAAATGGTTTTATTGAATTAAAAATCATTTAAAAAGGGAATAAATGAATTAAAAATATTTTAAGTTATAATAAATGACTTTTAATATTTTGATAAATAATAAATTAATATTCTAATATTAATGGTAATTATTTAAAAATGATTTTAAATATTTTAAAAATCATTTAATATTAATGGTAATTAATTAAATATTAATGATAATAGAATTAGTTAATATTTAAATCATTTAATAATGATTCCGATGTTTGAAAATTCATGATAAATTATAATAAATGTTTAAAAATTATTATAAGTCATTTTAAAAATAATATGACTGATATTTTTAGTTATTGAACTTTAGGATAGAGTTTTAGACTCGATAAGTACCCGATAAAGCCGTCGGTACACCGAAATATTTCAGAAATTGATCTGAACTTATATAATTTGACTTAATAAGTGTTTATTTGTGATTCAATGGTTGGTAAACATATGTGACAATGTGATTAGATAATGCGCTGACTACAAAAAGCAGTGCTATGTGTTATGATATATTATTCTAATCGAACGAATGATCTTATTACTGATAGGTCGCTGTATAAAAGATTATTCTAAGTTGCGTTATTGTAAGCAGCGTATTAGGCAAGTATCCTATTTTTGCATTTCCTTTATGCAATGGGCATGAGTAAGAATGTTTAAGAATTATATTATTACAGTACAGATTATTAACCTTATACTATATACGCTCATTGATTATCAACATGTTAGTATATGGTAATTCATATATATATATATATATATATATATATATATATATATATTGTTCGTTAATTTCTATAAATGGTTATACAAGTGTCCCCACTTGGATAATTATTATTTTTAATCACATGTTGATACACCTTTGTCAATTACCCGTGTATATATATATATATATATATATATATATATATATATATATATTTATGTTAAATTATAGATTATTGTTGAACATATTAAACCTTATTATTATCCAACTGAATTGCTTTGGTTTGGAACCCGATAAGTATGAACATCACGTAAACGGGAAAACTTTTTATGCACCTAAGGTGGACAGAGTGAACGATATTATCGTTCTTGCATGTAATATTGATCAATATAGGGCATAACGGGCTGATCACCCCCGTGCCCGTAAGTTATGACGGTTTGCAGATGAATTTCTGCTAAACCTATTTAAAAATTAAAAACAATGTTCATAGTATGTCACATAAATCCCAATTATAGTCATTACGTAGTTTTAAAATTTTGATAGAGAGTTGCTATGTTATTATTATCGGTTCAGATTACTTCACAACTATTGACTTGTTGTAGAAGGGTAGTACAAAGAAAACATTTAACCCTTTCAGCTAATATTTATAATTATTATTACTTGCTGGGCACTCAAATGTTGACTCTTGCTTAAATTAAATATTTTCAATTAAGTATGATCAACTAGAAGGCACAGGCAAGAACAAGGGGAAAAGAAAGTTGTTCGAATGAGATTTTTAATATGTTGTGTAATAGTTATAGTTTATTAAGACAATGTTACTTATTATCTATAATGTAATGAATGTTTAAAGGTCTCGTACCTGGGAGTAAACTTTGATGCGTATGTAAATTAAGTTTGAATTTTATATTATTGTTATTATTATTAGTATTATTCAGCTTATAGAAATGGTATCGTGAAGCACCGAGTTCGGGTTTCAAGTACCCGAATTTGGGGGCGTCACATGTTGATATCAAAGCTTTAGGATTAGAAACCTTAGGTGAGATCGACCTTAGGCTATAACCTTAGGACAGAGGGAAACGTTAAAAATACAAATAACTCATATAGAGTTTAAAAAAGAGATGAATTGAATAAATTCATCGTCAAAAAAAATAAAAGATAACTTTTATAAAACTAGTGTTTGTTATGTGTATATACTATATGCTAATCAGGATAATTTATGTGTGTAGATGTCTGGTGGAAAAGGCTTGTTATATGCTTATAGCATGAAGGAGGATCAAATCCATACACCCGAGCTAATATCGAAGCCAATAGTTGAAATAGAGGCTCACAATGAAACCAACTTGGATGAGGTGGTGGTATTGGAAAACATAGGACCAGATCCAGAGATGTTGGAGTTGACAGATAGTGATACAGACGCTAAAGTTGAAGCTGATCAAGCATCAATGGAAGTGCAGAATCTGAGGAATAAGGTTTCTTCTCTTGAGAAGCTATGGAAAATAGAAAAGCTACTAAATAGTCAGTTGCAAAAAGCCTTACTAGAAATAATGGAAGAACAAGATATACTTAAAATCCAAATTGATCAGATGGGAGCCACAAGCAACATACCATGTGCAGCTCCGAGTAAGAAGGGGAAAAGAAAGAGAAAGATCGTGACTTAGAAAATAAGTAGGATTAGTAGTTGATTATGTATGTTTGATAATGTATATGTGTAATGTAATATTCCCAACTTTTGTATTAGTTAAGGCTGTAAATCCCGATTTTTGTAGGGATAGCAGTATGTGCTGCGTTATGTAAAGAACTTGGAATTAATAAATATGAATTTATGTTTGAGTTATGAACCAAGTTTAATATATTAAACTTATATAATAAGGTTTAGAATGTGAGTTAAATTTATGATTTTATATAATCAGATAATGCCACCAAGACGTCGAACTCGAAACCAAAGGGCAAAAGAATCTGTCAACAACGCTGAGGGACAACAACAAGACCCGATGCAAAACTTCAGGAACATGGTAGCTCAGGCTATGCAGTAGGGAATACCAGCCGCATGGAACTAGCCAGACAATTGCTTGACAAAATTTAAAGACTTCAAGACAGTAGGACCACCAGAATTCAGGGGATCAGCTGACCCTATAGAAGCCCAGACATGGGTTAACGAGATAGAAAAGGCGTTCATAATTGCTAGGATAGAAGAGGGGTAAAAGACTACTTTTGCCACTTATATGATGAAGGGAGAGGCTAAATTTTGGTGGGAGGCAAATCAAACGAAGGCAGGAGAAGGAGTAGTTACTTGGGTTAGGTTTAAGACTTTATTTTTTGAAAACTATCTCTCAGCTAGTATGCAGGCTAGGATGGAAGTAAAATTTCTGGAGTTAAAGCATGATAACATGACTGTTGCGGAGTATGCCGCAAAATTTAATGAGTTGGCTAGGTTTGCTCCGCATCAGGTTGATACGGAGGCTAGGAAGGCAATGAGGTTTGAGCTGGCTTAAAACCTTAGCTGTACAACAAGGTGGCAGTGTTGCAGATCAATACTTTTATAGCACTCATAGAAAAGGCTATCATAGCTGAGGAGGGGAGTGAGGCCATAAGCCTCTACAACAAGGAGAAAAGGAACAAAAGCAAGGCTAGAGGAGCTGTGAAGGTGGAAGGTAATAGTGGAAATAGGGGTAAGAAAAGAAAGGAGAATTTTTCTGGAAATGTTCAGGTGAAACAAGAAGGTGTGGAGAAACATACTGTGCAGTGTAAGAATTGCGGGAAGAATCACTCTGGTGAGTGTCTGAAGGGTAAGTTTGTATGTTATAAGTGCGGGCAGGAGGGCCATATCTCTCCCAACTGCCCCAACCCAAGGATGAACACTGGGTATTTTCTATGTGGATTGACTGAACATAAGGTGAAGGATTGTCTAAAGAGGAAATTGGAGGCAGGGAGTGCAATCACAGGAAAAGGCAGCGGGACTCTGGCAATCACAGGACCGACTTCAACCAACAAACCAACCGCGAGAGTCTTCAACATGACGGTTCAGGATACAGTGACAACTGGGAATGGAACTCCATGCATATATATATGCTTTTCCTATGTATAACAAATTATGTTATAAAGAAATTTTGAGGGAGGAATTTGAGTTCTTTTAAAAATCAAACTTCCGTTTAATCAAACATACAAGCTATATGTTGAATGGTTAAAGAGTTGTTTGATCAATTATGATCGAGATTTATTTGCAATGATTGCGTATGCTAAGTACCCTTATATGTATGAGTTTTAAAACAGTGATTCCGGGGACGGAATCCTTATAAGGGAGGGTGAATGTAATAACCCGATATTTTCAATATAAAATAAATAAAAAATTTGCATATAAATTTTTATTATTATTTATCTTAATGATGAGAATAAGTGTCAAGTAATGTGCATGTATTTATGTGATAAATAAAATTTATTTATTTCATGAATAAATTCAAATAATTTAATGTTAGAATTATTGATCATTATAAAGTATATACTTATAATAATTAATTTTATAGTAGAACTGTCTTTATTAATTATTTTCTAGGAAAATATAAATTTTGTATTATTTAAATAATAAATGAAATGATTATTAGAATTATAATAATAAATATTTTATTATATCAATGTGTTCAGAATATTTAAGTTAATTATTTTAGCTTAATTATTGATGTTGCATATGAAAAATAAATCAGATATGGAATCCAAACCTTAAATTTGGAGAATAATAATATAATATTAATTATATTTTGATTTTTCAGTGCTATAAATATGTAATGTAAATGTGCAGACTGATAATGGTGGGTCAATTATGATAAATTATGTCATGACCCTTATATCGTGTTATTAAACCCTAATTGTTAAACTCGGTTATGAGTTTAAGACTGCGTACTAATTATGTATATATGAATTTTACTGTGTATTATAGAATTTCTGTAATTAGGAGAAACCCTAATTATTATTTAAAAACTCTAATTTGCTAAAATTAGAAACCCTAATTATTATTTTTGTAAATTATAAGGATAATTATGAAACCCTAATTGTTAATTTGGGAACCCTAATGATATTAATGAACCCTAATTTAAAAATCCTAATTTACTATTAAAAACCCTAATTTTAAATTAGTGTGTTTTAATTAATATTTTATTACACTTCAATTTTAATTTTTCAAACCCTAAAAATTATTTGGGAAATTTTAAGGCTTAAAATCTAGTGATTAAACCCTAGATTCAAGCACCTTGGACAAGAATACCCTTGAGATTATAAGCAAAATTACCAAAGTGCCCTTTTTGTCCCATTAGTTGAATTATTGGCTAACAAATCTTTGCAAATCTGCAGCCACCCTACCCTATCAACCTAGCCGCTAGATTAACAGCACATCAGCCATTACAAATTCATTGTATCAATTCATTACATAGATTGAAGAGACAGAAAGTGCTCATTTTGGCCTAAATTATTCACTTATACATAGCCATACTCTCTCAGGACCAAACCTCTGAAATTTTCTTGCTAGATCAGTAATAAATCAAGCCCCACGAACACTAACATCAAATCAGAAGCATAGAAATTAGAATTTGATCATAAAGAGGTAAACCCTAATTTAGAAATTTGGCTTTTTATCTTGTGTTAGATGTTATGATTTATTGTTAAAACATGTTATTTGTAGTCCATATAGTTGATCTGGGTTGGTATTTGTTAGATTCATAACATCAAAGTGCTCAAAATTAAGTTTTTCAAAAATCTGGAAATTGAAAAAAATAGGGGTCTGACAATGAATGTCAGTCTCCATATATCTCAGTATGTTATGTGTTTTTATGTTTTGAAAGTTTGCACTTGTAGTCTGTTAGGAGATCTTTAATATGAAACTTGAATCAAGGTCATACCATGTACAGATTGAAAGTTATGGCTGGTCAAACATCGTTGACCAACCATGACTTTCAATTTCTGGAAAACCCAGATCGTGCCCAGAAGGCTCTGACAAGATCTTCATGGGCTCGGATCGGGCAGTGTTTGGATGTTTTGTTATGGTTATGGAATCTAAGTTTTAGTTTGGTATATGTACTATATTATTATGCCTTAAAATCTCCTAATCATCAGACTGAGTGAATATAGTATCTGGTCAAAGTAGGTAAAACGATTATGTTTTCTATTTCTGGGTAACCCAGAAAACAGATGAACGCTATCTCTGACAGACTTTGACCGAAGTAGATATTCTTGCTGTGTTGTTGTTTTATTGGTTTTATATAATGGATCTGTAGTCTTACATGTTTTCTACAATCTAGAATCGATAGATCACAAAAACATCACACGAACAAGTAGTAGTGGATGTTCAAAAGTGGTCACTCGAAACTGTTCTTCATTTCTAGGTAACCCAGATATGAAGAACATCTCTGACAGCCTTTTTAATTTCTTAGATCTTACAGCTTAATGATGTTTAGACTTGAACCTTGCTTGATTCATGGACCCTGATAGATACTCTACACAGCCCGACGTCTAAACTACCAAATACATGAACAGATTATTAGATATAAGGTCAATAAAAGCGTTGACCGGCCATGACCAGAAATTCTGGGCAACCCAGAAACATGATGAACACTTCTGACATCTAGTTTGAAGGCTTATAACTTGCTATTGTGATGTTGTTTGACCTAGTTTATTATTGGTTCTTATAGTACTACATTAGTACTACAAGATCAAAGCTCTAGAACACCCAGAAACATCATAGGTTCGAAATTAATCTTGGTTAAACTAGTACCCTCGATCACTGAGTAATGAACACCTGGGTTTGTCAAGAACACCTAAGGCGACACTTACTGTTGCCAAAGGGCTTTAGCGGCAGACATATTAAAATTATTTAATTTAATTTCTAAAAATCATTTAAAAATAATAAATAAATTCTGAAAATTACAAAAATAGTTTTAAAAATAATAAATTAATATTCTAATAATAATGGTAATTATTTAAAAATGATTTTAAGTGTTTTAAAAATCATTTAAGGGTAATATTAATATTTTAAAAATATTTTGAGTTATTATAAATAACTTTAATATTTTGGCAACAGTTTCATTAATAGTTTAATATTAATTAAATATTAATGATAATAGAATTTGTTAATATTTAAATCATTTAATAATGATTCCGATGTTTGAAAATTTATGATAAATTATAATAAATATTTAAAAATTATTATAAGTCATTTTAAAAATAATATGACTGATATTTTCAGTTATTGAACTTCAGGATAGAGTTTTAGACTTGATAAGTACCCGATAAAGCCGTCGATACACTGAAATGTTTTGAAAATTGATCTGAACTTAGATAATTTGACTTGATACATGTTTATTTGTGATTTAATGGTTGTTAAACATACGTGACAATGTGGTTAGATAATGTGCGGACTGCAATAAGCAGTGTTGTGTTAAGATATATTATTATAATCGAACGAATGATCTTATTACTGATAGGTCGCTGTATAAAAGATTATTCTAAGTTGCATTATTGTAAGCATTGTCCAGGCAAGTATCCTACCTTTGCATTTCCTTTATGCAATGGGCATGAGTAAGAATGTTTAAGAATTATATTATTACAGTACAAATTATTAACCTTATACTATATATGCTCATTGATTATCAACATGTTAGTATATGGTAATTCATATATATATATATATATATATATATATATATATATATATTGTTCGTTAATTTTTATAAATAGTTATACAAGTGTCCCCACTTGGATAAGTATTGTATTTATTAACACGTTGATACACCTTTGTCAATTACCCGTATATATATATATATATATATATATATATATATATATATATATATATATATGTTGAATTATAGATTATTGTTGAACAGATAAAACCTTATTATTATCCAACTGAATTGCTTTGGTTTGGAACCCGACAATTATGAACATTCCGTAAACGGGAAAACTTATTATGCACCCAAGGTGGACAGAGTGAACGATACTATCATTCTTGCATGTAGTATTGATCAATACAGGGAATAACGGGCTGATCACCCCCGTGCCCGTAAGTTATGACGGTTTACAGATGAATTTCTGCTAAACCTATTTAAAAATTGAAAATAATGTTCATAGTATGTCACCTAAACCCCAATTATAATCATTACGTAGTTTCCAAATTTTGATAGAGAGTTGTTATGTTATTATTATCGGTTCGGATTACTTCATAACTATTGACTTGTTGTAGAAGGGTAGTACAAAGAAAACATTTAACCCTTTCAGCTAATATTTATAATTATTATTACTTGCTGGGCACTCAAATTCTCACTCTTGCTTAAATTTAATATTTTCAGTTAAGTATGATCAACCAGAAGGCTCAGGCAAGAACAAGGGGAAAGGAAAGCTGTTCAAATGAGATTTTTAATATGTTGTGTAATAGTTATAGTTTATTAAGACAATGTTACTTATTATCTATATCATAGATCTTGTTGATAATTTGGATATTCTTAAACTCTAGGTAAATTGAATTATAAATCTCTAATATTTATCCTTGATCTCGCTTGATTGATTGTTTATATCATTGTCATCATCCTTATATTTATATTGTGCTAAAAGTTATCTTTGGACCGTAGTGCAAAGATGGACCGTTGATTGGTATGATTATGATCAGAAATTGTGTATTGGTATATATATGATCTTTAGTGTTACAGATAAAGGATTGTGGTAAAAGTCATCCTTGGCCCGTAGTGCATAGATGGATAGGTGTTTGGCATTATCATGACCACTGGTGATACAAACGATTATCTTTGTTCCGTAGTGCATAGATAATTCATTGATTGAAAATAATTATTGATTGGTGTACAGAGTTAAAATATTAAATGATGGACTTTTAAATCATAGAAGATAATAGTCATCATTCTCTACTTAACTCTTATAATAAATTTATTTTTTCGCTGCAATTGTTGATCTAAAACTTGTTGTCTATTGTATTCTATCAGATTTTTCCCTGTTGAGGACTAAGGATAATTTGTTCTAAATTATCTTAGTCATAATATTATTTACTGGGCTAGTTGAGCTCACCCTTTTTTTTTGGTTCCATTGTTCTTTATAGGAGGCGAGAATGTAGCTAGGACTAGTCGGGGAGTGGAGTAATGGTCCAAGATGGTTCTTTTAGTAGTCCTCACTATTGTGTAAAATAGTGTGACAATAGTTGTAATGAGGACTTTATTTGAGTTTGGATATTGTCTAGGAGACAATATTTGTATTAAAACTCTAAGCATTGTATTGTCGTATTTTGCACAAAAGTTATATAATTTTTGTTTGTATTTGAATTCTGTACCATGTATTTGGCGACTTAGAATGAGTTGTGTGAACCTATTCTGGGGGCGTCACACAAGTCATATTTATTTAATCATATGCATTTCAATTCTCAAAATGCACAACTTTAATTAATATAAATTAGAAACTCCTTTCTAATTTCCATTCCACCTTGGCCAAGAATTTTTGAGTTGTCATCTATCGAATCGCTTAGGACATTCTCTGTGACGAATAAATTGATTGAGTTATGATTCTGGGGACAGAATCCTTGTAAGGAGAGAATAATATAACGATCGAGAAATTTTATATGTAATTCAAAATATTTATTTAATTAAATAAATATTTTTATTGATGTGCTTATGGGTTAAATAAATATTTGATTGATTAATTAATTTATTAATTAAATAAATAATTCATGAATTATTGTGTTCTAATTTAATTAAGTGTAATATATTAATTAAGTTGATGTTTGGTAATTTTGTGGTTTAAAGTTTTAATTTAATGAGTTAATTAAATGAATTATTAACTAATTATTATATTATATAATGGTAATATTCTAATTTAATTTGATAATTAAATTAGAGAGTTGGTAATGATTAAATGAATTGTTGAATAATTATAATGATGGTCTAATTTAATTTAATAATTAAATTAGAGATTTACTAATTTATTAAATAAAATTAAAATTTATAATAAAAATTATAATTATGTAGCAATTTGATTTTTGTGGCAATTTGATTTAATAAGTTGATGTTAATTTTAATTTAATTGAATTTGAATATTAGAATTTAAAAAATAAAGTGTGACAATTAAACTTTATAGTAAATGAGTTATTAAAATAAATTAAGAAAGATTTAATTTAGTTTTACGAAACAAAGCCTTAAAACTTTTAAATTCTTATTTTAATTCAGTTTTGTCAAACAAGCCTTATTGGCTTTTGAATTTTAAACAAAATATAACTTATATCAGTTATAATACTAATTAAATATACGATATACGTTTATATTATATATTTATACGTATATCAGTTATATTATATTAGTTATACTACGTTAAGTTTAGAAGAAAAGAGAAAAGAGAGAAGGAAGAAGAGAAAGCTAGCTGTGAATTGGAGAAAACAAGGTATTTCTATCATATTTGTTGGCTAAAACAAGAGATTGAAGGTAGTAAATTCAATTTTTAAATTATTAGTTTTGTTCTTCACTGAAAAATATATTTTTATTTCTCTATAAATTGATTATTGATGATAATTGTTGAATATATGGCTTAGATATGTTAATTTGTGTATATAAAATATTTTATGTGATTTGTATATGATTTAAAGTTGATTTATCTATGATTTATATATATATATATATATATATATATATATATATATATATATATATATATATATATGTATGTGTGTGTGTGTGTGTGTGTGTGTGTGTGTGTGTGAAGAAATCATGTTAATAGTGAGTTACAATGAAATATTTATGGATATGGCTTGTTTAATACTAAAATTAGTGATCAATTCATATTTTAATGTGTAAATTGATTATTGATTGTGTAAATATATGAAGAAACGAAAACAATGTAATTTGAACAGATTAATTTGGTTAAGAAATGAGTTTACAGTGATTAATTTTCGCTAAGAATGTCTAAAAGTTGAGAAATAATGAAAAACAAGGAATTTAAAGGCTTTAAATTGGTTGTTTATGTTCTTTTCATGGTTAGAATCATTTTAGAAACATTAATTTATGTTTCGGTAAAGTTTATATAACCTGTGTAGGCTAAATTTATTGTTTGAGCAAAGTTTTTTGGCCAATTTGGCTTTGTTCTATGTTCTTCGCGAATTGGAACGACCTAAAACTATGCTGAGGTGCTGCAATGCTTGTCCAGAACATAGTTCCAGCGCTGGTTCAGAGCCTATTTTGAGCACGACAATGCCAAAACCAGCGCTGTAGCGCCGATCCTCAGTACAAACTAGGGCGCTGCAGCGCTAGTTGGTAGTTTGGCCTAGAAATGTGATTTTTAATATACAATCCTGTAAATGCTAAGGTAACATGATCTTTTGATTATGAAATATGATTAATCATGTTATATGATGAAAGAACAGATTGTGGTGTTATTATAATATCAAATATGAAGATTATAATTAGTAATTAAGGAGTTATATGACAACTGAAATTGATGTTGATAAAAATTAGAAATGTGGTTTGATTATGTGATTAAACTTAAGAATAAAGGTTGTAAATTAAATGAAATAGATATTTAATTATGTAACGTGATCATGTGGCGTTAGAAAAATCAGATTATTATGTGAATTAAATTCTTATTTGATTATTTGAATTAAATGAATTTAATTGTTTATTAAAGTGAGTAAGTTGTTTAAAGGTCATTCTGTGACCTAAAATGTGCGAATATGGTTAGGATTCTAGCTATGTGCTAGGATTAAATGATTTGAATTTTCAAGACAAAAATAAAAGTTTTTCGAGAAATTTTCGTTAAAAAAATACTATTAATCTATTTCTGCTCGGGAATTAATTTTGAATTTCTGAGAAATGCGTAATGATAGAATTCTAAGATGAAATGGAATATCCAATAATATCTCAGTTATGAAAAACGAAGTTTTCGCCGGTGGACTTAAAACCCTAGGGGTTAGGGAAAGTGAAATTCAAGAACTAAATGATTTTGTACAATAAGAATTGTTATTATACATGAGGAATACGAGTATAATACTAGTTATTATACAAGTATAGTATAAAGATTATTACGACGTATAATACGAATATCGTACGAGGTATATACAAAGAGAATACTAGAATTATACGATGAGAATACGATTAGTTCTTAATAAACTTTAGTTATTGGACTAAGACTTTGTCAAGCCCAATTGGATGATGAATTTTATCAAGGCCCAATGTTAAACTAAATCAAGGCCAAAGATAGGCACGATATGAATTAATTCTAAGCCCAAATCAAGAAACGAACTCGTGGGTCGAACCGATGGATCACCGGATGGGTAAAACCTACGGAGCAACCTATGTGGGTCCCCAAAGGGTATGTGGGGCAGCTAGTTGGTGGCCAAGATAGGTGGGAAGCTTTTCTTGCAAGTTTTGAATAGTAAAGAGGTGACCTTATGACCAAAATACCCTCAATTTGATTTTCTATATATAGGAGCTAGTTGGTTTATTTTTATATTTTTACCAACATTGAGCATTATATTGAGAGAGATAGAAGAGCAATAGCAAGTAATCAAGAGGAATCAAAGCAAAGTAATCAAGCTTAAGACATGAACGCGAAGAACACTAAGGTAAAAATGCGTAAACCCTAACCTTCGATTATTTTCCATTTATTTTCATAAAGAAGTATGAATTGGTGGAGCATGTCTCTTCCGGAGTAATAAGGATGGCTATTAGTGAATTAGAACATTAATAAGCCATGTATATACAAGAAGCATAATCGACTAATTAAGCTTTAATCGAAGAAAACCATTAAAACGTTGAATTGGTTGTTGATAGACAAATTAAAAACCATCAGGTATAAATTAGATGCAATTTGTTTGGTTAGGATATGGATAATTGACTAGTGAATTAATTCCATTTGGTAATGTGTAAAAATGTCAAGTAACGAAGTTATGCTGAAATTTACGAGATTTAACGATAATCGTTGAAATTGTAGGATTTCCGGAATGGTATTCAAAAGTTGCCTTTTAACTAAAAAACTTTAGTTTTTGATGGCGTATCATAGAACATTGTATTTAAGAGTCGTGGACTCAAGAATGGTCGAATTCTGACTTAAAACGAAGAAACAAGTTATGAATGTTCAAGAATGTTTAACGAATGCATAATAGAAAATTTAAATAATAGATTTATTTTTAACGGATTCAGAAACTTATTCTGTCCAAATGAAATTGAAGTATATGAGATATGTGAGATAACAACTTTTGAATGAGCCAATTTCGACTTATAACGATCGAGTTACGAGCCCGGAAAGAAATCAAATTGAAAAACTTCAAAAAATTTTAGAGGCTCAAGGCCGGCGCCACAGCTGATGAATGGATTTTATACCTACGAACTGGCCTCTAATTTGGACTTAAACTGTGTTAATCCTGTAGAATTATGTTTGGTTTTTACTTGTTTATCTTTGTTTTATGTTTAGGTGGCATGGCGTAGCATTCGTGGCATAAAGGTGGCATTGTGATAGGAAGTGGCAACAAAATGAGCAAAATTATGGATCTGCAGAACTAGCCCCACCGGGGCAGGCATGAATACAAGGAAAACCCCCACCGGGGCGAGGGTCCTTGAGCAACTACAGAATGACCCCCCACCGGGGTGGGCCTCTATAGAACAAAAACCCCCGCCGGGGCAGGGGTACGGGGCAAGAACAAGAGTTGTGTTGCAATTAGAGTTCTGCAGCAGCGTGAAAGGGAACAAGTTGGCATGACTCGGGACTTCGATTGGCGTCAGTTTATGAACAAAATACGTGACTGATGATAAGAGAACATATATAACAAGAGAGAATTAACAACATTCAGTAAATTAACGAGATTGAGCCTTAATTTGAGTGAAGAACATTGGAGAAAAGAATTCAAGGTCAGAATCACGAATATTGCGAGCTAGAACGAAGAAAACGGGTGGTTTTGTATCTATTCTACTTCTTTAATTCAATTATTGTAATTGGGATGATGGATTCTTTTATTATTTAAGTTTTTATTTCATTTATGATAAACTAAGTTATTTATTTGGCTTGCAATGGATCTTTATGGTTGAACGATGATTGTGAAGCCTTAATTTCAGTTTAATAATCTATCAATTCAGTTTATCTATTGTGATTTGTTCTTTAATTTAGGAATTACTTGATCACCAATTTTGTGTGGATTTATATGGATTCGAGAGATGATGTATGAATCTAGATCTAATCACTTTAGCATGTGTTCTTGAATTCTGTGTTATTATAGAATCTTGATGAATGTTAGGATAGAGATATACCTAGCATCACATGTAATCGGGTAGAGAACTTGAATTTAAACCTTATTTGATTTTAATTCACATAGAGATATAATGAGTTAGTTGATTAGAGTGTTTGGCTTAATTCTATCAAATTTGTGGATTAAAGTTAATACGGTGTTAGTGCATCGAGAGATGGCTAATTCTACATGAGTGTTCTTGATTAATAAACTGAGATAGTGAACTGAACTGGATTAAGGTGTGATAATCGGAGTAATACTTAAAGTGAAGTTGTAAGCCTAATTCTCCAATATTTGCTTAAATTTATGATTTTTTTAAAGTTGTGATTGATTGATTGGTATTTTTAGTTTCTTAATTTTCTTAGTTATAAACATTGATTTGGATAGTTTAATAAAATTGGATTAATATAAAACTAGTAATTGATAGGTTTAATTTCTTACTATTTTTTGTGGGAATGATACTTAACTTATCACTGTATTACTTGTTGACCACGTGCACTTGTGTGTGAGCGTAATTAGATTTCGACCAACAAGTTTTTGGCGCTTCTGCCGGGGATAGTATTGATTTTAATATTTTTTCAATATCAGTTTAATTAGTTCAGTTTTACTTAAAAAAAATTCTTTTGTTTTGTTCTTTCTTGTTTCAGGTTTTTTGAGTAGTTTATGCAAACTCGGTCTAAGAAGCCAGACTTGCTTCCTTTTGAGGAAAATATCGAGAAGCGGCTTCAAAGGCTAAGTAATTGGATTAAAGACACTAAGGAAAACTTTCAAAACTCTAATAAGGAAGAAATAATGGCTGCAGAAGATCAAAAAGCATTGAGGGATTATGCTACTCCCAAGGTGACTGAGCTTCAGTCGAGTATCACCAGGCCGACAATTATTGCAAATACTTTTGAGATCAAGCCTGGGACCATACAGATGATTCAGAATTCAGTTCAGTTAGGGAGATTAGCCAACAACGATCCGAATGAGCACTTGGTTAGTTTTTTGGAAATCCGTGACACCATCAGATACAACGGGGTGTCGGATGATGTAGTCAGACTTCGCTTGTTCCCGTTCACACTAAGGGACAAGGCGAAAAGTTGGTTACACTCTCTACCACCAGGTTCGATAACTACATGGGATGACCTTGCTCAAAAGTTCTTGGCCAAGTTTTTCCCACCAGCAAAAACTGCGAAGATGAGAAAAGAGATCACCATGTTTGAGCAATAGCATGGGGAATCATTGTATGAGGCATGGGAGAGGTACAAGGAATTACTCAGAAAGTGCTTACATCATGGATTACCTAAATGGATGCAGATGAACACATTCTACAACGGGTTGAATGGGAATCTCAAGACTAGTATAGATGCCGCTTCAGGTGGAGCATTCATGCTAAAAAGTTACGAGGAGGCGTACAAGCTAATAGAAACAATGGCAACAAATAACTGCCAGTGGCCTACAGCAAGAATGACACATCCAAAGGTAACTGGGGTATTAGAGGTAGATGGTGTAACAGCTTTGGCGGCACAAATTTCAGCCTTATCAAAGAAAATGGATGCTCTGACAGGTGCACAACCACAACAGGTTGTGTATGTTTGCGAGTTATGTGCAGGAGAACATCTTACAGAACAGTGTGCCATCAACTCAACATCAGTTCAATTTGTAGGCATCTATAATAGAGTTCCACATAACATGTATCAGAATGCCTATAATCCGGGGAATGGAAACCATCCCAACTTCTCGTGGAGTAACAACCAGATTCAGCAGGGTCCACGACCATCCTATCACCCGGGATTTCAAAATCAGCATCAATAAGCATCTCCACAGCAAGAGAAAAAGGCAGATTTGGAAGAGCTACTAATGAAGTATATAGCAGGCAATGAGGCGGCTATAAAAACGCAAACAGCGGCGATAAAGAACTTATAGAATCAGATGGGACAACTTGCATTGGCTTTGAACAATAGGCCTCAAGGGACATTGCAAAGCGATACAGAAAAGAATTCGAGAGGAAATCATGAGCAGTGTAATGCTATTACATTTAGGAGTGGTAAAGCCTTGGTTGCCGAATGTGATGGGAAAGTAAGTATAGATGATGATTGTGAAAACAAAGAGAATGATTTGGCAAGGAAAACTGAGGAACAAGTTGTAGAAAAGCCGAAGGAAGATAAACAGAAAATATTTACACCACCAGTTCCTTTTCATCAATGGTTGGAAAGTCAAAAGTTAAAGGATTAGTTTTTAAGGCTTATGGATATATTTAAGCAATTCCACATCAACATCCCATTCGCCGAAGCACTTGAGCAGATGCCACGTTATGTCAAATTCATGAAAGAAATACTTTCAAAGAAATGCAAACTCACGGAATTCAAAAACAGTGACATTGACTGAAGAATGCAGTCCAATACTGCATAAAAAGCTTCCTCCTAAATTGAAAGATCTGGGAAGCTTCACAATTCTGTGATCAAGATGTGGGGAGAGCTCTATGCGATCTAGGAGCGAGTATAAATCTTATGCCATTATCCATTTACTGAAAGCTGGGGTTAAAGGAAGCAAAACCAACTAACATCAATCTACAGCTCACAGATAGATCAATAACATATCCACTGGGGATAGTTGAAGACGTGTTGGTGAAGGTTGACTCATTAATCTTTCAAACTAATTTCATGGTGCTAGATTTTGAAGAGGATAAGAACATCCCTATAATCTTGGGACGTCCATTCCTTGCGACTGGATGAACACTTATTGACGTACCTAACGGAGATCTGATAATGAAAGTGTTCGATCAGGTAGTGAAGGTGAAAGTGTTTAAGGAAATCCTTATCCCGACTGATAAGGAAGAGAATGATCTGCTCGAGGAATCTACACATGTCAAACTCAAGCATTGAAGAGAGATTGGTGGTCTTAAAGCACTGATTGAGGATAATAAGTCAACCTCACCCTCAAACATGCAAGTAAAAGGGCATGCAATACAGTGATGTTGTTTATGTGATATAAACAAACAGCATGCTGCGGATATCCCAAATGATCCAGGATAACATAGGGAGTAGTCAAGCTGAAAGACTCACAAACAAGCGCTCATTGGGCGGCAACCCAAATTACTTTCATTTACAGTATTTTTATGTATGATAGTGAATTTGTAGTTTAGAGTGTAATTTTGGTATCAAGTAAGTTTATTTTGGTTCATTTCAAAGTTAGTTAAGTCATAATTTGTAGTAAAGTCGACCTTACATGTTCAATTTTCACGATGTTATCTTATACTTGTGATTTCAATGTGTTTCAGGTGCTTGGGAAGCATTTGGTCATTTGTTTGATGAGAGGAAGTGAAAAAATTAAAGCCAGCTGTAGAATACCCCCCGTCGGGACGAGCTTTTTGTGAAGGATACCCCCCGCTGGGGCGGGGGTTTTATGTTAGAAAGCAGAATACCCCCCCCAGGCCGGGGCGGGCATCTGCAGTAGAATTACCCCCCGCTGGGGTGGGGGTACGGGACTTGAATAGTTTTATTTTGCAACTTAACCGACTCCTTCCCTTCATTACCACTTCTCCCATAACCGATCCCCACTCTCTATCCCACTAACTCCCCACGAACTACCACACATTCACCACTTACCCCCCCATTAACCCACTAAATCCGTACACCATCTCCATTGTATAAATACAAATCCCAACTACATTAAATCTACACCATTCTATACAAATTTCAATCATCACAAAGCTAGGATTCTTTAAGTTAGGGTTTTGATAGCAACAAGAAAGGGGAAAAACAACAAAGTGTCACCACCAATTGGGAATTCATACTTCAACTGGGCAATATCACTGTGGGTAAGCAAATACTTGCAATTTTTCATCATTTAGCACCATAGTTGAAGTTTAATTATCATATTTGGGGATATTGTGAATGTCGCACGCCACATGTTCGATAAATTGTGCAAGAGAAAGGTTGGGGGAAGTTGTGATCGAATTAACTGCCATGGCTCCTAAGACACCATCAAAGAGATAGAGAGGCGAGGGCTCAAGGTCTACACCACCTGCACGAACCTTTGATCGGCAAAAATTTATGAGTCCTAGTGTCGCCGACAAGTACGACTATTTAGTGCCTAAGGCACTAACTCCAGAGCGGGGCTTGGCACTAGATAATTTCGATGGGAAAATGAAGAGGTAGATATACGAGAAAGGTTGGGATAGGTTGCTGATGAGCCAGAACCAGTAATAGTCAATGTAGTGAAGGAGTTTTATGCAAATGCTGAGGATAGGGCCCCGTTTAGTGCATTCGTGAGGGGTAAGCTGGTGCCCTTCAGTCCTGAGGCTATCAACAATTATTACAGCCTGCGAGCACCTGCAATATGCCATTATGCACAATTATGTGACAGTGGTCCCGATTATGATCAGATTCTAACCGAAATAACTAAGCTGGGCACTACATGGGTTAAAGGACGAAAGGGTGGCACAATCTTCCTCAGCAAGGACTTGAGCCGTTATGGCAATATATGGTATGTGTTCTTGTGCGCAAAGTTATTCTCATCCACACATACCACTGAGGTGACGAGGGAGAAAGTCCTTCTGCTATACACAATTGTGCAAGACTTCAACATCGATGTGGGTGCCATTATCAACTTCTCTATACGGCGATGCGTGAGAGGGCCATTTTCATGCGGCCTCCCACACCCATCCCTCTTCTATGGGTTGTGTAGGTAGGCTGGCATTAGATGGTCCAGAGATGAACCTACCCAGTAGCCTCTCCAGCTATTGGACTCCCGTATGATTGCACGCTACACGGTATGGCCTGGGGGAGAGTCACACCTAAGAGGCGTCGATTTTATATTGCCACCGACTTTGGAGGATGAGGAAGAGGCTAAAGACACATATGAAGATGACGAGTTCCAGGTTGACGAGATTACTGGGAGCGGGAGATTGAGGAGAATCGACGGACAGGCAGATACATGTTCAGCTCTCAGTTTCGCAGCCTTCAGAAACAAATTGATGGGCACAACAAGGACAATAACAAGAAGATGACATAATTGGCAGCTAGGCAGGACCACATGTTCAACACCATGAACACGTCCTTCGCCTCATTGAACGCGACCCTCCAAAGTTCAAATCCAACTGCTCAGTTCCAATACCAGCAACATGCGCCTATGCCACAATATCCTCCATCAGACTAAGACACGGAGGAGCGCCGAATGTATGTGCCACAACCACCACCACCACCATCGCCACCATCACCTCAACCTTAGATGATTAAAGGGAAGTCCTCTTACATTTACTGCTATATTTTGATAATGAGGACATTGTAATTGCTAAAGTTTGGGGGAGTTATTTTAGTTTAGTTTGTTATTGCATGTTAGTTTAGTTGGTTATATTTTTTCATATGTTGTCAAGTTTAGGTTTAGATTCACTTTGTTGCATTCATATAGTATAATTGGATAATAGTTGCATAAGTAATGTAGGATTGTAAATAGTTTTTATTAGTTTCTATTTCTGTTATTTTTATTCCATATTGTAAAAAAAATCACAAAATATTTAGCTAAGTACTGTGTTTATCTTGAATGAGTTTAGCTGTTAGATAGTACAGTCTATTTTGGCCAATGATGAGACTAGAATTGAGTAGACAAGTATAGTATTGACTATTAGAACTTTGATGTGATTTCTTGTTATGAATCAAATCTTTTTCTGTTTGAAACTGGTACAATAAAGTTAGCACAGTAATAACAACTATGTTGATTGATTAAGTTCAAATTGATACATAGTGAAACTCTAAAGGATAATGCTAGTTTGAATGAAAGAATGACAAGGATAGGCAGTGAAGGCTAAAGTTTGTCAAGAACCTACGTTTGGGAGAAAATTTGGGATTTATAAGCTATATATATATATATATATATATATATATATATATATATATATATATATACGTGGTATGCTTGTCTAGTTTTGTGGCCTTTGTTACTTGAGTAAGTAAGCCCGAGGAGATTGTCTTTACACCTAGTACCCTAAAGCCTTATTGGTATGGGAGTCGTTAGTCGAAAGCTCGTTAAGATAGCATTGAAAAGCCTAAAGGAATAAGACATGGCACAACCATGAGTATAAAAGAAAAAAGAAAAAGAGAAAAGAATAAAATAGGAAATAAGAGCAAAAAGCCCCCGTAGATGAAAAATAAAGCATAAGTACTCTATTTTGACCCTCGATATTGGTAATTGCTTGATTTTAGTTGGAATTTGAATGTTTTTTAATTTCTTAAGTTTACACTGCGTGATGCCTTCAAAGAGACCTGTTATGTGTTAAATTTGATTTTGTATCAATTAGCATAGGAGTTGAGCACACACGCATTATATCAATGATAACAGTTTAAGATTTAATGATTGATTGAGAAATTATTGATTGGTTTTGATAAGAGGTATTAGCATGTTTACTTGATTTCTCTTAGGCCGATTGAATAGATTGTTTCTGTCATTATTGCTGGATTTGTAGGCATGCATATTAGTTGCATTGCATTGCATAACATTTCTGTTTTGTTTTGTGCTCGAGGACTAGCACAGGTTTAAGTTTGGGGGAGTTTGATGAGTGGGTTTTATACCTACGAATCGACCTCTAATTCAGACTAAAACTATGTTAATCATGTAGAGTTATGTTCATTTTTACTTGTTTATGTTTGTTTTATGTTTAGGTGGCATGTGGTAGCATTCGTGGCATAAAGGTAGCGTTGTGATAGGAAGTGGCAACAAAATGAGCAAAATTATGGATCTATAGAACTACCCCCCGCTGGGGCGGGCATTAATATAAGGAAAACCCCCGCTGGTGCGGGGGTACTTGAGCAACTACGGAATGACCCCCCGTCGGGGTGGGACTCTATAGAACAAAAACCCCCGCCAAGGAGGGGGATACGGGGCAAGAATAAGAGTTGTGTTGAAATTAGAGTTCTGCAGCAGCGTGAAAGGGAACAAGTTGGCATTGCTTACGACTTCGATTGGCGTCAATTTATGAACAAAATATGTGACTGATGATAAGAGAACATATACAACAAGAGAGAATTAACAACATTCATTAAATAACGAGCTTGAGCCCTAATTTGAGTGAAGAGCATTGGAGGAAAGAATTGAAGGTCAGAATCATGAAGATTGCGAGTTGGAGCGAAGAAAAAGGGTGGTTTTGTATCTATTCTATGTCTTTAATTCAATTATTGTAATTGGGATGATGGATTCTTTTATTATTTCAGTTTTAATTTCATTTATGGTGAACTAAGTTACTTGTTAGGCTTACAATGGATCTTTATGGTTGAACGATGATTGTGAAGCCTTAATTTCAGTTTAATAATATATTAATTCAGTTTATCTATTGTGATTTGTGCTTTAATTTACGAATTGCTTGATCACCAATTTTGTGTGGATTTGTATGGATTCAAGAGATGATGTATGAATTTAGACATAATCACTTTAGCATGTGTTCTTAAGTTCTGTGTTATTATGGAATATTGATGAATGTTAGGATAGAGATATACCTAGCATCACATGTGATCGGGTAGAGAACTTGAATTTAAACCTTATTTGATTTTAATTCACATAGAGATATAGTGAGTAAGTTGATTAGGGTGTTTCGCTTAATTCTATCAAATTTGTGGATTTAAGTTAATACGGTGTTAGTGCATCGAGAGATGGCTAATTCTACATGAGTGTTCTTGATTAATAAACTAAGATAGTGAATTGAACTAGATTAAGGTGTGATAATCGAAGTGAGACTTAAAGTGAAGTTGTAAGCCTAATTCTCCAATATTTGCTTGAATTTACGGTTTGTTTAAGTTGTGATTGATTGATTGATTGTTATTTTTAGTTTCTTAATTTTCTTAGTTATAATTATTGATTTGGATAATTTAATAAAATTGGATTAATATATAACTGGTAATTGATAGGTTTAATTTCTTATTATCTTTTGTGGGAATGATACTTAACTTATCACTATATTACTTGTTGACCATGTACACTTGCGTGTGAGCGTAATTAGATATCATTGTATTCCTTAATGCTTGTCTGACCTTTGTGTAAAACAAGTTTCTGTGATTCATGTTATAACATGCATGAATTGTTTTATGAAAGAGTCGATGTCAGTTTTAACTCGGCTAGACAAACCTTTAGAATTTAATTGATTTGTTTGCAAGTCTTTCGATATAGTATTGATAATGCTGTCTTATGCCAATTGTTTGGTACGAATTTAAAGGTAGGTCTGAGTATGAATAAACAAAAGTGTTTTATGTCGGTTATTCGGCGGGCACATGAGGTTGCCAAAACTTAAACGTAGATACGTTTAATGGATGAGTGTGGATCAACATAAAGTACTATATGCTGATCACCTAGAAGTGCTTGTAAGATATATCGAACTTACAGACTTAGTGTCGGGTTGTCATTTTTATGAATAAAAACCAAAGAGAATGTTAAGGGTCTTTGGACCTACTCAGAATTACTAAGTTACTATATGTACTCTGGAATCGTTTTATGAGAATGAAAAGTGCTATTTTGATGTTTCATAGTTCTTCATAACTACTTGTTCAGTTAACGAAGATTAATCCTATAATTCTCGATAGGGTGGTTATATTATATATTGCTAGACTTGCTCAACTAGTTATGCTCACTTCTTGCTTAAATTATATGATTACAGCTAAGGCCAAGCGAACCGAGGGTTCCGATAAAGATAGAGGCAAATCTAAGATGGATAAGTAGTTTATTCTGTAATAGACTAGTATATTTATATGAACTTATATTATGACAATGACGAATGTATTGGTTAACAGAACCTGTGAAAGGATTTATTATTATTTTAATAAGAATGTAGTAAATACACTCGTTTTGATGCTGTTTTCGATGGAATGAGTGTATAGTTAGTAGTACCGTTTAACACCATATCTGTGGGTTGAAAGTACCCGAATTTGGGTGCGTCACAAGTTGGTATCAAATCATTAGGTTATAAAACTTAAGGGAGAAGAACCTTAGGCTCATACCTTGGTAGTAGTATGAGAAGTTAGAAGTAAAGGAATTCAAGTAGAGTTCTTAATTAAGTATTAAGTAAACTCGTTACCGAAAGATTTAAAAGATGGAAATTGGCCTTAAATAAATTAAATGTGATTTGTGCTTATACTATTATGTATTTGTACTAATCAACGTGTTATGTGTTATTGTAGATGTCAATCGATAGCTCTATGTATAGGGATATACATGTGGTGAGTGAAGAGTCAGTGAACATGATAGGGCAAGTACCAGTGCCATTGACGGAGGTACCGATGGTGAACATAGATGAGTGCGAGCCAGAGGAGGAATATCCGAATGGGGACTTGGAGAATTTGGGATTGACATTATATTTCGATGTTGTGGTCAATATAGATGAGGATATGGAGGTAGTATCGTTTCATACGATGGTACCTATACTAGAGCCAACACCACCAGAGGCAATGAGGGCATTGTATCTAGCAGTGCTAGACCGGAATGTGCAACTGCGCACTGATGTGCAGAACCCGAGGGAGGAGGTTAGTGACCTTTACGAAGCAAAGGAGTCTGTAGAAGCAGATTTTGAGTTAGAGCATGATGAGAAGGTGCTCATGAAGAATAAGGCGAGGGATTATAAGAAATTTCAGGCATATTGTCACTCCTTCTGACTGCTCGTGGATTTGGCACAAGATTCTAAGCTTATGACCTACTACTTTGAAGTTTCATAGCTACCGTGTGGGAAATGGCCTCTCTTTCAGTCTGTGGCATGACCCTTGGTTGAATGGTGAGTTTATTTCTCCTTCGGATAGCCTAATCTCAAACTCTAGTCTACCCAGTACTACTCGGGTCTCCTCCATCATCTCGCAATCTTCCTGGTCCTGCCCTCTAGAAATCACCACGAAATCATGTAATTTAGACAACTCTTCCACAATGTCCCTGCCCCTACATTTATTGAGGATACTATCTTCTAGGATACGGAGGACATTAGAACTGTCAAGGCAAAAAGTGTATGGGATTCTATTCGACATAGGGGTCAGACTGTGGCCTGGGCAAATCTGCTATGGTTTAAGCATCATATCCCTCACTTCTCCTTTATCTTGTGGCTGGCAATACGTCAAAAACTTCCCACTAATGATCAGTTTCTATCCTATTCCCGCTATCAGCCTTTGGACTGTCCCTTCTGCAGCAGTTCTCCGGAGTGTTTTACTCATTTATTTTTCAATTACTCCTATTCCTCAAATGTTATTTCAACTTTTTTGGCTTTTGGAAATTAGCGAGCAGTCCCTATCGATTGAGATAATTTGGTACAGTACATTTTGCAGTTCAAAGGTAAATTCATGATGTCTGAAATGCTAAAGCTCATCTTTGCTACCACTGTGTATAAACTTTGGGGAGCACAAAATACTATGGTTGACAAAGCAAAACTGCCTCTACTCATTTTGGCAAAAGAGGTTGTGCAACTTATAAAAGCAAGGTTCTCCTCATCTTCAAAGTTTCATAACGCGACCCGAAAATGTTCTTCGTATCACATATAGTTGTAATTATTGATTAGTTATAATTTCTTGTATTCTTGGGGGTTTCCATGTTTTCTTCTATAGGTTGATCATCGGGAGGCTTATCTTTTGATGATTCCCCTATATCCTCTGGGGTATGCCCCTTTGCCTTTGTATTTATGGTTCTTTTATCAAACACAAACTTAGGAAAAAAAAGAAGATAGCACGAATGTCTTACATCCATGAGAGTGCTCATGAGGATTTCAAGCTGAAAATTGCTTGTTATTCAATTGAGTCGGGGCAAACTCGTCATACTATTAGTTGGGATATTGTGTTGATTCTTACGAATCAGAAGCACGAGAATACTGTTATGCAGTAATAGTAGTAGATAGAGAAAGCATAGATCTGTAAATATTTTGTGTATCTATATAGTGACGTAAAACCTTCTTTTGTATAATTAAAGGGTAGCCTTTTTGTAAATCCCAATTTTTGTGAAAGTTAATCGCGGGATAGAAATATAATAGCTCTGGCTATAGAATCAATATGTAAATAGTTTCGAACTATAAAGAAACATATTAATATAATGAGATTTTTATTAAATGTGCTTGATTGTAGTATAAGTTGTTGATTGAGGAATAATACCTAAATAAAAAGGAAGGAATAAATAATAACGAAACTTGATTTATTTAATCAGAAAAATGTCGTCAAGAAGAAGACAACGTAATCAGGAAGCTGAATCCCATAATGAGAACTAAGAGGGTCAGAATAACCTTGTGCAAGAGTTCGTTAATTTATTAAAGGCTGCATTTAATCAAGGTGGGGGTAGAGCACCAGTAGTCCCTTGGGTCGAACAACTACCTTTAAGGAATTTAAAAGTGTAGGTTCGTTGGAGTTCAAAGGAACTACGGATCCTATTTAGGCCTAAACATGGGTGAAGGAAATTGAGAAGGCGTTTGTAATCACAAACGTCTGGGAGGCACAAAAGACTTCTTTTGCGACCTATATGATGAAGGGAGAAGCCAACTTTTGGTAGGAGGCTCACCAGGGTGGGGCTGGAACCAATGCGATTATGTGGGAACAGTTCAAGAAGGTTTTCTTCAAGAACTATTTTCCAATAAGCATGCAAGGTAAGATGGAGATTAAGTTCTTAGAACTTAAGCAAGGGGACATAACGGTTGCCCAATATGCGGCCAAGTTCAATGAATTAACAAGATTTGCTCCACATCAAGTGTACACTAAGGAGAGGAAGGCTCATAGGTTTGAGCAGGGACTGAAGCCCTGGCTTTATAGCAGTATTTCTATATTTTAGAGTTCTTCGTACGAAACTATTATGGAGAAACTGTCCAGGGTGGTAGTGAGGCTTTAAGCCAATACCACAAAGAGAGGAAGAATAAGAATAAATTAAGGAGAAGGAGTATCCAAGTCCAAGGGAGCTAGTGCCACCGGAAGTGTGCCCAAGAGGAAGGGTTTTAACTCCGGGAATACTGGAGTAAAATAAGGGGATCCTAAGCGTAGGATCGAAGCATGTAAGACATGCGGGAAGGCTCATCCAGGAGTCTGTCTCAAGGGGAAGTCAGCTTGTTATAATTGTGGGCAGGAGGGTCATATATCACCCAATTTTCATAACGTTAAGAAGAACCATGGGTGTTTTGTATGTGGGTCGATGAACCACATGGCAATAAATTGGCCAAAGAAAGGGTCGGAGGGTAGCAAGGGTGCAAGTAGTGGTAAGCTAGCCATTACAGGATCAACACCAATGGGTAGACCCACGACCCGTACTTTTAATATGACTATCCAATATGTAGTTGCATCAGCAGATGTAGTAGCATGTATTATTCCAATTAATGAGATAAATTTTTATATTCTATTTGATTCGGCTGCTACTTGTTCTTTTATAGCATGTGAATTTGCTAAGCGATTAGGATTATTCCCAGAAAGATTAGAATACCTTTAAACATTAAGGTAGCGAACGAAGAGATAATTCCCGTTAAACACATTCATAGAAATTGTTGCGTAGATATTAGAGGTAACAAATTATCGGTAGATCTTATAACGATATGGTTGGGAGAATTTGATATAATTCTCGGGATGAATTGGTTGTTTAACCATAGAGCAATCATAGATTGTCAAAGAAAAAGTGTGAACTTTCGAATTTCTAAGAAACCCAATGTAGTGTTCTACGGTAGTAAATCACTGGGATGCTCTTGTTGTCTAACTACGACACAAGCTAGGAAGATGTTGAGGAAGGGGTGTATAGGATACATGTGCCATGTTGTTGATATAAATAGAGTGGGAGCATCATTAGAACATATACCTATAGTACAAGAATTGTGGATGTATTTCCAGATGAGTTACCAGGTCTTCCGCCAGATAGGGATGTTAAATTTGTGATCGATGTGCTACCAGGTATGACACCAGTTTCTAGGGCACCATATTGGATGGCGCCGGTAGAAATTAAAGAGTTAATGGTTCAATTACAAGAATTATTAGACAGAAAGTACATTCAACCGAGTGTTTCTCCGTGGGGAGCACCGATATTGTTTGTAAAGAAGAAGGATGGATCGCTACGACTTTGTATCGACTATCGTGACTTGAAAAAATTAACGATTAAGAATAAATACTCATTGCCCAGGATCGATGATCTTTTTGATCAGTTGAAAGGAGCAAAGTATTTTTCTAAGATATATTTGTGCACGGGGTACCATCAGCTGAAACTGAGGAAGGAGGATGTACCTAAGACGACGTTCAAAACTAGTTATGGTCATTATGAGTTTTTGGTTATGTCGTTTGGGTTGACTAATGCACCAGCTGCATTTATGGATATGATGAATAAAGTGTTCAAGCAATACTTGGACTAGTTTGTCGTAGTGTTCGTTGATGATATTCTAGTCTATTCTAAGACGCCAGAAGATCACACTAAACGTTTAAGGTTAGTGTTGGAAACACTACGGAAGGAAAAGTTGTATGCTAAATTCACTAAGTGTGAATTTTGGCTTGAAAGAGTGCAGTTTTTAGGGCACATTATTGATAAAGATGGCATTTCAGTGGATCAAGCAAAGGTGGAAGCAATTAATAATTTGGAACAGCCAAAAACACCAACTGAGGTATGTAGTCTTTTGGGGTTAGCGGGATACTATAGAAGGTTCATTCCGAAATTTTCTAAAATAGCTACTCCATTGACAAATTTGACTGAGAAGTCTATAAAGTATGTGAGGACGAAGAAGTGTGATAACAATTTTCTGGAACTAAAGAGGAGGTTAAGTGAAGCTCCTGTATTATCTTTACCAAATGATATGGGGAATTTTGTAGTTTATAGCGATGCTTCACATAGAGAACTTGGTTTCGTGCTCATGCAGCATGGCAAGGTTATTGCGTATGAGTAACGTCAGTTAAAGGATTATGAGAAAGTTTATCCTACTAATGACCTAGAATTAGCAGCAGTAGTTTTTGCATTAAAGATATGGAGACACTATCTATATAGGGAGAAGTGTGAGATATACACGAACCATAAAAGTTTGAAATATATCTTCACGAAGAAGGAGTTGAATATGAGGCAGAGAAGGTGGTTAAACTTGATAAAAGATTACGATTGCGATATCTTATATCATCCAGGGAAAGCAAATGTTGTGGTCGATGCGTTAAGTATGAAGGGTTGGGAAAAGCTATCAATGTTAACGACTCAGAATGAGTTAGTAATAGAGATGGCAATGATGGAGCTAGAAGTTAGATTGCCGAGTGAATCAGTAAGGAAGTTATTTACAATAGAGACTCGACCAACAATTGTGGAACGAGTTAAGGAAGTACAACTGAGAGATGAGGAATGTCAACGAATGAAGAAGTGAATTGAGGATGGAGAGAAGACAAAGTATAGCCTTGACAAGGAAGAGTTGCTACGTTTTGAAGGAAGAATTTTGGTTTCGTGTGATACGAAATTAAAAGAAGAGATAATGGGAGAGGCCCATAGTTCGAGGTACTTGATACATCCAGGTATCACCAAGATGTATCAGGACGTTTGACATAACTTTTGATGGCCGAACATAAATACAGAAATAGAAGAATATGTTGGTTGCTTAACTTGTCAGAAAATTAAGGCCGAACAGCAATGACCGAGTGTATTATTGCAATTACTAGAGATTTCGGAGTGGAAGTGGGAGCATATCACGATAGACTTTGTGGTGGGACTTCCAACGACAAAGAAAAGATACGACGCTATTTAGATAATAGTGGATCGTTTGGCAAAGTCGGCTCACTTTTTTTTATAGAAGTTAGGTATAATCTAGAACAATTAGCTAAGCTTTATGTTAAGGAAATCATTTCAAGACATAGGGTACCAGTTTCGATTGTGTCAGATCGTGATCCACGATTCACATTGAATTTCTAGAGGAGTTTGCAAGAGCAAATGGAAACACAGTCGAGGTTGAGTACAACATATCATCCTCAGACTGATGGATAAAGTGAACGGATAATTCAAATTTTGAAGATATGTTAAAATCTTGCGTTATGGATTTCAAAGGGAGTTGGGACGAACATCTACATTTGGTGAAGTTCATTTACAATAATAGTTTTCATGCTAGTATAGGCATGCCGCCTTATGAAGCGTTATATGGAAGGAAGTGCAAGACGTCACTGTGCTGGGATGAAGTTGGTGAACGGCGGATGTTGGGACCTGAAATGGTACAACAAACGACAGACATAGTGAAGTTAATATGTATTCGACTAGTAGCAGCTCAAGATAGACAGAAAAAGTATACGGATCTTCACCGTGAGAAAAGGGAGTTTGAAGTCGGCTCATATGTCTTTCTTAAGGTGTCGCCTTGGAAAGGGAAGATACGCTTTGAGAAGAAAGGGAAGTTAAGTCCAAGGTTTATAGGACCTTTTAAAATTTGAAGGAGAGTAGGAGAAGTAGCTTATGAAGTAGCTTTACCTCCAGAGTTGGAACGTATACATAATGTGTTTCACGTCTCAATATTGTGCCCTTATAAACCGGACTATAAGCACATAATAGAATATGAATCGATTCAGGTAGAAAAAGACTTAACGTATGAAGAACTTCCAATTTAGATTGTTGATTTGAAGGAACAAGTCTTAAGGAATAAGATAATACCTTCGTTGAAGGTAATTTGCAGGAACCACAATGTCGAAGAAGCAATGTGGAAACTCGAGAGTAAAATGAAGGAAAATTTTCCCTATTTGTTTACTTAATTGTATCGAGATTATGGGGACTGTATCCTTATAAGGGGGGAAGAATTTAACGCTTGAGAAAAATTGGATTATTAAGTGAATTAAATTCTTATTTGATTTTTTAATTAAATGAATTTAATTATTTATTAAAGTGAGTAAGTTGTTTAAAGGTCGTTCTATGACCTAGAATGTGCGAATGTGGTTAGGATTTTGGCTATGTGCTAGGATTAAATGATTTGAATTTCTAAGACGACAATAAAAGTTTTCAACAAAATTTTCGTAAAAAAACACTATTCATCTATTTCTACTCGGGAATCAATTTTGAATTTTCGAGAAACGCGTAATGATAGAATTCTAGGACGAAATGCAATATCCAATAATATTTCAGTTATGGCAAACGAAGTTTTCGCCTGCGGACTTAAAACCCTAAGGTTAGGGAAAGTAAAATTCAAGAACTAAATGATTTTGTATAATAAGAATTGTTATTATACGTGAGGATTACGAGTATAATAATAGTTATTATACAAGTATATTATAAAGATTATTACAATGTATAATACGATTAACGTACGAGGTATATACAAAGAGAATACTAGAATTATACGATGAGAATACGATTAGTTCTTAATGAACTTTAGTTATTGGACCTAGACTTTATCAAGCACAATTGGATGATGAATATTATCAAGGCCCAATGTTAAATTAAATCAAGACCAAAGATAGGCACGATATGAATTAATTCTAAGCCCAAATCAAGAAACAAACCTGTGGGTTGAACCGATAGATCACCGGATGGGTAAAACCCATGGGGCAACCCATGTGGGTCCCCCAAGGGGCATGTGGGGCTGCTACTTGGTGGCCAAGGTAGGTGGGAAGCTTTCTTTGTAAGTTTTGAATTGTAAAGAGGTGGCCTTTTGACCAAAATACCCTCCATTTTATTTTATATATATAGAAGCTAGTTGGTTCATTTTTTTTGTACCAACATTGAACATTATATTGAGAGAGAGAGAGAGAGAGACAAGAGCAATAGCAAGTAATCAAGAGGAATCAAAGAAAATTAATCAAGCTTAAGTCAAGAATGCGAAAAACACTAAGGTAAAAATGCGTAAACCCTAGCCTGCGATTCTTTTCTATTTATTTTTCATAGAGAAGTATGAATTGGTGGAGCATGTCTCTTCCAGAATAATAAGGATGGCTATTAGTGAATTAGAACATTAATAAGTCATGTACATGCGAGAAGCATAATCGACTAATTAAGCTTTAATCGAAGAAACCCATTAAAATGTTGAATTGGTTGTTGATGGACAAATTGAAAATCATCTGCTGGGTCTCCAACTTTTAGTTTTATTTTGATGATAATAATAATTAGTAAATAATTTAATTAAAAGGGTATAATCCTCTCTATAGGGTTTTTTATTATAATTGTTTTAATTATCTTATTACTCTAACCAAAAATATTTTCTAAATCTTATTTAATTGATTTTCTTGATCTTGATGTTTTAAAGTGTTAAATAAATTGGGTCATGCATTGTGGGACAAAAGTCATATGTTGATCATAAAATGCTTGTTTGACCAAATTTGAAAAGAAGATGAAGATTTTGACATGTGGGCAATTTTTATTTATTCTCAAATTAATTTTATTATTTAAAATCTCAAAAATTATTGTAGACACTCGAAATTTTCTGCACACCTGTCACTGACATTGCAGGAGGGCAAATTCGTCTTTCAGAGATAACCTTGGAAGACAGCTCATATCCAATCCAGATACTACCGGAAGTTCAGTCTCAACCCCGGAACACATACCGGGAGTATCAGTTCCAACCTCGGATATAACCCCGAGGCATGCAGTTCAAATACCGAAAATTCCATCGGAGAAGGCCGATTCATCTCGGAGATAACTCCGAAATATTTAGTCTCAGTCCCAACACTGGGAATAGAAGTGCTAACCTCGGAGATAACCCCGAGGAATGCAGTTGCAGTTCCGGAGATAACCCCAGACATGCTTGTTTCAAATGCATACAATCAGCTCCAACCTCGACACTCACACCGAGGCACTCAGTACAAGACCTGGAGATAGCACCGAAAAGACAGGCAAACCTCAGAGATGACACTGAGGACCTTCAACACTTGCAGCAGTCCAACCTCAGAGATAACCCTGAGCAACGTTTGCTTTATCGGCCCAAACAGAAGATAACTCCGGTGAGGGGCAGAATCATCATCTTGCCACCTTAACGCCACAATCGCACCGTCTCAACATTTAATACATATATTTCTACACAACAATGTCCCACAAGAACCAAGGAAGTCCAATCCCGAGTGACTATTGTGTAGGGCAACAGATAAAATTTGAAGCTTGAAGATCGGAGGGCATGGTCCCATCTTCCTGACTTCGTACAACCTCTAATCCCATGTCATTGCATAACTCTCGACAACGGCGGTCCGAAATAGGTCTTATACACATCAATCGGATGCCCGAATTGAAGTTCTAAAAGTTAAAGAGGACATCATGTTGTATACGTGCACGTACTTTGAGACGGCGGGACCCACGGAGGCTTGGGCAATCCGGGCAGCTGCAGGTACATCTACGGCGAGCCGCAGGTACCCCCTCTATAAATAGAGGGCTTGGAGTGGCCATTTGTATAAACAAAAAGGCAAGAAAGCCCTATCCAGTTTGTTCTGTACACACCCTAAACTGAGTTCTTTCTCATTTTAAACACTTGTGAGCTCACATATATCTACTATTGTACCGGCAAGAGCCGAGCGTTCATCTACTTAAAGCTATAGAAGTCTTCTTTGGCAGTCCACTATAAGCCTTCTTACACACTTTAAAGCCTTTCTCTTTATCTTAGCACACAACATTCTTCACGTTGAGAGTCTTGTTGCATGTGTATGCCCAGACTTCGGTCCATAGTTTCATTTCAGTTTGTGTGTATATATATATATAGACTAACATTATCGAGTTATGCCTCGATTGAGCCTAGACTTGTGTCTGGAGCATTTATTACTTTCGTATATATATACTTATATATATGAACTGTGTGTCGAACTCTGTTCGATGAGCCTAGACTTATGTCTGAAGCGTTTAATTCTTTTCGTATATATATATATACTTATATATATGAACTGTGTGTCAAACTATGTTCGATGAGCCTGGATTTTACATCCGGTGTGTTTACTACTATATATATATATATATATATATATATATATATATATATATATAAGCAGGTAAATGCATCGGATATTTATATATATGAACTGTTGTCGGACTTTGTTCGATGAGCCTAGATTTTATATTCGATGCATTTACCTGTTTTATATATATATATATATATATATATATATATATATATATATATATACGTTTTGTCCTGCCTGGAGTTTTACTTCATGGCGGTTGATTGCTTTTACAGCTTTATTTACATTTCGTCCCGCCTAGAGTTTACTTCGTCGCGGTTGATCGCTTTTACAGCTTTATTTATATTTCTGATCCCCCATGGAGGTGCTTCGTGGTGGTTGATCATGTTTATATATGTATATTTACAGCTTATATACATATAATTGCTTACTGCTTTCGTACAAATTGCGGCATTATGTGAGTCTAGGAATCATGTGATCACAGATTCAGTCTGCTGAATCTAGATTCGGTTCCCGTGATGGACATTTTCAGCTATAAGCAACCTGTAAATTTATTCACGGTGTTTGGATTTTCTCAGATGGTTTTCATGCCCACGAGGAGTTCGGCACTGCTTTGTATAATATTTTTCTCTAAGATGCTTCGCATATCGAAAATAAAAGCAAACAAGCCGAGCATTTAATAAAATGAAAGTATCAAAGGCCTCAATTACTATTGAGCACAAGGGTTTGAAAAACCTCTTTTATAAAACATCACTACTATATCTTTTTTAAAACTGAATTTTTACACAAATTCAAACCCTTTGTATATAGGTGCAAACAAAACATAGCACTACTTTCAAATAATTGCATACTGACCCACACATACACACACATTCATATAATAGTTTCTTGAAAAGTGGCGGTCACCGTGGTAACACGGATGTCAGGGGGTGCCTAACACGTTCCCTCCGCATAAGCAAGTCCCGGACCCTAATGAATCTCGGTTTCACAGACCCGTTTAGCAGTGTCACATCACTGGGTCAATGTACAAACCTTTTCTCGGTTGTGTTGGTACAACCTGTTAAAAAACTAATTAGCGACTCTTATAGTCAAATCGTCGACATATAAATTTTGAACCATTTCAAAACTTGCTTTTTCAAACAAATCTCACCTAACATGATAACACCAAAAAACAAGAACAGAAAGGGACAAATAAAAATTCCGACGTCGACAGGTGGCGACTCTGCTGAGGATGCCAGTAAGAGGATTTAAGCCGCTATTATAAGCTTTTCAAAACTGTTATATGCTTGTGTGTGGATGTTTCATTTACATTTATGATGAATGTGTACAAATGCATATATTTACTGCACTTAATGCTTTACACAATATCTGCTTGTGATATTAGTGCTTCGCATATGTCATCATTTTTATAAATGGTGAGACACCTTGTATGTGAATGTATGTTGTGCGGTTCCTCTACCAGGAGGCTGTCCTGTCGGTGTTTGATTACTGGACTCGTAGGAAGACTAATTCCAACGAGGCTCAGGAAAGGCACCACCCAAATTCGCTCCAGTTGAAAGACCGGATTAACTTCCCATTGAGTAAATTGCGATGATTTGGGAACCTTCATGCCAAAAAGCTGCGAGAGTAACCTAAGATAGGTTAGCCTCTGGTAAACCAAACGCGAAGGAAAGTCTCTTTATGCTTTCTCATTTCAAGTTACTCGTAAAGTCAATTACTTGTAATTTAATTCCATATTCATCTCCATGTAATGAGAAACATGAAGACAAATGTGCATACTTAAATTAACATGCTATCATGTATTACAAACAGCTACCATCCATTTTGCAGGATAAAATTCCTAAAAAGGATACATCACATAGCATGTAAACATTTACACATTCCCTAAGACTAAACTATGCAAGTCTTTCGCAGGGATGCAATCGGACCTACTACCTGTTCAAAGTCCAAAAAGGTCACAAGCCTGCAGCCAATCATGTCTTCATCTGACCAATCTAATCCCGTTTCCCGTGAAGAATTCGACCGATTAAGTAAACAAATCACATATTTAGATGTTTTGCTTAAAGAATTACATCAATTTACGCACGGCTCAAAAATGCCCACACATACAGAATCCTCCGCACAGGGAGGAATCCAAGGTTCAGATAAAATAAATCTGAAACTATAATTTCTTACGACGGACAAAATCCTGAAAACACCCATCTCAAAGGAGATCTAGACACCGGTGACATCAGGAAGAAGGTCCTTCAAATGGAAGAAACCCTTCGTTCTATCAAAGGAATTGGAGCACATGGGAGTGTCTCATATGCTGACCTTTGCATATTTCCTGGTGTTCATTATCCAGAGAAGTTCAAAACTCCTGACTTTGAAAAGTACGATGGGTTGGGAGATCCTTACACACATTTGAAGGTGTTCATTGGAGAACTTGGATCTTATGCAGAGGACGAGAAGCTCAGAATGCAGCTGTTCCAAAAGAGTCTGACTGGAGAAGCCTGTTCGTGGTATACCAGATTAGACAACTCAAAAATCCATAGCTGAAAAGAACTAGCTCATGCCTTCCTTACACAATACAGCTTCTAGTCTCAGATGGATCCTGACCGGTACCAGATTACTAAGGTCAAGAAATAGTCCAATGAGTCTTTCAGAGATTATGCTCAAAGGTGAAGGCGCCTTGCTGCTCAAGTTATTCCTTCTATGACAGATTCAGAAATGGTCATGACCTTCATCGACATACAAGAAGTTCTTTTCTATGAGAGAGTTTTAGCTGGCATTGGTAAACCATTTTTTTGAAATGGTCAAACATGGAGATATGGTAGAGATGGGGTTGAAGTTAGGAAAGATTCAAGACATAGCCGCTTTTAAAGTAGTTGCTGAACACATCCAATCCAGAACTTATGCAAATAACTCCTGAAGGGTCTATAAAAGAAAGAGGAGGATGTTTCCTTGATACTATAAGGTTAAAAGGGCAATCAGAATATGCCTATCTAGAGGATAAATTACACTCCTTTTCAAGCTCAATCTTCAAACCCTCCATTGCCTAAAGGTGGGGAAGTTAAACGCCCTAGAGTGTTCTCACCCCTATGGGACTCACTCGAGAACATTCTCAATCTTCTGACCACTAAGAAGAAAATTATGCATCTTCTTCCACCAGCCAACCCTAATGGGAAGGGTTTCAATGCTACTCAGAACTGTGCTTATCATGCCGGGGCACCTAGACATGATACTCAAGATTGTTGGGCCTTAAAACACAAGATCCAAGATTTAATAGACAACAGTGAGATTGTGGTCACCAAACCAGATCAACCTCACGTGCAAGACAACCCTCTTCCTCAACACAAAGAGGAAAAGGTCAACATAATTAATTGGAGCAGTGGACAGAGTTCCAATTTTAATGGTGAATTATCCCAAACCATCAAAGATAGTGTTGACAAATGAGATTATGCAAAGTTCCATTTTATGATGGAACAAAAGATGAAACCTCTACGTAAGCAGATTGAGCAATTGGCAGAACTGGTGACCTATCAGCATCAAGTCACATGCCAATTAATCAGCCAGGAGCATGCTAGTCTCCTCCCTTTTGTTATGAATACCCCCTCATCGCCTTCAGAAAATGAAATACTAGAAGACAAAGTGACGAAGAGAGCAAATGCCAAAGCCCGTCGGGATTTTGCCAATAGAAGGGAATTTACATACCTGGGCTAATCTATGGAGGAGATACTTCAGATGTTTATCAATGAAGGAAGGATCATTTCCCTTCTATCTCCAATTAATCCCCGTTCAGAATGATTTAATTCTGATGGAGTATGTCAGTATCACTCCCATTCTCGTGGTCACAACACAGAAGAATGTTGGGCACTCCACCACCTTATTCAGAATCTAATTGATAGCATCGTCCTGCAACTGGCAGACGACGATACGGTGCTATTTGAGAGTTAAAATACTTTTCCTACTAAATAGAAGGGATTGGTAGCAATTATTTTCGCTGAGGCTGATGGGACTGTCTGACCATTCACAATACAAGCAATTCAACTCAAAGGAGTTGACAATCCTGCTCTAGAGCCAATCAACTTACCATCTATACCACAATATCCTGTTATCAGCTTACAAAAAGTCCCATGGAATTATGGAGAAGTTGAAGGATCCACCTCTCATACAACTGCTGCAGTGTCGAAGGAGAATCCACTGTAACTTCCCCAATGGGTGATGAAGCCTACCATCAAATCAAAGGGGAAAATTCCCATGGAGAAGATTGAAAAATTCTTCCATACTATGGATCATATTGAAGCCAAGGTGGTTTTAAGCTTAAGAGAAGCTCCACATCAAATTTCAATACTAGACTTGGTTTTAACTTCTGAAGATCATAGGAAGATCTTACTAAAGGTTTTGGAAGAATCCTACTTGCTGAAATCAGTGGATGTGGAGAAATTTCAACATTTGGTTGATCACATTTTTAACAATAATGTGATGTCTTTAACTTATGATGACATCCCGCCCGAAGGGACCGGTCATTTCAAGCCGTTACACATTGCGATTTTGTCATCCAGATACATGCTAGCTAGAGTCTTGATAGATGGAGGTTCGTCTCTGAATATCTATCCTTACACTACTTTGGTGAAGATGAATGTCAATCTCAACCAGATCCAAAGCAGCCATACGGTTATTAAAGCTTTTGATGGATCCCGCCAGAATTCAGTCGGAGAGATTGAGCTACCAATTGAGATTGGTCCCCATACATTCTGTGTATCTTTTCACGTGCTCAAAATAGATTCAAGAGACAACCTGCTATTGGGAAGACCGTGGATTCATATGGCTGGGGCCATCCCCTTCACTCTTCATCAACAACTTAAATACATTATCAACAATAGCCTAGTCACGGTCAACGCTGAACCAAAATATCCTAAACATGGTGACATACCACTGATCAACTTCAATTCAGATGTTGAGCTGGTCAGTTTTCATACCTTGGAAGTGAGCAACACTCAATACCATTCCATTGGGACGCCATTTCCCTTACCCAAGATTTATGCCAAAGTGATGACAGCTACTCAAGAAATGATGTCATTGGGACACCAACCGGGACAAGGGCTGTGTAATAACCCTAGATTTTCTATATAAAATAAATTAGAAATTTTGCATATTATTATTTTTTATTTATTTAATGACGAGAATAAATGTCTAGTAATGTGAACGATAAATACGAATATATTTATTACTTGAAAAATTAGAAATAATTTTGGGATAATTAATTACCACAAATTATATTGTTATGGTAATTAATTCCTGTAAGCCGAAATATTTTTATTAATTATTTTCCATGAAAACATGATTGGAAATAATATATGAAGTGGTAATTAGAATTATATAATAAATATTTTATTATATGATTTGTTCAGAATATTTAAGTTAATTATTTTAACTTGATTATTGATGTTGTGTAAGAAAGAGAATTCAGATATGAGATCCAAACCCTGGATTGGGATTGTGATCAAGAGATGAGAATAATAATATTATATTATTTATATAATGATTTTACAGTACCATAAATATGTACTGTGTATATGCTGACAGATAATATTGAGCAATGACGGTCAATTAGGTCATAGCATATTACCATGCTGTGAAACCCTAATTATTAAATTCAGTTATGAGATATGACTGAGTAGTGACTGTGTATAAGAATGTCGGTAATTAGAAGGAAACCCTAATTACTTTTGTACGTCGATAATTAGGACAAACCCTAATTATTATAACCCTAATCGATTGAAGTTAGAAATCGTAATGACTGTGTTAGTAACGTACACAGATAATTAGAGAACCCTAATGGTCAATTAGAAAGCCTAATTGATGACGTTAAGAAACCCTAATTATAGAACCCTAAATTTTCAATCGAAAACCCTAATTTTAAATTATCGGGTTTAATTACGATGTTAATGTATAAATGTTTTAATTTACCAACGGATGGAAATTAATTGGTAAATGATAAGAATTACCATCTAGTGATTAAATATTACACTTAATTGCCATGTACAAAATTGCCCTTGAAATTATATGAGAAATTACCAAAATACCCTTTTTGTCCATTTTAGTGTATTATTAGTAGCATTGTTGATGGATTTTTCAATTATGCTAGCTAATCAATGGCTTCTAGAAGTTATCCATGCTACTATACCATTACACCCATCAATTATCAGCCTTACATGATTGAATTCAATCAATTCTATAAATTAAGGAGAGATTAAGCTTAAAATGTACACTAAAATTGCCCAACTCTCCAAACTAGATTCTCTCAACCTCTTAGCTCCCAAAAACACTTGCCCATACACTCCTAAGCACAGCCCCACGATCACAAGCATCAAAAACAGAAGATCAAAGTCAGAAATCAAGAAATCAAATTAAGAAAAGGTATGAAATCCCAAAAATTAGAAATCCTTCGATTCGATGTTAATTGATGCAATTGATTGTTTAAAGTTGTGTAATAGGGAGTCTATTAGTGTTCTAAGTTGATAAATCAAAGACCCATAACATCAAAGTGCACGAATTTGAAGATTTGAGCAAGTTGGAAAAACCGAATTCTGTGATTTTTCATCAAATGTCAGAGCTTATATCTTTGTGATTATTTACTTTTTTTGTTGTTTGTAAGTTGTTATGTGTAGCCTGATATGTGTTCTTTAATATACAAAAATAATCAAGTTCATACCTATTATAGATCGGGAGTTATTCATGGTCAAAACCCGTTGACCGAAAACGCTGAAGAACACGAACCCAGAATTTTTTTGAGCAATTTCCGTGATCAACTTTGACCGGCTAGATCTTGCTCATGATATGATTTTTTTAGTGTTATGATGCTTTATAGTTGTAGTCCTACATGTTTTCTACACACTCCAATTGATAGATCACACGAACAATACACATATTGCACGTTATGAGGATCCAAAGTAGGCACCTCGACTGTTCTTCGGTTGAAAAACAGCCTAGTCAGACTTTTTGATGGCTAATAACTCTTAGATCTAATGTTTTTTTTAGCCATGATGTTTGTTGTTAATTTTAGTCTTACATGAGCACTACAAGATGTATGTGTTAGATTGCCCAGAAACATCACGATACGATCTAAAATCGTGGTCAAACTAGCCCCCTCGAAACTGTCTTGTCAGTGTTCTTGATGCTCAAGAACACCTAAGGCAACAGATAATCGTCGCTAAATCCTTTAGCGACGGTTTTGAATTATTTAAATTTTTCAATTTCTGAAAATTCCGAAAATGATTTAAAAATTAGAAAAATTAGATTATTAAAAAAATACTTAATAAATTTTGAAAAATTATTTTAAAATCCGAAAAATAGTTTTTAATTATTTTGAGTATATTTCATAAATATTTAATATTTTTGGAATATAAAAGATATTTATTTATTTAATTATAATTTTAAATAAATGATTTAAAAATAGTTTTAATTCATGAAAAATCATGAAAAATTATTTTATGGTATAAGGAAATATTTTAAGTTATTTTCCATGACTTTTAATATTTTGCGATAAATTTTATTAATTAATTATTATTAATGATATTAAAGTTATTTAATGGTTATATTAAATAATTTAGTTTAAAAATGATTTTAATATTATAAAAATCATTTTAAATGAAAATAAGGTATTTAAAAATATTTTAAGTTATAAAATATAACTTTTAATATTTAAAGGATAATTTCATTAATAATTAAATATTAATGATATTAAGATAATATTAATGATATTTAGTTTATTTAATAATTATTATTAAATAAATAGTTTAAAAATGGTTTTAATTATTTAAAAATCATTTAAAAAGGATATTAAGGATTTAAAAATATTTTAAGTTGTAATTAATGACTTTTAATATTTGAATAAATAGTACATTAATATTTAAATATTAATGATAATTATTTAAAAATAATTTTAATTATTTTAAAAATCATTTAAGGGTAATATAAATGTTTTAAAAATAGTATGAGTTATTATAAATAACTTTTATATTTTGGTAATGGTTTCATTAATAGTTTAATATTAATTAATTATTAATGATAATAGAATTGTTTGATGTTTAAATCATTTAATTATGATTCCGATGTCTGAAAATGCATGATAAATTTTAATAAATATTTTAAAATTATTTTAAGTCATTTAAAAATAAAATGACTGATATTTACATATGTTGAGGTATAGAATAAGAGTATTAGACTCAGTATTTACCCGATAAAGCCATCGGTACACCGACAATTGTTAGAAATTGACCCGAACTTAGATATTTGACTGTGCTTATGATTGTTTAGGACGTAATGCCTGTTAGATATATGTGATGATGTGATTAGACCATGTGCTGACTGTAATAGACATTACTATGTGTTATGATATATTGTTCTAATCGAACGAATGATCTGATTATTGATAGGTTGTGATAAAGAGATAGAATCTAAATTGAGATTTGTAATCAGCAAATTAGGCAAGTATCTTACCTTTGCATTTCCTTTATGCAATGGACATGAGTAAGAAGTTTCGGAATTCTTTTTTATTCCTGTACAGATTATGTACGCTTTGATTATCAACATGTTAGCTCAGATATATTTTCTGTTCGTTAATTTCTAAATGGTTTTACAAGTGTCCCCACTTAGATAATCATGACATTTATTCACATGTTGATACACCTTTGTCAATTACCCGTATATATATATGTTGAATTACATATTATTGTTGAGCAAGATTAAAAACCTTCGGGTTTGGAACCAAGCATGTATGAACATCCCTATATGGGAAAATTTTTGCGCCCAAGGCGGATAGAGTGAGCGATGAATTTCGTTCAGGTTATGTAGTATTGATCAATACAGGGTACAACGGGGCTGATCACCCTCCGTGCCCGTAAGTTATGACGGTTTGCGGATGGATTTCTGCTAAACCTTTTTGAAAATGAAAAGAATGTTCATAGTATGTTTCTTAAACCCTATTCATGGGTAGAGCCAAATTTTAAGAATTTGAAAGAGAGTTGTTATGTGAATTTTTTATCAGTACAGATTACTTCACAACTTTCGATTCGTTGTAGAAGTGTTATGCAAAGAGAATACTTATATTCTTTCAACTTATATATATAGTTGCTATTACTTGCTGGGCACTAAAATGCTCATCATTGCTTAAATTAAATGCTTTCAGTTATGTATGAGCAACCTGAAGGCCCAGGCACAAACAAGGGGAAAGGAAAGTTGTTCGAATGAGTTTATATTATGAGTTAATGGTTATAGTTAGTATTGGTATCTATTCAAGTATTGTAAGGAATGTATTTGAAGGTCTCGTACCCAGGAAGTAAACTTTGATGTATGTAAATTAAGTTTGAATGTAATATTATTATTGTATTATTCAGCTTATAGAAATGGTATCGTGAAGTACCAAGTTCGGGTTTCAAGTACCTGGATTTGGGGGCGTCACAGGCTGGGTAAAAATAATCAGGGTACTAAGCATCCGATTCAAATGATCAGTCAAACTGGGACTGCCGGACTAGGCTATTCTGCCAGTTCCAATCACAGGAATCTACATAAACATAAGCAAATTCCTCCAGCTTCAGTTACACCACGATTATCTCCACCTAAAAATCCAGAGTCCGCACAACCTCCGGTAAAGGTGCCAGCCAACGTAATGGCTATGTTATTTCCCAAACTGATACCGATAAAGGAGAAGGAAGTCTTTGTTCCAGATCCCAAGGTGGAAGAAGAGGAATGAAGAATTAAACAAGACATCGTCAGAATAATGTCAGGCATACGCATCATTGTCCATTATGAACATACAAATAGATACACCCCAGACGATAATTACCTAGACATAATGGTCATCATTCGAGATAAGGAGGACGATGACAGCCCCTCCATCACTGTAGTCCAGCAGGACTTTGCCCTTGTCAATTAGAGCAGTACTCCTTGCATTAGTCGACAAGGGTAAAATGGGCAGGACCTTTTTCTTCCATGTAGATATCATAAATGCTTACTTGTTTGTACAATATTAGCAGTTATTTTGTCAGTACATGCTAACACTTGGTATAACTAAACAGTTTCATATATATTAAGTGAAAGAATATTTTGTTTTGTTTATGCACATAGTCCCCGGCAAGGGTATCACGCATGTTCCATTGATGCACACATCAGCGAAGATCAAGTAGATCCCTGCGGGGGTTACAACGTGTGGTCATCCGTTGGTTCACACGTTAGTGAAGGTCAGGCAGCCCTGACAACACATACTATTGGCAGTAAATCCAACAGAACATTGATATGTCCTGGCAATACAAACCAGGAAGGATCAACATCATCAGGGAGGATTAATTATGGAATATGTTATACACATCCTTAAACAGACAAAGCTTTATCCCCACAGATATCTTGTACACGAGAGGCATATCTTCGGAATAAAGTATGTATCAAGGATTAAGGACTTTTGTGATAACCCCAACGTTAACATCTTGAAAGATTTGGATCACACGTCCAAGCATGTCGTTGTTGCCAATCCCAGGCAGAAGCAACAGGGATCCGACAATCATCCCAACATTTTGGAGAATAATACAACAACACACTTGCATCATACATTAGCATTATGTTGCTGCACATGGCATCATGTTTATTTTGTGGCATTTCAAGTGTTTAGAATTGTAACGCCCCCAAAATAGGTATACATCACCCATCTAGAGTTGGCAAATACATTGTACAGAATTCAAATACAACTTAATAATATAACTGTCGTGTAAAATACGACAAAACATAAACTGAAAGTTTTAATATGAATATTGTCTTCTAGAAAGTATTCAACTCAAGTGGAGTCCTCAATACATTTATTATCAGACTATTTCATATAATAGCGAGGACTACTAATGCTATTATCTGGACCGTCACTCCGTTCCCCGACTAGTCCCTGCTACGTTCTCATTTCCTGAAGAGAACAATGAAAGCAAAAGGGCGAGCTTAACTAGCCCATTAAGAAATATTATGACTAAAATAATACAGAATAATTTATCGTTAGCCTTCAACAGTGTTAAACTGATAAAATATAACAAACATCAAGTTTAACTGCAGCAGAACAAGCAATCCATTAGAAGAGTCATGTAAAGAATAAAATCTACTATCTTCTATGATTTAAAAGGTTTTTCATCACTTTTATCGCTGAGACTCAGCTTAATAAATAATCCAGATCATCCCTGCACTACGGCCAAGGATATTCATTAGTATCACGACCACAAATTATCCATGCACTACGGGCCAAGGATATTCGTGTATTCATCAATGGTCATGATCATGCCAACAACTGTCCATCAATGCACTACGGCCAACAAGGACTTTTACCACATCATTTGTAACATTACGGTCATGATTATACTGAATAATCCCTGGTCATAATCATACGAAGTCCATCTATGCACTACAGGCCACAGATGACTTTCAACATAATATAAACATGAGGATGATGACAATGATATAAGAATTCAATAAAACAAGTTCAAGGATAAATTTTTAAAGATTTATAATTTAATTTATGCATAAATCAATAACGTCCAAATTGTCAACATGATACTGCTTTGTGGAGTAAAATTCAAGAATAATATTGTACCAAAAATAATTTGGACTGAAAACGAATCAATTTTTTACTTGAATAGTACCCCGGGTGAATAGTACTCAAGTGAATAATATCCCGTGAATAGTACTTCAGGAATAGTAACGACGTGAATAGTACTCCGGCATGAAAAAGTTAAAACTTATCAAGAATGCTCAAAATAATATTTTCATGAAAAGATACTGGATAAAGCGCCATTATCAAGGATATTCTACTAATTTCATGGAGTATAGAAGCTAAAACTTTAACAAAACGAGTATAGAATTCGAAATCTGAAACGAAATAATATTACTTACATACTACAAAGTATGGAAAAAAATATTATTTTATATGAATACTGAACAAAAATAATATCCCTTACCTTGAAAAGAAGAGTATTCCAACTTATATAGCGGTGATATTCTTGAAGAAAAATTTTACTATTTTCTATGCTCAAAGCTTTCTAAAACTCGAAAGAAATACGCTCAAGATTAAAGAAGAATAATTCTCTGATTCTGGTGTGATTCTCAATTCTAACCTAAGCGCCTATTTATAAGAAAATACTAGAACGCCATAAGAGACTAAATTAATAAAATAATATTTTATTTTATTTTTTCCTTACGCATGCCCAGACCATGACTATCAAGGCATGCCATTCTTGAAAAATCTCAGCACATGTTTTTGACAAAAACAAAAGTGGGTCCCACCCAATTTTAATAAAAATCATTTTATTTTCCGAAACTTCAGTAATTCATAATAAATAGCCCTTTTATCAGAAAAATACGAATTTTATGTCCATTCCTCAAGAAATTAAATTTTCTACAACTTTGTAGCTTTATGTTTTTCCAAATTCCAAACCAAAAATATCTAAAAACCACAAACGGATGATTTTCAATACCTCATAAAATTCATAACAAATCATACGTTAATTTTTAACGGTTCAAAATTTGTGGGCATATACTCAACTTATATATGTATAACATATTCAAAAATCACAACGATCCAACAGTCGGAGCAAAATTATAACTCACGCAATAGAGCTTTAAGAAGACTGTTTTAATTTTTTTTAATACCTCCATTCCAACAAAATACTGATAAAACACCTCAAAAATAAATCCTTCATTTATAACCATATAAAATAAATACTTTTCTATCCATCATTTATGTCCACATAAAATAAATATTTCCTTATCATATAAATAATTAATTATTCTCAAATAATATTACATAATCACAATTATAACAACCATGCCGTTTCCAGGAAAGAGGGGGCTCTCCGATAAGGATTTCTCCTTACTGGCGCGCAACTAGGTGACCAAACCTCTCATTAGACAGAACTTCCTTAGACATTACCAATAATGCTATCTAATAATATTATTTAAATAATATGAATTATTAATTTGATAATGAGAAATACTATGCAGTGAAAATTATTGAAACAACAATAATATAAAATATCAACGCAGCAATTATTGAACCAATAAAATAAAATATTGAACAGTAATTACTGTAACAATTATTGAGTAGTGCCTTTTTACGTAAGAATCAATAATTCAACAATATTGTGCAATACCGTGTACTACTGTGCAATAACGCGTATTACTGTATTTTAACCACCAGGTATTTCAACAATGCTAACGGTAACTATTACGCCGTTATTTATAAAAACTCAAATTTGTCATTTTCTTCATCCAACAGTTATTCTGTTATAGGGCACACAAATGGCTGCGCCGTCGTACGAATATTTCCCGAAAGAAATAATATTTCACGACCAAACTAATATTCCCCGACAACATGAATATTTTATAACCACTTGCTTATTTTGTAAAATTTATAAATATTACTCATAACTATAACATTATATCAAAATTACTCTTTAATAATCAAAAATGATATTTATAGAAAATTCATCTTTACTCATAAAAGTTGGGATTTTACAACCTCCCTTTCTTATGAAATTTCACCCTCGAAATTAGGTTACGTACCTGGTATGTCGAAGAGGTAAGGATAACTTGATTTTATTTTAGATTCTAATTCCCAGGTCATTTCCTCAACATCATGGTTTCTCCACAAAACTTTAACTTGAAGTATAACCTTGGAGCGTAAAATATGTTCCTTCTTATCCAAGATTTTAACAGGAACCTCTTCATACGTTAAATCTTTCGCTATTTCGTTCGGTTCTAAGTCAATAATGTGGTTCGGGTCTTCCACATCTTTACGTAACACGGATATGTAAAAAATATTATGAACACGAGATATACTTGGTGGTAAGGCGAGTCTATTGGCCACAGTTCCTATTCGTTCGAGGATTAAAAATGGGCCATTGAATCAAGGATTGAGCTTTCCTCTATTTTCAAATCTCGTAACTCCTTTCCATGGAGCAACACGTAACAACACATGATCTCCAATATCGAATTCCACGTCCTTTTGATGAAGATCAGCATAACTCTTTTGTCGATCTTGTGTGGTTTTTATACATTGTCGGATCGTTTGAATATTTTTCGTAGTCATACGTACCAACTCCGGTCCCAACAATGTTGCTTCACCCACCTAATCCTAGCATACTGGAGAACGACACTTTCTTCCATACAACACCTCAAATGGAGCCATACCAATACTTGCTTGATAACTGTTATTATAGGAAAACTCCACTAATGGTAAGAATTTATCCCAACTTCCCTTGAAGTCAAGGACACAGAGTCTTAATAGATCTTCAAGAGTTTGAATAGTCCTCTCTGACTACCCATCCGTTTGAGGATGATATGCCGAGCTAAATTGTAAATTCGTGCCCATAGCTTTTTGCAAGCTATCCCAAAATCGTGAAGTGAATCTTGGGTCTCGATCAGAAACTATGGATATTGGCATACCATGCAATCTTACAATCTCATTTATGTACATACGAGCAAGACGTTCAAGTGTACAAGTTTCTCGTATAGGTAAGAAATGAGCCGACTTGGTCAACCTATTAACAATGACCCAAATCGTATCTATGCCTTAAGAAACCTTAGGAAGACCGGTAATGAAATCCATGATAATGTGCTCCCACTTCCATTCTAAAATTTTAAGTGGTTGTAATGGACCTTTTGGTATTTGATGCTCCTCCTTGACTCGTTGGCAAGTTAAACACCTTGAGATAAACTCCGCTATCTCCCTCTTCATATTACTCAACCAAAATGTATGTCAAAGATAATGATACATTTTGGTACTCCCATGATGGATTACAAACGGTTTGTTGTGTGCCTCCATCATGATTTTATACTTCAAGTCAGAATCGTTAGGAATACAAAGTCTGGAGTTGACTTAAAGTATTCCCTCTTCATCGATTCTTGTTTCTGGATAGCACCTTCTTGCACTTTGTTCCTTATACGCATAAGCTTTAGGTCTGTTGCTTGAGTAGCTTTAACTTTATCGATTAAAGTCAGTTCTACTCGTATATTCGCCATCATCACATGGGTCCCTGGAGTCTTTAACTCTATCTCCATCCTTTACAAGTCATACAAAATGGGCCTTTGCGTTGACAATATCGCACTTGTACCCGCATATGATCTTCTACTCAATGCGTCAGCTACTATGTTCACTTTTCCAGGATGGTATTGAATAGTATGATCATAATCTTTCAACAGTTCAAGCCAACATCGCTGCCGCATGTTGAGTTCCTTTTGAGTGAACAAATATTTGAGACTTTTATGATCCGTAAAGATCTCCATTTTCTCCCCATACAAGTAATGCCTCCAAATTTTAAGTGCGAAGACAATAGCTGCCAACTCTAGATTATGAGTAGGATAATTCCTCTCATATTCTTTGAGTTGCCGAGAGGCATAGGCTATGACTTTCCCATGTTGCATGAGAACACATCCTAACCCTTTGCCCAAAGCATCACTATAGATGACAAATCCCTCCGAGCCAGATGGTATTGTCAGAACAGGTGCTGAAATGAGTCTCCCCTTAAGTTCTTGAAAACTCTTCTCACATTCCACGCTCCAACCGAATTTTGTATCTTTCCGAGTCAGCTGAGTTAATGGAGTAACGATTCGAGAAAATTCTTCTGCGAATCTTCGATAATAACCAGCTAAGCCGATTCGGTCACTAATTTAGGTTGCTCCCAGCTTTGAATAGCTTTAATCTTTGTTGGGTCAACAGATATTCCATGACTTGATACTACGCGCACAAGGAATGCTACTTCCTTAAGCCAGAACTCGCATTTCTTTAACTTGGCATAAAGCTTGTTTTCACGAAGCTTTTAGAGTATCAGTCTCAAGTGCTGCTCATGATCTTTACGGCTTTTGGAATATATGAGGATGTCATCAATAAAGACGACCACAAAGTGATCCAAATATTCCTTGAATACTCAGTTCATCATATCCATAAAGGCAGCAGGATCATTAGTCAATCCAAAAGACATGACTAAGAATTCATAATGCCTATACTGAGTTCTGAAAGTCGTCTTTGGAACGTCATCGGTTCTAACCTTTAACTGATGATATTCGGAACGAAGATCGATCTTTGAAAAGAATTTGGCGCCTTGCAACTGGTTAAACAAGTCACCAATACGTGGCAATGGGTACCTATTCTTGATGGTGACATGATTAAACTCCCGATAATCAATACAAAGTCGTATACTCCCATCTTTCTTCTTCACGAATAGAACAGGAGCACCCCAAGGAGACGTACTAGGATGAATGAAACCGATGTGTAACAATTCCTGTAGTTAGACCTTTAACTCCTGAAGTTTAATAGGAACCATTCGATATTGGGCTTTGGAAATGGGTTTTGTACCAGGTTCAAGGTCGATACAAAATTCAATTTCTCGCTCTTGGGGTAGGCCAGGAAGTTATTCGGGGAATACGTCAGGAAATTTATTAACAATAAAAATATCATTCAAAACTGACATATTTTTGTTTAAATTCGTGACATGAGCTAAGAAATCTTGACATCCGTTTTTCAATAAATGAATAGCTTTATGGCTTGAGATGATAGTGATTGATTTTAATGGTTTGGTTGCTTAAATTCGCATAATAGGTTGGTTAGGAATATGAAAGCTAACAACCTTACGAAAATAATCAATATTTGCATGATGAGAAACTAACCAATCAATCCCTAGAATTACGTCAAATGCAAGTATTTTCAATGAAATAAGATCGACAGGTAATGTGAGGGTACCGATTTGAACCAAACAAGACTTATTAACAGTGGATGTAATGAAGGTTTCTCCCAATGGAGTTTCAACAGATAAGTCAAAGTCTAATTTCTCCAGAGTCAAATTTAAACGTTGATCGCAAGTAGGAGAAATAAAAGAATGGGTAGAACCAGTATCAAATAAGGTATAGACTTCGCTAGAGTTTATGATAAGATTACCCGTGATGACCTCGTTCGGGTTCCTTGCTTTCTGAGAGGTCACGACAAACGCTCTCCCTTGAACTACCGAATTTGACTTTTCTGGGACGACCTTTGGTGCCTCCATCCCAGCTGGACTTGTCTTCGGTGCACAATAAAATCAGGCTAGGTAACCTTCTCTTCCATAATTATAACACGCTTTGGACTGCATCGCGCAGTTTGGACTGATGTGACCCTCCCTTCCGCATTCGAAGCATATGATAGGTGGTCGTTCTCCTTCCTTAACAACGGGTACTGGTGCTGACGTCTTTCCATCATTGTTGAATCTCCTCTTCTTGAAATGTCCACTCTTATTGTCTTGGCCATGATTACCACCGGAGTGGTTACCATTTCTGGCATGTTGATTCCCTCCACGTTCGTTGTCACAGCTTTAATGACTGCTACCACTGGTATTATCATTTTACCGGTTACTCTCTCTTGGTTGGGTTGACTCGTTATCGCGCTCCAATAACTAAGCCCTATTTACAGCATCTGAATACAAACACAGTTTGTGAGAAATTAAGTATTGACGTATCTCAAGTTTCAAACCTCTTAGAAACATCCGTGTCATTCTCTCCTCGTTATCAACTAAGTGGGACGCAAATCGGGACAACTCAGCAAACTCGGCTTCGTACTGTGAAATGGTCATGTTGTTTTGCTCCAGTTTAATGAACTCTACCTCTTTCATGTGACAAATACTTTCGGGAAAGTACTTGTCGTTGAACAGTTCTTGGAACTTCTCCCAAGACATATTCAGTGCGGCAGGTTGAGTACGCTTTACAGATTCCCACCAGTAATCTGCTTTTGTCCGCAACATGAAGGTAGCAAAGGGAACCTTTCGCTCCTCGGAGCATCTGAAGACATCAAATATCTTGTTGATATGCTTTATCCACATCTCCGTCTTAAGTGGTTTTGGCTCTCCAAAAAACTCCGGTGGTCCCATCTCCTTGAACTGTTTAGCAGTGGCCATCCGAGAGTTACCAGTGTTTCCACCTGCATTTCGGACAAAAGTCTCTCTTGCCTGGTAATGCATGAATTGCAGAAAGCCTCTGAACATTCCATCGTTCATCATTTGGTCGGTGTTGTTATTTGCATAAGGATTGTTGCCTTATTGATGCACATTATCCCATGTGTTGATTTGTGGAGACTCAACGGTCTCCTGTGCTCCATTGCTATTCTCAACATTCTCAGATGTCATTTTCAAATACTACCACAAAACAAGGTTAATTGACATGTCACATATTATTCCTATACTCTGACCGACCAATTAAATACCAAATAAACTTAGGTAGGTCACACTAGCGAAGAATTCCCCGTCTCTCCCCTCCTAGTTCTTGTCTCTCATCTTAGCCAGGGATCATATCCCTAAGCTTTGATACCAACTGTGACGCCCCCAAAATAGGTATACATCACCCATCTTGAGTCGCCAAATATGTGGTACAAAATTCAAATACAACTTAATAATACAATTGTCGTGTAAAATACGATAAAACATAAACTGAGTGTTTTAATACGAATATTGTCTTCTAGACAATACTCAACTCAAATAGAGTCCTCAATACATTTATTATCATGCTATTTCATAGAATAGTGAGGAATACTAATGCTATCATCTAGACCGTCACTCCGTTCCCCGACTAGTCCCTGCTACGTTCTCATTTTCTGAAGAGATCAATGAAAGCAAAAGGGTGTGCTCAACTAGCCCAGTAATAAATATTATGACTAAGATAATGCATAATAATTTATCGTTAGCCTTCAACAGTGTTAAATTGATAAAATATAACGAACATCAAGTTTAACTGCAGCGGAACAAGCAATCCATTAGTAGAGTCAAATAGAGAATAAAATCTACTATCTTCTATGATTTAAAAGGTTTTTCATCACTTTTATCGTTGAGACTCAGCTTAATAAATAATCCAGATCATCCCTGCACTACGGCCAAGGATATTCATTAGTATCACGACCACAAATTATCATTGCACTACGGGCCAGGGATATTCGTGTATTCATCAATGGTTATGATTATGCCAACAACTGTTCATCAATGCACTACGGCTAATGAGGACTTTTACCACATCATTTGTAATATTACGGTCATGATTATACAGAATAATCTCTTGTCATAATCATACCAAGTCCATCTATGCACTACAGGCCACAGATGACTTTCAACATAATATAAATATGAGGATGATGACAATGATATAAGAATTCAATAAAATAAGTTCAAGGATAAATTTTTAAAGATTTATAATTTAATTTATCCAGAAATCAATAACGTCCAAATTGTCAACATGATACTGCTTTGTGGAGTAAAATTCAAGAATAATATTGTACCAAAAATAATTTGGACCGAAAACGAATCAATTTTTATCATGAATAGTATCCCGGGTGAATAGTATCTCGTGAATAGTACTTTGGGAATAGTAACCTCGTGAATAGTACTCCGGCATGAAAAAGTTAAAACTTATCAAGAATGCTCAAAATAATATTTTCATGAAAAGATACTGGATAAAGCGCAATTATCAAGGATATTCTACTAATTTCATGGAGTATATAAGCCAAAACTTTAACAAAACGAGTATAGAATTTGAAATCTGAAACAAAATAATATTACTTACATACTACAGAGTATGGAAGAAAATATTATTTCATATGAATACTGAACAAAAATAATATCTCTTACCTTGAAAAGAAGAGTATTCCAACTTGTATAGCGGGGATATTCTTGAAGAAAACTTTCACTATTTTCTACGCTCAAAGCCTTCTAAAACTTCAAAGAAATACGCTCGAGATTATAGAAAATAATTCACTGATTCTGGTGTGATTTTCAATTCTAACCTAAGCGCCTATTTATAGGAAAATGCTAGAACGCCATAGGAGACTAAATTAATAAAATAATATTTTATTTTATTTTTTCCTTACGCATGCCAAGACCATGACTATCAAGGCATGCCATTCATGAAAAATCTCAGCACATGTTTTGACAAAAACAAAAGTGGGTCCCACCCAATTTTAATAAAAATTATTTATTTTCTGAAACTTCAGTAATTCATAATAAATAGCCCTTTTATCAGAAAAATACGAATTTTATGTCCATTCCACACGAAATCAAATTTTCTACAACTTTGTAGCCTTAAGTTTTTCTAAATTCCAAACCGAAAATATCCGAAATCCACAAACGGATGATTTTCAATACCTCATAAAATTCATAACAAATCATACGTTAATTTTTAACGGTTCAAAGTTTGTGGACTTATACTGAACTTATATATGTATAACATATCCAAAAATCGCAACAATCCAACAGTCGGATCAAAATTATAACTCACGCAATAGAGATTTAAGAACATTGTTTTGATTTTTTTTAATACCTCCATTCCGACAAAATACTGATAAAACACCTCAAAATTAAATCCTTTATTTATAACCACATAAAATAAATATTTTTCTATCCATCATTTATATCCACATAAAATAAATATTTCATTATCATATAAATAAATAATTAATTATTCACAAATAATATTACAGAATCACAATTATGACAACTAGGTCGTTCCAAGGAAAGAGGGGGCTTTTCGATAAGGATTTCTCCTTACTGGCGCGCAATTAGGTGACCAAACATCTCCTTAGACAGATCTTCCTTAGACATTGCCAATAATGCTATCTAACAATATTATTCAAATAATATGAATTATTGATTTGATAATGAGAAATACTGTGCAGTGACAATTATTGAAACAACAATAATATAAAATATCAACGCAGCAATTATTGAACCAATAAAATAAAATATTGAACAGTAATTATTGTAACAATTATTGAGTAGTGTCTTCTTACATAAGAATCAATAATTCAACAATACTGTGCAATACCGTGTGCTACTGTGCAACAATGCGTATTATAATATTTTAACCACCAGGTATTCCAACAGTGCTAACGGTAACGATTACGCCGTTATTTATAAAAACTCAAATTTGTCGTTTTCTTCATCCGATAGTTATTCTATTATGGGGCCCATAAATGGCTGCGCCGTCCTATGAATATTCCTCGACAGAAAGAATATTCCACGACCAAACGAATATTCCCTAACAACATGAATATTTTATAACCACTTGCTTATTTTGCAAAATTTATAAATATTACCCATAACTATAACATTATATCAAATTTACTCCTTAATATTCTAAAATGATATTTGTAAAAAAAATTCATCTTTATTCATAAAAGTTGGGGTCTTACATGAATTTTTATCTTATCCATGCCATTGTATTACATGAATATGGTAAAGAGAGACATCTGTAGACACTCAAAATTTTCTACACACCTGTCACTGACATTGTAGGAGGGCAGATTCGTCTTTAAGAGATAACCCTGAAAGACAGCTCATATTCAGTCCAGATACTACCGAAAGTTTAGTCTCAACCTTGGAACACATACCGGGAGTATCAGTTGTAACCTCGGAGATAACCCCGAGGCATGCAGTTCAAATACTAGAAATTCCACCGGAGAAGGCCGATTCATCTCAGAGATAACCCCAAGATATTTAGTCTCAGTCCCAACACCGGGAATAGCAGTGTGAACCTCAGAGATAACCCCGAGGATTGCAGTTGCAGTTCCGGAGATAACCCCAGAAATGCTTGTTTCAAATGCATGCAATCAGCTCCAACCTCGGCACTCACCCCGAGGCACTCAGTACAAGACCCAGAGATAGCACCGGGAAGACAGGCACACCTCAGAGATGATACTGAGGACCTTCAACACTTGCAACAGTCCAACCTCAGAGACAACCCTGAGCAACGTCTGCTTTATCAGCCCAAATCGTAGATAACCCCGGTGAGGGGAAGAATAATCGTCTTACCACCTTAACGCCACATCGCACCATCTCAACATTTCATACATACATTTCTACACAGAAATGTCTCATAAGAACCAAGGAAGTGCAATCCTGAGTGACTATTGCGCAGGGCAACGGATAGAATTTGAAGTTTGAAGATCGGAGGGCATGGTCCCATCTTCCTGACTTTGTTCAACCTCTAATCCCATGTCAATGCGTAACTCTCAACAATGGCGGTCCGAAATAGGTCTTATACACTTCAATCGGATGCCCGAATTGAAGTTTTAAAAGTTCGAGCGGACATCACGTTGCATACGTGCACGTACTTCGAGACAGTGGGACCCGCAGAGCCTGGGGCAACCCGGGCAGCCGTAGGTACATCTACGGCGAGCCGCAGGTAGCCCCTCTATAAATAGAGGGCTTGGGGTGGCCATTTGTATATAGAAAAAGGCGAGGAAGCCCTGTCCAATTTACTCTGTACACACCCTAAACTGAGTGCTTTCTCATTTTAAACACTTGTGAGCTCACATATAGCTACTATTGTACCGCGCGGGAGCCGAGTGTTCATCCACTTAAAGCTATATAAATCTTCTTTGGCAGTCCACTAAAAGCCTTCTTACACACTTTAAAGTTTTTCTCTTCATCCTAGCACACAACATTCTTCACGTTGAGAGTCGTGTTGCGTGTGTATGCCCGGACTTCGGTCCGTGATTTTATTTCAGTTTGTATATATATATATATATATATATATATATATATATATATATATATATACTTATATATATTTTTATATATGGACTAACATTATCGAGTTATGCCTCGATTGAGCCTAGACTTGTGTTTGGAGCGTTTAATTGCTTTCGTATATATATACTTATATATATGAACTGTGTGTCGAACTCTGTTCGATGAGCCTAGACTTATGTCTGGAGCATTTAATTGTTTTCGTGTATATATATATATATATATATATATATATATATATATATATATATATATATATATATATATATATATTTGAACTGTGTGTCGAACTATGTTCGATGAGCCTGAATTTTACATCCGGTGCATTTACTACTTTAATATATATATTTTTATATATATGAACTGTTGTCGGACTTTGTTCAATGAGTCTGGATTTTATATCCGGTGTGTTTACCTGCTTATATATATATATATATATATATATATATATATATATATATATATATATATATGTTGTGATAACCCGAGATTTCGAATAATCAAAAATTTGCGAATAATATTTATTTATTTATTAATGTTAATATTAATTATCAATTTTGTGACAAGTATCTGTGATACGAGTCTTGAGAAAGTCAATTTGGGTATTGACTAATAAATTTAGAGTAGAGTTGTGCTTAACAAGCTTTAGAAACCCTAACCCTAATTTCATATTCGGGAATCCTAAACCCTAAATTAGGAAACCCTAATTCTAATTGGCAAGCCTAATGTGTGTATTAAACTTAAATATGATTAGAAAATCCTAATTATCTTTTTGTTATATTAATTTCTATTTTACAAACCCTAATTGTAATTTAGAAAAATTGTTTTTCTAATTAAAACCCTAATTCGTGGGTTATAAACCCTAATGACCATTTTGACCTTAATTGCTAAATTAACTAATTTTAATTAGGAATATTAAACTTAATTAGCAAGATTGAATTTTATGATTAGGAAATATTAATATAATTATTGAATCCTAATTATAATTTTGGAATATTAATTTTCTATTTTGAAAAATCGAAATTCGAAAATCTTGTAAATTAAAGTGTAAACCAAAAAGGGTTTAAACCCTAAACCCTAAGGGTTCCATACCCTAACCCCTAACCCAAACCCTAAGGATTTGAATAAATGTCAAGAATGCCATTAAATGTATTTATCAAATTATAAAAATGCCCTTTATGAATTTTTTATTAGATTGCTTGTAAATCTTGCCAATATAAGAGTTGGTGACCAACTTAATTGACCATTGTGACTTATATGATCAGCCAAACCAGATCCAATTCGCCACCTAGCATGTTGGATTCATTGCATCAATTATTCAAGAGATAAAGAGAGAGAAAGTCACTAATATTATTCATTTTGCTATCAAGCTCTCACCAACCCTCTCTCTCACAATTAAAGCTACGAAATCCTTAAGTATTTCAGTCCCAAATACTTCCCTTAGTTTAAACCATATCAGTTAGGAAGATCAAGATCAAGATTATTCAAGAAAAGGTATAAACCCATAACTCAACCTAGATCTTGTATGCTAGGAGAACTTTTGTGTTTATGTGTTTAGATTCTTGTTAGAAGTTGTTTTTAGTTGATCTATGATGATCCATGATGGATCCACAGCATCAAATGACTTTAAAATAGTGTTTTTCAAAAACTGCTCAAGAACAGAATTTGTGGTATGACAAGCAATGTCAGTCACCAAAGATCCTTGCTCGTTTAAGATATTTGTTGTTTTAACGGTTGTATTGGTAGCCTGTTATGTTTTCTTCAATCTGGAAGTCGAATCACTGTGATCGAATGGCTAGATTTCATGTTATTAACGGTCAAAACCCATTGACCAACGTTGACCGGTCAAGAATCTGTGCAACCCAGAATCGCTTGAACACCGTCTGACAACATTTTACGAAGCCCAGATCTGTCAGTGTATAAGTGTTTTAATTATTGTTTTTGTACCAAACTTGTAGGCTGTTATATGTTCTTTGATTCCATGTCTTTGTATCGTATAGATAAACCACAGGTCGATCATAGAAGGTGGTCAAAGTAGACCACTCACTCTGTTTTTACGTTTCTGAAAAAACCCAGAAACAGTTTAAGTAATTTTTATGACCGTGGTTGACCAAGTTGAATCTGGTGATTTTTTTGTTTATAGAGTGATTTGTTGTTATGTAATTGTTCCTTGGTATGAGTACTAGAGGTATGAAGCAAGAACCCACTTATTTGATCATCATAAAACCAAAATAATTGAGCCACAATGAGGCACCACGAACTGCCTAGGTTTCTGGAAAACCCAGGTAACGCCTGACAGTAACTTTGAAGGGGCAGATCTTACTAGCTTGTTAAGTTATGACTCTGTTAATTGTTGATAATGGTAGTACTACATGCATACTACATGATGGAAGCCTAAGATAGTCCAGAACATGCCTGATCTAACAATCATAGCCGGTCAAACGTGACCCCTTGAACAAGAGGCTGTCAGTGTTCTTGAGTCAAGAACACCAACAGCGACGCTTTGTGTCGCTAAAGGCCTATAGTGACGGTTTTGATTTATTTTATTTTTAGAATTTCCAAAAATTAATTAAAAATAGAAAATAAATTATAAAAATTATTAAAAATGGTTTTAAAAATTATTTTAATTTATGAAAAATCATTTTTGACCAATTGGAATATTTTTCTTTAATATTTATAATTATTTAAATATTAAAGGTATTTAATTTATTTACTTAGTGTATTAAATAAATTAGAGGAAAATGATTTAATATTATGAAAAATTATTTTAAATAAGAATAATGTATTTAAAAATATTCCGAGTTATAAAATGCGACTTTTAATATTTTTAGAGAATTTTCATTAATAATTTAATATTAATGATATTAGATTTATTTAATTACTAAATTAAATAAATATGTTAAAAATGATTTTAATGATTTAAAAATTATTTTAAATAAGAATAAAGTGTTAGAAAATATTTGGAATTATAAAATATAATTTTTAATATTTTTGGAGAATTCTCATTAATAAATTAATTATAATGATATTAGATTTATTTAATTATGATATTAAATAAATGAATTAAAAATAATTTTATTGATTTAAAAATCATTTAAAAATGAGAAAAATGTTTTAAAAAGTATTTTAAGTTATAATTAATGACTTTTAATATTTGGATAATAATTTCATTAATATTTGAATATTAATGGTGATGATTTGAAAATGATTTGAATTACTTTAAAAATCATTTAAGTAGAATATTGATGATTTAAAAATATTTCAGGTTATTAACAATAACTTTAATATTTTGACAAGTATGTTATTAATATTTTAAATATTAATGATAATAAGATTACTTGATAATTAAATCATTTAAAAATGATTTAAGTGTTTGAAAAATTATTATAAATTATAATAATTGTTTATAAATTATTAAAAGCTTCCGAAAAATATTATAAACGATATTTGACTTATCTAAAATAATATTGAAGCTTAGAGACCAAGTTTAATTGACAATCAATGTGTTAATTGTCGGATAGGGTGACCAGAACACCGAAAATGGACCGAGGTCCAACCAGACCGAAATAGTTATACTAGATAAGTGTTTATATAGGTTATAAACACTAATGTGGCTATGTGGTAATGTGCCTAGAAGAAGTTTGACTGTAAATTACAGTATTACGTGTTTTGAAATATTGTGCTAATTGTGAGACCGATATTATTGGTTATAGGTTTTACGAACACAGTTAATTATATTGTGTAGCTGTAATCAACGCGGAAGTTATTATTGATTCAATTATTCAACCTTGAGTTATATTCATTCAATTATTATAGTTAATTATTGCTAATTATACCATGTCCAGGAAAGTTATTATTGATTATTCGCAGTTAGTGCATGATTAATAACTCAAATTGAATTACTGATTCGAAAAATATATATTCATAGAATTACTATATTTTGGATCTAATATTGACAGTACAGATAATTCCCGTTTATTGTCAAATTATATTGAGAATTGTCTTAGCTAATTATTCTGGCTAGACGAACATTTGTTAGAACTTGATAAATACGAGAAGAGAAATCAATTGTTATTGATAGATCGATGCCAATTGTTTCGGCTAGATCAATAAGTAGATAGAATTTGAAATCACAGTATTTCGTTGTTAAATCAAAAATCTTAATTCTGAGACTGAGAAGAACAACATTTTATATAAAGGGAACATTTTGGGTCGTATATTCGACCATTGCGCGCTGTTAAGTATTATGCATAGTATAGGGTATAATAAAGCTGATCACTTGTTATACTTACAGAGGGGTATGATTTAATCTTTATGGTTATCTGATACGCCTGCGTATGTATCAAAGTAAATCTTTGATAGATACCCGAGAAAATAAGTTCAAAGATCTGGTGAGATCACTCAGCATAAATCTAGAAATTATTCCACTTTGTTATTGCGTAGAATTAATTCTTGTTTATTCAATAGAATATCGTAGAAACTTTGAAAGTGTTGTACTCTTTCATTATCATATTATTGCGTTGCCTAGAATATGAGAAAACTTGTTATTGATTAACGAATTGTTCAGCTATTTCAAAGTTCCCCGAACGTTGGTATCATTCTATCAAAATAGATAGTCTATTATTCTGATACTTATACATTCATTGTATATCTTAACTTGTGGGGAAAATTTGTTGCTCACCCTTGCTAAATAAAACTTTTCAGCTAGGAACGAAGTTGCAGAAGATGATATGAAGAACAAAGGCAAAGACATAGTGATTAATTAGTTATGAATAACATTATTATTATGTTGTATTTGTGAACCCTTTTTGGTATAACTAAAGGGTATGTTTGTAATATTAAAGTTAGAGAACCTGGGTAATGTATTAACTATATCAGTTAATGAAGTGTATGTTCCCATTTATAAATAAATGGGTAGTTAAATGTTATTTATATTGTGGATCGTGAACACCAAACTCGTGGGTCAGGTAACCCGAATTTGGGGGTGTCACACACACACACACACACAGACACACACACACACACACACACACACACACACACACACACACACACACATATATATATATATATATATATATATATATATATATATATATACGTTTTGTCCTGCTTGAAGTTTACTTCGTGGCGGTTGATTGCTTTAATAACTTTATTTACATTTCGTCCCGCCTGGAGTTTACTTCGTGGCGGTTGATCGCTTTTACAGCTTTATTTATATTTCCAATCCCCCATGGAGGTGCTTCGTGGTGGTTGATCATGTTTATATATGTATATTTACAGCTTATATACATATAACTGCCTACTGCTTTCGTACAAATTATGGCATCATGTGAGCCTAGGAATCATGTGATCACAGATTCAGTCTACTGAATCTAGATTTGGTTCCCGTGATGGACATTTTCAGCTATAAGCAGCCTGTAAATTTATTCACGGTGTTTGGATTTCCTCAGATGGTTTTCATGTCCACGAGGAGTTCGGCACTGCTTTATACATTATTCTTCTCGAAGATGCTTCGCATCTTGAAAATAAAAGCAATCAGGCTGAGCATTTAATAAAATGGAAGTATCAAAGGCCTTAATTACTATTGAGCATAAGGGTTTGAAAAACCTCTTTTATAAAACATCACTGCTATAACTTGTTTAAAACTGGATTTATACACAAATTCAAACCCTTTGTATAAAGGTGCAAACAAGGAATAGCACTACTTTCAAATAACTGCACATTGACCCACACACACACACACACATTCATATAACAATTTCTTAAAAAGTGGCGGTCACCGTGGTAACACAGATGTCGGGGGGTGCCTAACACCTTCCCTCCGCATAAGCAAGTCCCCAGACCCTAATGAATCCCGATTTCACAGACCCGTTTAGTAGTGTCACATCACTTGGTCAATGTACAAACCTTTTTCGATTGTGTTGGTACAACTAGTTAAAAAACCAACTGGCGACTCTTACAGTCAAATCGTCGACATATAAATGTTAGACCTTTTTACAACTTGTTTTTTCAAACAAATCTCACCTAACATGAGAACACCAAAAAATAAGAACAAAAATGGACAAATAAAAATTCCTACGACCATAATTTTTTTATTTCAAAATTGGGCAAAATAATATATATATATATATATATATATATATATATATATATATATTATGTAAGTGTCATGCATAAATGTGTTGTCAAAAATTTGTGTCATTTAAAATGGGACTAAAAACCATGTATATAGCTTGCATGCAAGTGACAGTTATTTTGGGACTTAACATGTGTGTGACCTGACATGTTTGAAATCTTGTATATACTATATATGTTATAAATGTTTGCATGCACGTGCTATAATTCATTTGTATATCATATTGTGTATATTAATAAAATATAAGTATACTTGTTATATATTTATATATAAACCGTATATATATATAGTTTATATAATCCATACATTATAATATATATATATATATATATATACACGGTCAGGATCAAGAGCATTCTCTTTAAATAGCATTCCTCTTTAAATAACATTCTTTTATTAAAAGTACGTCGTTTTGGAGGAACACGGTGGCATTTTTGTAAATACAATACCACCGCGACCCTCTAAAACGACGTAGTTTTAATAAAAGAATGCTATTTAAGGAGGAATGTTATTTAAGGAGAATGCTCTTGATCCTTACTGTATATATATATATATATATATATATATATATATATATATATATATATATATATATATATATATACGGTCCACCGGATCTTAAGCTCGTCCCTTATCCAACTCACACGAGCTCACCCCCCTTTAACGATGGACCCGACGACGGTTCGGTCATACAACCGTCGTCTATACTTTTAGCGACGCTATATGTTGTTCGTCGCTAAAATTATAGACGACGGTTGTATGACTGAACCGTCACCGGATCCGTCGCTAAAGAGGGGTGAGCTCGGGTGAGTTAAATAAGGGGTGAGTTTAAGATCCAGACTCTCTCTCTCTCTCTCTCTATATATATATATATATAATGTGTAAATGTGTGATTTAAATATACTGGAACTTTAAATCATGTGACACTCATTTTGGGACATTAAAAACCATGGAACTTAACTGGCTTAGTTGGCTTGTTGACTAAATTAAATGCTAGCTTTTATTTTGAACATTAATTGCTAAGTATATTGTGCATATCCAAACTATGCATGTACTCCTTTTTAAAAACCGTGTATACAAGTAACCTTAAGGAGGGAGCGGGGAGCTTGCTGTCCAAGATAGATTAGTTGGGAACAGTTGGAAGTTTGTCTATAAAACTTTGTAAAGGCTTCTCCGCTTGTTGAAGGAGTTTTTATTACTAATAGTAATAGGATCTCAAGTTCCAAGTAGGGACCTGAGACTGGATGTAGCGACATACCAAGGGGTGTATATTGTGAACCAGATAAATCTATGTGCATTGTGTGATTAAATTTTTATTATCTTGCAAGCTAATTTCTAAAACTGCAAATTAATTATTAAAAATTCAAAAAGACCTAAGATAATTTTTTAATCGGTAATAATCTATTCAACCCCCCCTTCTAGATTATTATTGGACTTTTAATTGGTATCAAAGCGGTGCTCTTTAACTTATTTGTTGAGTAAATACAGGCATACCTAAGAGTAGATCCATCTATGGCCAATAATGCTACTAGTTGCGTAGAAGGACTATAAATGACCAGACCTCCACTATTTGATGGTACAAACTTTGCCACCTGGAAGAACAGATTCAAAATCTATGCCAAATCACAAGGAATCAAATTTTGGCTTGCAATAGAACGAGGTGTAAAAGTTCCAACAAAAATCGTGGGAGAAAAGATCATTGAGAAAGATGTTGTTGAATTCACTGCTTATGATGAAAAGGCTATGAACATTGCATCCCTAGCTGAACAAGTGCTGACTAGTGCTCTCATTGAAAAGGAATACAAAAGAGTTAGCAATTGCAAGAATGCAAAAGAAATCTGGGAACAATTGATTCTAACTTATGAAGGAACCAGTCATATCAAAGAAACCAGAAAAGATACTCTAATCCGGGAGTATGAAAGTTTCAAGTTGGAAGAAGGTGAAAAGGTCATTGATATGGAAACACGTTTTTCCAGAATCACTGATGAACTGGAACATCTGGGGAAGGCATATACAACTAATGAGAAAAACAAAAGGATTCTCAAAGTCCTTCCATCCATTTGGAACATGAAGGTTATTGCTATTAAGGAAAGGCAAGACCTAACTACTTATCCTCTTGATAGCCTTATTAGAAATTTATGTGCCCACGAAGTCGACATGTTAGTCAAAAAAGCAGGATCGGTTACAGATATCAAAAAGAAAGAAATTTCTTTCAAAGATTTACTTATAAATCAAGAAAAAGTTGTTGAACAAACTGAGGAAATTGCAAATCTGTGCTTAATGGCAAACAATGAGTCGTCACCGAGATCTGAGGTACATTTTGAACATCAATTATCTAGTACTTCATTTGTTATGCATACCTTAAATAATATAAATAAAAAACACGATAAACTACAAGAAGCATATAATTGTTTATATGAAGATAATAAAATTATTAAAGAAGATTTTATTGAATTAAAAATTTTATTAGAAAAATTAATTAAAATTAACAAAAATTTGGAAATGAAAAATGTAAACTTGATTATAACTAATGAAAGTCTAAATGAAGTAAAATTGGAAAATGATTCCTTAAAAGAAGAATTAGAACAATTTAAAAAAATAAATAAAAATCTTGAAATAGAAAATTCAACACTTGCTGTAATTAATGAAAATACTCAAATGAAAAATCAAGTGTTAAGTGAATATATTAAAAAACTCAATTTTGAAAATGCATCTCTAAAGATAGTGTAGACACTCAAAATTTTTTGCACACCCGTTACTGACATTGCAGGAAGGTAGATTCGTCTTTCAGAGATAACCCTGGATGTGACGCCCCCAAAATTGGTATACATCACCCATCTTGAGTTGCCCGATACATGGTACATAAATTCAAATATAATTTAATTACACAACAGTCGTGTAAAATACGATAAAACATAGCTGAGAGTTTAAATAAGAATATTGTCATCTAGATAATATCCACACTTAATGGTGTCCTCATTATAATTATTATCACATTATTCCATAGAATAGTGAGGACTACTAAAGCCATTTATCCTGGATCATCAATCCATTCCCCGACTCGTCCCAACTATATTATCATTTCCTTAAGAGAATAATGAAAGAAAGGGTGAGCTCAACTAGCCCAGTAAAAAATATTATGATAAAGATAATGCAGAATAAATTATTCATAGCCTTCAATAGTATAACAACTGATAGAATACAATAGACAACAAGTTTTAGATCAACAATTGCAGCGGAATAAGCAATCCATTAGAAGAGTCAAGTAAAGTATAAAATCTACTATCTTCTATAATTTAAAAAGTTTTTCATCAACTTTATCGCTGAGACTCAGCTTAATAAATAAAATCGAATCATCCCTGCACCACGACCAAGGATATTCATGTAATCATCAATGGTCATGACTATACCGAATAATCCCTAGTCATAATCGTACCAACAACTGTCCACCAATGAACTACAGGCCAATGAAGACTTTTTCCACATCATTCGTCACATTATGGTCATGATTATACCGAATAATCCCTAGTCATAATCATACTATGTCCATCTATGCACATAAGACAAAGATGACTTTCATAACAATATAAGCATGAGGATGATGATAATGACATAATAATTCAATAAAACGAGTTCAAGAATAAATTTTAAAGATTTATACATTAATTTATCCAGGAACCAATAACGTCCAAATTATCAACTTGATACTACTTTGTACAGTAAAATTCAAGAATGCTCAGAAGAATAGTTCCATGAAAAGATATTGGATGAATTGCAAATATCAAGGATATTCCACTAATTTCATGGAGTATAGAAGCCAAAGCTTTAACCAACTGAGTATAATAGAATATATGAAACCGGAAATGGATTTTCACCCGCCATGCGGTTATCCACGTAAACAGATTATTTTTCACAATTTAATAAGGAATGAATGCATGTGGTAATCCTTATAGATAGGTTGTTCCAACAGAATAATAAAGAATGAAATAACAGAAGAATTCACCATGCATGTGGTAATCCATATAGACAGGTTATTCCAACAGAATAATAAAGAATGGAATAACAGAAGAATTCTCCATGCATGTGGTAATCCAAATATACAGGTTATTCCAACAGAATAATAAAGAATGGAATAACAAAAGAATTCACCATGCATGCGATAGACCGCACAAACAGGTTATTCCAACAGAATAATAAAGAATGGAACCAGGTCATGCGTAATCCGCACTGACAGGATATTCCAACAGAATAATAAAGAATGGAATATCAACAGAATTCACCAGAAATGAGATAGACCGCACAGACAGGTTATTCCAACAGAATAATAAATAATGGAATAACAGAAGAATTTCACCATGTATGCGGTACTTCGCATAAACAGGTTATTTCAACATAATAATAAAGAATGGAATACAAAAAGCTTTCATCATGAATACGAAAGAAATAATACCCCTTACGAGTACAACAAATAATATCCCTTACTATAATAATAATATCCCTTACCTCAGAAGAAAACTGGATACTAGAATAGTGAGGTAGCAGACTTCTCTTTTTTTTCTCTATAATTTCTCTCTATAATAATTGCTCTTATAGCTTTAGTGAATTGGTGAAAATAATGAATGAATGAGCTTCTATTTATAGAAAAATATAGTTTCGATAATTGCACGTTTTGGGGCTCAAAATATTACAGTATAATACTTTCCTCTTTTTCTTCATTTTTAATTTAGTCCTGCAAGTATTATCAAACTTACACCATCTCCCCTAATAGTAAATTATATGAATCAATAGTAAATCATGTGACTCAATAGTTCTAATCATGTGAAAAAACTAATTGTAATATAGTACCTTTAACTATACCTCCATTTTTAATTTAGTCATGCAAGTATTATCAATCTTGTACCAACTCCCATAATAGTAAATCATGTGAATCAATAGTACACACATGTGAACACATAGTTATAAGCATGTGAATTAATAGCATTTAATTGCTCATTTATCCGATTAATTACCCGATTGGTCAATATAACCTCCAGACATCAATTATTATCAAAATAAATGTTGATTTCCACAAACACTAATAATCTCAACACAATGGAAATATCAATTTTATCTTTAATCAACAAGAACTTATTCATCTTTAATATTATAATTCACAATATTTAACAACCAGGTCGTTCCCAGAAAAAAGGGGCTTTTCGATAAGGATTTCTCCCTATTGGCGCGCAATTAGATTATCTAACCTCTCCTTGACAGAACTTCTAGACATTGTCAATATTGCAAATAATAATATGAATAACTTTGTCGTCTCAATTATTGATTTAATAAGATAACATATTTTACAGATGATGCTGCGACAATAATTGAATTAATAATATGAGAGATATGATGCAACAATTATTGTAGCAATAATTGAGTATAACTTAGTGACTTCTTACGTAAACATCAATAATCAATACCGTGTGCTACTATCCAACCACGCGTATTACTGTACTTTTACTACCGGGTAGTTCAACACCTTTAACGGTAACACATTCGCCGTTATTTTTATAAAAAGATAATTCTGTCGTTTTCTTACTACGACAATACTTTTATTGTGGGGTCCAATAATGATTGTGTCATCGTACGAATATTTCCCGACCAAACGAATATTTTATAACAACTTGCATAATTTGTAAAAGTTTCACATATCACCCTTAACTTTAACCCTTTCTCAATTTAACCATTTACTAAATAAAATAATAATTATAAGAAAATTGAATACTTTTATTTCATAATTTCGGGATCTCACAATCTCCTCTCCTTATGAAATTTCGCCCTCGAAATTTACGTACGTACTTGGTATTCGAAGAGATGAGAATACCTTGCTTTCTTTTCGAATTGTACCTTCCCAATTATATCCTCTGTACATGATTTTTCCATTGCTCATCTCCTGTATTTCAGATATCATTCTAGAATATATCTTCAAAACAAAGGTCAATTGACATATCACAAATTGTCAACTTATCAAGTAAAAATTTCGGCTTAGGTAAGTCACATACTAGCGAAGTATATTATTCATCTCTCCCCTCCTAGTTCTAGACTCATATATCTGTCAGCGACCATATCCCTAAGCTCTGATACCAACTGTGATGCCCCCAAAATAGGTATACATCACCCATCTTGAGTCTCCAGATACATGGTACATAAAATTAAATATAACTTAATTACACAACAGTAGTGTAAAATACGACAAAACATAGCTGAGAGTTTAAACAAGAATATTGTCATCTAGACAATAACCACACTCAATGATGTCCTCATTACAATTATTATCACATTATTTCGTAGAATAGTGAAGACTACTAAAGCCATTTATCCTGGACCATTACTCCATTCCCCGACTCGTCCCAGCTATATTCTCATTTCCTGAAGAGAACAATGAAAGAAAGGGTGAGCTCAACTAGCCCAATAAGAAATATTATGACTAAGATAATGCAGAATAAATTATCATTAGCCTTCAATAGTATAACAACTGATAGAATACAATAAAAAACAAGTTTTAGATCAACAACTGTAGCGGAATAAGCAATCCATTAGAAGAGTCAAGTAAAGTATAAAATCTACTTTCTTCTATAATTTAAAAAGTTTTTCATCAACTTTATCGCTGAGACTCAACTTAATAAATAAAATCGAATCATCCCTGCACCACGGCCAAGGATATTCTTGTAATCATCAATGGCCATGACTATACCGAATAATCCCTAGTCATAATCATACCAATAATTGTCCACCAATGAACTACAGGCCAATGAAGACTTTTTCTACATCATTCGTCACATTACGGTCATGATTATACCGAATAATCTCTGGTCATAATTATAACAAGTCCATCTATGCACGTAAGCCAAAGATGACTTTCATCACAATATAAGCACGCAGATGATGACAATGAAATAATAATTCAATAAACAAGTTCAAGAATAAATTTTAAACATTTATAAATTAATTTATCTAGGAACCAATAAACGTCTAAATTATCAACATGATACTGATTTGTAGAGTAAAACTCAAGAATGCTCAAAAGATTATTTTCATGAAAAGATACTGGATGAAGCGCAAATATCAAGGATATTCCACTAATTTCATGGAGTATAGAAGCCAAAGCTTTAACCAACTGAGTACAATAGAATATATGAAACTGCAAATAGATTTTCGCCCGCCATGCGGTAATCCACGTAGACAGATCATTTCCACAATTTAATAAGGAATGAATACGAAAGATCATTCACCATGCATGTGGTAATCCACATAGATAGGTTATTCCAACAGAATAATAAAGATTGGAATAACAAAAGAATTCACTATGCATGTGGTAATCCACATAGACATGTTATTTCAAAAGAATAATAAAGAATGGAATAACAGAAGAATTCACCATGCATGTGGTAATCCACATAGACAGGTTATTCCAACAGAATAATAAAGAATGGAATAATAGAAGAATTCACCATGCATGTGGTAATCCACATAGATAGGTTATTCCAACAGAATAATAAAGAATGGAATAATAGAAGAATTCACCATGCATGCGATAGACCGCACAGACAGCTTATTCCAACAGAATAATAAAGAATGGAACCAGGTCATGCGTAATCCGCACTGACATGATATTCCAATAGAATAATAAAGAATGGAATATCAACAGAATTCACTAGGCATGCGATAGACCGCACAAACAGGTTATTCCAACAGAATAATAAAGAATGGAATAACAGAAGAATTTCACTATGTATGCGGTACTTCGCATAAACAGGTTATTTCAACATATAATAAAGAATAGAATAATAATAGCTCTCTTCCTAAATACGAAAGAAATAATATCCCTTACGAGTACAACAAATAATATCCCTTACGAGTACAACAAATAATATCTTTTACTATAATAATAATATCTCTTACCTCATAAGAAAACTGGATACTGGAATAGTGAGGTAGCAGACTTCTCCTCTTCTTTTTCTCTATAATTTCTCTCTATAATAATTGCTCTTATAGCTTTGGTGAATTGGTGAAAAATAATAAAAGAATGAGCATCTATTTATAGGAAAATATAGTTTCGATAATTGCACGCTTTGGGGCTCGAAATATTACAGTATAATACCTTTCTCTTTTTCTTCATTTTTAATTTAGTCCTGCAAGTATTATCAAACTTGGACCACCTTCCCTAATAGTAAATCATGTGAATCAATTTTAAATCATGTGACTCAATAGTTCTAATCATGTGAAAAAATAAATTACAGTATAGTACCTTCGACTATATCTCTATTTTTAATTTAGTCATGCAAGTATTATCAATCTTGTACCAACTCCCCTAATAGTAAATCATGTGAATCAATAGTACACACATGTGAACACATAGTTATAAGCATGTGAATTAATTGCAATTAATTGCTTATTTATCCGATTAATTACCCGATTGGTCGATATAACCTTCAGACATCAATAATTATCGAAATAAATGTTGATTTCAACAAACACTAATAATCCCAACACAATGAAAAAATCAATTTCAACTTTAATCAACACGAACTTATTCATCATTAATATTATAATTCACAATAATTAACAACCAGGTCGTTCCCATGACGCGCAATTAGATTATCTAACCTCTCCTTGACAGAACTTTTAGACATTGTCAATATTGCAAATAATAATATGAATAACTTTGTCGTCTCAATTATTGATTTAATAATATAACATATTTTACAGATGATACTATGACAATAATTGAATCAATAATATGAGAGATATGATGCAACAATTATTGTAGGAATAATTGAGAATAACTGAGTGACTTCTTACGTAAGCATCAATAATCAATACCGTGTTCTACTATGCAACCACGCATATTATTGTACTTTTACTATCGGGTAGTTCAACAGTTTTAACGGTAACACTTTCGCCATTATTTTTATAAAAAGATAATTATGTCGTTTTCTTACTACGACAATACTTCCATTGTGGGGTCCACCAATGATTGTGCCGTCGTACGAATATTCTCCGACCAAACGAATATTTTATAACAACTTGCATATTTTGCAAAATTTTCACATATCACCCTTAACTTTAACCCTTTCTCAATTTAACCATTTACTAAATAAAATAATAATTATAAGAAAATTGAATAATTTTATTTCATAATTTTGGGATCTCACAATCTCCTCACCTTATGAAATTTTGCCCTCGAAATTTACGTACGTACCAGGTATTCGATGAGATGAGAATACCTTGCTTTCTTTTCGAATTGTACCTTCCCGGTTATATCCTCTGTATCATGATTTTTTCATTGCTCATCTCCTGTATTTCAGATATCATTCTAGAATATATCTTTAAAACAAAGGTCAATTGATATATCACAAATTGTCAACTTATCAAGTAAAAATTTCGGCTTAGGTAAGTCACACACTAGCGAAGTATATTACTCGTCTCTCCCCTCCTAGTTCTAGACTCATATATCCGCCAGCGACCATATCCCTAAGCTCTGATACCAACTGTGATGCCCCCAAAACAGGTATACATCACCCATCTTGAGTAGCCAGATACATGGTACATAAATTCAAATACAACTTAATTACACAACAGTCGTGTAAAATACGACAAAACAAAGCTGATAGTTTAAACAAGAATATTGTCATCTAGACAATATCCACAATTAATGGTGTCCTCATTACAATTATTATCATATTATTCCGTACAATAGTGAGGACTACTAAAGCCATTTATCCTGGACCATCACTCCATTCCCCAACTCGTCCCAGCTATATTCTCATTTTCTGAAGAAAACAATGAAAGAAAGTGTGAGCTTAACTAGCCCAGTAAGAAATATTATGACTAAGATAATGTAGAATAAATTATCCTTAGACTTCAATAGTATAGCAACTGATAGAATACAATAGACAACAAGTTTTAGATCAACAACTGCAGCGAAATAAGCAATCCATTAGAAGAGTCAAGTAAAGTATAAAATCAACTATCTTCTATAATTTAAAAAGTTTTTCATCAACTTTATCGCTGAGACTCAGCTTAATAAATAAAATCGAATCATCCCTGTACCACGGCCAATGATATTCATGTAATCATCAACGGTCATGACTATACCAAATAATCATTGGTCATAATCATACCAACAACTGTCCACCAATGAACTACAGGCCAATAAGGACTTTTTCCACATCATTCGTCACATTACGGCCATGATTATACCGAATAATCCCTAGTCATAATTATACCAAGTCCACCTATGCACGTAAGCCAAAGATGACTTTCATCATAATATAAGCATGAGAATGATGACAATGACATAATAATTCAATAAAACAAGTTCAAAAATAAATTTTAAAGATTTATAAATTAATTTATCTAGGAACCAATAATGTCCAAATTGTCAACATGATACAGCTTTGTAGAGTAAAATTCAAGAATGCTCAAAAGAATATTTCCATGAAAAGATACTGGATAAAGCGCAAATATCAAGGATACTCCACTAATTTCATGGAGTATAGAAGCCAAAGTTTTAACCAATTGAGTATAATAGAATATATGAAACTGCAAATGTATTTTCGCTCGCCATGCGGTAATCCACGTAGACAGATCATTTCCACAATTTAATAAGAAATGAATACGAAGGATCATTCACCATGCATGTGGTGATCCGCATAGACAGGTTATTCCAACAGAATAATAAAGAATGGAATAACAGAAGAATTCACCATGCATGTGGTAATCCACATAGACAGGTTATTTCAACAGAATAATGAAGAATGGAATAACAGAAGAATTCACCATGCATGTGGTAATCCACATAGACAAGTTATTCCAACAGTATAATAAAGAATGGAATAACAGAAGAATTCACTATGCATGTGGTAATCCACATAGATAGGTTATTCCAACAGAATAATAAAGAATGGAATAACAGAAGAATTCACCATGCATGTGGTAATCCACATAGACAGGTTATTCCAACAGAATAATAAGAAATTGAATAACAGAAGAATTCACCATGCATGTGATAGACCACACAGACAGGTTATTCCAACAGAATAATAAAGAATGGAACCAGGTCACGAGTAATCCGCACTGACAGGATATTCCAATAGAATAAGAAAGAATGGAATATCAACAGAATTCACCAGGCATGTAATAGACCGCACAAACAGGTTATTCCAACAGACTAATAAAGAATGGAATAACAGAAGAATTTCACCATGTATGATGTACTTCGCATAAACAGGTTATTCTAACATAATAATAAAGAATGGAATAACAATAGCTCCCTTCATGAATACGAAATAAATAATACCCCTTACGAGTACAACAAATAGTATCCCTTACGAGTACAACAAATAATATCCCTTACTATAATAATAATATCCCTTACCTCAGAAGAAAATTAGATCCTAAAATAGTGAGGTAGCAGACTTCTCTTCTTCTTTTTCTCTATAATTTCTCTCTATAATAATTGCTCTTATAGCTTTAGTGAATTGATAAAAAATAATGAAGGAATGAGCTTCTATTTATAGGAAAATATAGTTTCGATAATTGCACGTTTTGGGGCTCGAAATATTACAGTATAATCCTCTTTTTCTTCATTTTTAATTTAGTCCTGCAAGTATTATAAAACTTGCACCACCTCCCTTAATAGTAAATCATGTAAATCAATAGTAAATCATGTGACTCAATAGTTCTAATCATGTGAAAAAACTAATTACAGTTTAGTACCTTCAACTATACCTCTATTTTTAATTTAGTCATGCAAGTATTATCAATCTTGCACCAACTCCTATAATAGTAAATCATGTGAATCAATAGTACACACTTATGAACACATAGTTATAAGCATGTGAATTAATAGCAATTAATTGCTCATTTATCCGATTAATTACCCGATTGGTCAATATAACCTCTAGACATCAATTATTATCGAAATAAATGTCGATTTCCACAAACACTAATAATCCCAACACAATAAAAATATCAATTTCATCTTTAATGAATACGAACTTATTCATCATTAATATTATAATTCATAATATTTAACAACAATGTCATTCTCAGGAAAGAGGGGGCTTTCTGATAAGGATTTCTCCCTATTCGTGCGCAATTAGATTATCTAACCTCTCATTGACAGAACATTTAAACATTGTCAATATTACAAATAATAATATGAATAACTTTGTCGTCTCAATTATTGATTTAAAAATATAACATATTATACAGATGATACTGTGACAATAAATGAATCAATAATATGAGAGATATGATACAACAATTATTGTAGCAATAATTGAGTATAACTGAGTGACTTCTTACGTAAGCATTAATAATCAATACCGTGTGCTACTATGCAACCACACGTATTACTGTACTTTTACTACCGGGTAGTTCAACAGTTTTAACAGTAACACTTTCGTCGTTATTTTTATAAAAAGATAATTCTGTCATTTTCTTACTACGACAATACTTCTATTGTGGGGTCCACCAATGATTGTGCCATCGTACGAATATTTCCTAACCAAACGAATATTTTATAACAACTTGCACACTTTACAAAATTTTCACATATCACCCTTAAGTTTAACCCTTTCTCAATTTAACCATTTACAAAATAAAATAATAATTATAAGAAAATTGAATACTTTTATTTCATAGTTTCAGGATCTCACACTGGAGGACAGTTCACATCCTGTCCGGATACTACCAGAAGCTCAGTTTCAACCCTAAAACACACATTGGGAGTAACAGCCTCAACCCCGAAACACACACCGGGAGTAACAGTTCCAAACTCGGCGATGACACCGAGGCCTGCAGTTCCAATACCAGAACACACACCGGAGAAGACCGATTCATCCTAGAGATAACCCCGAGATGTTCCAGTCTCAGTCCCAACCATGGGAGTAGCTACTAATCTTGGCAATAACCCCAAGGAATGCAGTTCCGGTGATAACCCCGGAAATGCTTGTTTCAAATGCAATTAGCTTCAAATCTCGGCGCTCACAATGAGATACTCAGTACCAACCTGGAGATAACACCGAGAGGACAAGTATACCTTAGAGATGACATTGAGGACCTTCAACACTTGCAGCAGTCCAATCTCAGCGATAACTCTAAGCAACATCTACTTTATCAGCCCAACCGACGATAACTCCGGTAAGGGACAAAGTCGTCATCTCGCCACCATAACGCCACACCGTACAGTCTCAACGCTTTAATACATACACAATGTCTCACAAAAGCCAAGGAAAACCAATCCCGAGTGACTATTGCGCAGGATAACGGATAGAATTTAAAGCTGAAGACCGGAGGGCATCGTCCCATTTCATGACTTCGTACAATCTCTAATCTCATGTCATTACATAACTCTCGATAACGGCGGTCCGAAATAGGTCCTATATACCTCAGTCGGATGCTCGGATTGCAATTCTAAAAGTTCGAGCAGATGTCACGTTGCATGCGTACACGTACTTCGAGACGACAGGACCCACGAAGCCCGGGGCACCCCGGGCAGCCTCTGGTACACCTGCGGCCCACCTGCGGCTCCACCATCTATAAATAGAGGGCTTGGGGTGGCCATTTTAAGAGGAGAGATGGCGAGAAAACCCTGCCCAATTTGCTCTATACTCACCCTATACTGAGTGTTTTCTCATTTTAAACACTTGTGAGCTCACATATAGCAATCTCTGTACCTATGGAAGCTAGTGTTTATCTACTTTAAAGATAAAGAAGTCTTCTTTGGCAGCCCACTATAAGCCTTCTCATACACTTTAAAGCCTTTCTCTTCATCTGTGCACACATAGTTCTTCACCTTGAGAGTCGTGTAGCGTGTGTTTGCCCGAACTTCGATACGTGGTTTTATTTCAGTTTGTATATACATATATATTTATATATATGGACTAACATTATCGAGTTATGCCTCGATTGAGCCTAGACTTCGGTCTGGAGCATTTATTTACTTTTGTATATATATACATTTATATATATGAACTGCGTGTCGAACTCTGTTCGATGAGCCTAGACTTCGGTTTGGAGCGTTTACTGCTTTAATATATATATATATATATATATATATATATATATATATATATATATATTAACTGTTGTCGGACTTTGTTCGATGGGCTTGGATTTTACATCCGGTGCGTTTACTACTTCAATATATATATACTTATATATATTAACTGTTGTTGGACTTTGTCCGATGAGCCTGGATTTTATATCTGATGCGTTTATCGCTTATATATATATATTTACATTTCGTTCCACCTGGAGTTTACTTCGTGGTGGTTGACCGTTTTTACTGCTTTATGTATATTTTGTTCCGCCTGGAGTTCCTCCGTGGCAGTAGATAGCTTTTACAATTTTATTTACATTTCTGATCCCTCATGGAGATGCTTCATGGTTGGTGATCATGTCTGTATATATATATTTATAGCTTTTATATATATACCTGCTTACTGCGTTTATATCAATTGCGACATCATGTGAGCCTAGGAATCATGTGATCACAGATTCAGTTTACTGAATCTAGATTCGGTTCTCATGATGGACCTTTTCAGCTGTAAGTAGCTTGTAAATTTATCTGTGATGTTTGAATCTCCTCAGATGGTTTTCATACCCACGAGGAGTTCAACACCTTTTTTGTACATTATTTTCTTACAGATATCTCGCATCTGGAAAATATAATTAATCCAGCCGAATACGGAATAAAATGTAAGTATCAAAGGCCTCAATCACTATTGAACACAAAGGTTTGAAAAAACCTCTTTTCTAAAACATCATTGCTATATCTTGTTTAAAACTGAATTTTTTATAGAAATTCAAACCCTTTGTATATAGGTGCAAACGAGGCATATCACTACTTCCAAATAACAGAACATTGACCCACACACATACACACAAATATTCATATAACAGTTTCTTGAAAAGTGGTCGTCACCATGGCAACACGGATGTCGGGGGGTGCCTAAGACCTTCCCTCCGCATAAGCAAATCCTTGGACCCTAATTGAATCTCGGTTTTACCGACCCGTTTAGCAGTGTCACATCGCTGGGTTAATGTGCAAACCTTTTCTCGGTTGTGTTAGTACAACCAGTTAAAAAACCAACTGGCGACTCTTATAGTCCAATCGTCAACATTATATATGTCGGACCTTTTTCACTTATTTTTTCAAACAAATCTCACACAAAATGAGAACACAAAAAATAGGTAACGAAAAGGGACAAATAAAAATCCCGACGTCGACAGGTGACGACTCTTCTGGGGAATCCAGTAAGAGGACTTAAGCCGCTATTACAAGCTTTTCAAAATTGTTATATGCTTGTGTGTGGATGTTGCATTTACATTTATGATGAATGTGTACGAATGCATATCTTTATTGCGATTAATGTTTTACACTATATCTGCCTATGATATTAGTACTTCGCACATGTCATCATTTTCATATACGGTAAGACGCGATGTATGTGAATGTATGTTGTGTGGTCCCTCCACCAGGAGGCTATCCTGTTGGTGTTTGATTACTGGACTCGTAGGAAGACTAATTCCCGCGAGGCTTAGGAAAGGAACCACCCAAATTCGCTCTGTTGAAAGACCGGATTAACTTCCCATTGAGTAAATTGCGATGATTTGGGAACCTTCATGCCGAAAAGCCGCGAGAGTAACCTAAGATAGGTCAGCCTCTGATAAACCAAACGCGGAGGAATGTCTCTTCATGCTTTCTCATTTTAAATTACTTATAAAGTCAATTACTTGTAATTTATATTCCATATTCATCTCTATGTAATGAGAAATATGTGCATATACATATTTAAATTAACATGCTATCCTGTATTACAAACAGCTAACATCCGTTTTGCAGGACAAAATTTCTAAAACGGACACATCACATAACATGTTAACATTTACAAAATCCCTAAAACTATACTATGCTAGTTTTGTCATAGGGAAGCATTCAAACCTGTTACCCGGTCAAAGTCCAAAAAGGCCGCAGGCCTACAGCCAATCATGTCTTCATCTGACCAGTCTAATCCAGTTTCTCGTGAGGAATTTGATAGATTAAGTAAATAAATTATAGATTTGCCTGTTTTGCTTAAAGAACTACATCAATCTACGCAGGGTCCCAAAATACCCGTCCATGCTGAATCCTCCACACAAGGAGGAGCTCAAGGTTCTGATAAAGCCATTACAATACCTGAACTGCAGTTGGATACAACCAACAAGAGTCATGATGCCGCCCATCTCACAAGAGATACAGACACTGGTGGCATCAAAAAGAAAGTTCTTCAAATGGAAGAAACCCTTCGCGCTATCAAAGGAATTGGAGCACACGAGAGTGTTTCATATGCTGACCTTTGTATTTTCCCTAGTATTCATTATCTAGAAAAGTTCAAAACTCCTGACTTCGAAAAGTATGACGGGTTAGGAGATCCTTACACACATTTGAAGGTGTTCATTGGAGAACTTGGATCTTATGCAGAGGATGAGAAGCTCAAAATGCAGCTGTTACAGAAGAGTCTGACTGGAGAAGCCCATTCGTGGTATACCAGACTAGACAATGCAAAGATCTATAGCTGGGAAGAGCTGGCACACGCTTTCCTTGCACAGTACAACTTCCAATCTCAAATGGCTCCTGACCGGTACCAGATTACTAAGGTAAAGAAATAGTCCAATGAGTCTTTTAGAGAATATGCTCAAAGGTGGAGGCGCCTTGCTGCTCAAGTAACTCCTTCTACGACAGAGTCAGAGATGGTGATGAACTTCATAGACATACAAGATTCTTCTTTTTATGAAAGAGTATTAGCCGGCATCGGTAAACCATTTTCTGAAATGATCAAACATGGGAGATGGCTGAGATGAAATTGAAGTCAGGAAATATTCAAGACCTAGCTGCCCTTAAAGCTGTTGTTGAGCACATCCAATCTGGAAATTATGGAAACAACCCCCAGAGGGTCCATAAAAAGAAAGAAGATGATGTTTTCCTGATACTACAGGGTCAAAAAGGCAATCAGAACATGACTAACTAGAGGAGAAATTACACTCCCTTTTTAGCACAATCGTCAAACCCTCCAATTCCAAAAGGTAGAGAAGTCAAACGCCCTCCAGTGTTCACACCCTTAGGGGACTCTCTCGAGAATATTCCCACTCTTCTGACCACGCAGAAGAAAATCACGCATCTTCTTCCACCAACCAACCCTAATGGTAGGGGTTTTAATGCTGCTCAAAAATGTGATCATGCCGGGGCACCTGGACATGATACTCAATATTGTTGGGCCTTGAAACACAAGATCCAAGATTTGATAGACAACGGGGAGATCATGGTCACTAAACTGGATCAACCTCGTGTTCAAGATAACCTTCTTCCTCAACACAAAGAGGAAGAGGTTAACATGATCAATTGGAGTAATGTACAGAGTTTTAATTTCAGTGGCGAGTCATCTCATACCATCAAAGACACTGTTGACAAGTGGGATTATGCCAAGTTCCAGTTCGCAATGGAGCGAAAGATAAAAGCTCTTTGCAAACAAATTGAGCAATTGGCATAACTGGTGACCTACCAGCATCAAGTTACACGCTAGTTAGTAAGCCAGGAGCATGCTAATCTCCTTCCTCTTATCATGAATATTCCCTTGTCACCTCCAGAAAGTGAAATAATGGAGGACAAAGTGGCAAAGAGAGCGAATGCCAAAGCTCGTCGGGATTTTGCCAACAGAAGGGAATTTACATATCTGGGCCAACCCATGGAGGAAATCCTTCAGATGCTAATAAATGAAGGAAGGATTACTTTCCTTCTACCTCCAATCAATCCCCGTTCAGGACGGTACCATTTTGATGGACTCTGTCAATATCACTCCCATTCTCGCGATCACAGCACAGAAGAATGCTGGGCACTCTGCCACCTTATACATAATCTCATTGACAGCGGTGTCCTGCAGATAGCAGATGATGATACTGTGCTACGTGGTAGTGAGAACATCTATCCTACTAAATGGAAGGGATTGGCAGCAGTTATCTCCACTGAGGCTGATGGAATTATCAAGCCACCCACTATACCAACAATTTAACTCAGGGAAAGTAACAATCCTTTGAAAGTGGCTGCTTCCGAACCAATCAACATACCATGTAGAGCACAATATCCTATTGTTAGCTTGTATACAGTTTCGTGGAATTATGAAGAAGGTGAAGGATCCACCTCGTATACAACCGCTATAGTGTCGATGGAGAATCCACTGTATCTTCCCCAATGGGTGATGAAGTCTACCATCAAATCAAAGGGAAAATACCCATGGAGAAGATTGAAAAATTCCTCCGCACTATGGGTCATAACGAAGCCAAGGTGGTTGTAAGCTTAATAAGAGAAGCTCCACACCAAATCTTAATTTTGGAATTGGTCTTAACTTCCGAGAATCACCGGAAGATCTTACTGAAAGTTTTGGAAGAAGCCTATTTACCAACATCAGTGGATACGAAAAAATTTCAACACCTGGTTGATCACATTTTTAACAACAATGTGATATCCTTCACTGATGATGACATACCGCCCGAAGGGACAGATTATTGCAAGCCGTTACACAATACGGTCTTGTCCTCCGGATACATGCTAGCTGGAGTCTTGGTAGATGGAGGTTCATCTCTAAATATATGTCCTTATGCTACGTTGCTGAAGATAAACGTCGATCTCAACCGAATCCGAAGTAGCCATACGATCATCAAAGCTTTTGATGGATCCCGCAGGAATGCAGTTGGAGTAATTGAGTTGCCAATCGAAATTGGTCCCCATACATTCTACGTGTCTTTCCACGTACTCAAGATAGATTCGGGATACAACCTGCTCTTGGGAAGACCGTGGATTCATATGGCTGGGGTAGTCCCCTCTACCCTTCATCAGTAATTGAAATACATTATCAACAATAGCCTAGTCACGATCAACGTAAACAGGAGTGTCCTCAACATGGGGACATGCCATTCATCAATACTAATGCAGATGTTGAACCGGTCAGTTTTCATGCCTTGGAAATGAGTAATACTCAATACCATGCTATTGGAATGCCATTGTCCGTACCCAAGATCTCTGCCGAAGTAATGTCGGCTACTCAGGAAATGATGTCCTTGGGTCATCAGTCAGGACAAGGGCCGGGTAAAGATCACCAAGGTATCAAATACCCCATCCAAGTAGCCAGGCAAACTGGGACAGCTGGACTAGGCTATTCTGCCAGTTCTAGTCAAAGGAATCCTCATAAGCATCAATAGATTCCTTCAGCTTCAACCATACGACGTTTTTCCTCGCCATCAACCTTTGAGTCCGGACAACCTCCAGTAAAGGTGCCAACCAGCGTGATGGCTATGCTATTTCCCAAACCCGTGCCGTTTAAAGCAAAAGAAGTCTTTGTTCCAGATCCCAGAGTGGAGGAAGATAAATAAAGAATCAAACAAAACGTCATCCAGATAATGTCGGGCATGCGCATCATTGTTCATGATGAACATACAAACAGATACACCCCAGACGATGATTGCCCAGACGTCATGGTCATCATTTGGGAAAAAGGAGGACGATGGCAGCCCCTCCATCAATGCAGTCTACCCGGACTTTATCCTTACCAATTGGAGCAGCATTCGTTGCATTGGTCGACAACGGTAAAACAGGCAGGAACTCTTTCTGCCCTGTAGATATCATAACTGCTTACTTTTCTGTAGAGTATTAGCAGTCATTTTGCCAGTACATGCTAACACTTTGTATGATTAAGCAATTTCATATATACTAAGTGAAAGCATATTTTGTTTCAGGACCCTGAATTTAGATGTGCCTATACTTGCTGATACGGTGCCTCTTCTCTACAAAGATTGTGACTTTGATGTAGAGATGAATTCAGCCTTGATGGAAACACAAGAGAATATTGAGGTGCCTTCAGAAATTCAAGAATGGGTCAAAGACAAACCTAAACCCAACCTTGATCAAACTATTTCCTTTAATCTCGGAACCTTAGAAAACCCTAAGTTAATCTAGATTGGTTCAGACCTTACCCCAAACCAACGGAATGACATGGTTACTCTACTAACCCAATTCCAGGATGTGTTTGCATGGTCTCATAAAGATATGGTGGGTTTGTCCACCGACATTGTTCTTCATCGACTTCCCATTAAAGAGGGATTCAAGCCAGTCAAGCAGAAACTCAGGCGGTTAAAACCTGAGTGGAGTTTGAAGGTGAAAGAAGAAATTATGAAACAATTTCAAGTTGGTATTATCATGGTGTCTACATATCCTGAGTGGATATCCAACATCATGCCCGCGCCTAAACCTGGAGGAAAGGTGCGAGTTTGCGTGGATTACAGGGATTTGAATAAAGCTTGCCTTAAAGATAGCTTTTCTGTGCCATTCATCCACATTTTCATTGACAATACTGCTCAATACGGCATGTACTCCTTTACTGATTGCTTTGCGGGGTACCATCAGATCATGGTTGCTGAGGAAGATCATGAGAAAACTACTTTTATCACGTCTTGGGGAACCTTTTGCTATAGACGGTTGTCTTTCGGCCTCATCAATACCGGAGCTACTTATCAGAGAGCTATGATGGCTCTTTTCCACGATTTAATGCACAAAGAGATAGAGATCTACGTGGATGACATCATTGTCAAATCTCGGAGGGAGGATGACCACTTAGACCATCTCAGAAAGCTATTCATCAGGTTACGCAAGTACAACTTGAAGTTGAATCCAGCCAAGTGCGCCTTTGGCGTTAAATCAGGTAAGTTGTTAGGATTTCTAGTCAGCCACAAAGGAATTGAGCTGGATCCTACCAAAATTCAGGCCATTATGGAAATGCCCATTCCTCAGATAGAGAAGGAAATACGGGGATTTTTAGGAAGAATCAACTTCATTAGTAGGTTCATCTCTCAACTCACAGCAACCTGTGAGCCTATCTTCAAGCTGTTAAGGAATAACTCCTCCATAAAATGGGATGATGAGTGCTAGAAGGCCTTCCTTACCATCAAAGAGCAGCTAGTTAAAGCTCCTATTTTTGTACCACCCAGGGATGATGTTCCCCTGTTCATGTACCTTTCCATAAGTGACAATGCTATGGGTTGCATGACGGGACAGAAAGACGATAGAGGCCTAAAACGAGCTATCTATTACCTCAGCAAAAGATTCAGCATCAGTGAACACAAGTACACTCTGATTGAGAGAACTTGTTGTGCTTTAGCATGGGCTACCATGAGGTTACAACATTACCTCCACGGGCACACAACCCATCTCATATCCCTCGTGGATCCTCTCAAGTATGTGTTCAGTAAACCCATACTGAATTGTCGGCTGTCCAGATGGTAGTTGATCCTACAATAATTTGACATTGTTTACGTGACTCAAAAGTCCATTAAAGGTCAAGGAATTACGAATCAACTGGCCGCCGTACCGTCAGGGGATTTCAAACCCTTGGAAACATACTTCCCCGATGAAGGGGTAATGACAATTCAGCCACACCATCAGTACGATACACGCCAAGCATGGAAGATGTATTTTGATGGAGCTATTAATACGGAAGGTTCTGTAGCTGGAGTAGTTCTAGTATCCGGTACGGGGGAGTAGTATCCCGTCGCCATCAAATTGCAGTTTATCAGCACCAATAACACAGCTGGGTATGAAGGCTGTATCATGGGACTAAAACTTGCCCGTTTAATGGGTATCAGACGGTTAGCTGTCTTTGGGGATTCAAATTTGTTAATCTAACAATCAACGAAAATCTATCAAACCAAAGAGCTACGTTTACTGCCTTATCATCGACAGGTTTTACAGATGACTTCGGAGTTCGAAGAGATCTCCTTTCTACACATTCCTCATAATAGGAATGACTTTGCAGACGCATTAGCAACTTTGGCCTCCTTGATTTACATGCCTGACAAGGAACATATGCTAAGCGTCACAGTAGCCCTGCAAAAGGCGCCAGCCTATGGGAACTATATTAGAGAAGTATCGGATGAGCTACCTCCCATCCAACAACCTTGGTATCAACATATCAAGGAGTACTTGCGAGATGGATCTACACCCGCTGAGGTGAGCCTGAATGAGCAAAGGCGGATTCATCGACTTGCTATGAAATTCTACCTAAGCAGAGATGCACTCTACAAGAGAGATTCAGGACTACGTCTCAGATGCCTGGATAAGGACAAAGCTCAGAGACTCATGGATGAGGTCCATGGTGTAGTCTATGACCCACACATGAGTGGCCCCCTCCTTGTTAAGAAGATCCTCAGGACAGGACATTACTGGCTTTCTCTCAAAGCTTACTTCAATGACTACGTCAAGAGATGTTATCAATGCCAAATTCATGGGAATGCTATCCACGCCCCTCCACGGGAGCTCCATAATATGAGTTCACCTTGGCCCTTCTTAATGTGGGGAATAGACATCACTTCATCTTCACCATGATCGACTACTTTACCAAGTGGGCAGAAGCAGCCTCCTTCCCCAGGGTTACCAAAGAAGTCGTTATTGCTTTCATAAAAAATAATGTCTTTTGTCGATACGGACAACCCGAGGTAATTGTATCAGAAAATGCTAAGAACCTCAACAACAAAATGATGGAGGAACTATGTAGTAAATTTCACATCAAACACCTTAACTCCGTCATCTACCGTCCAAAGATGAATGGTGCTGCTGAAGTTGCTAACAAAAACATCAAGAAGATAATGCAAAAGATGTCCGCCAACCACAGAGGATGGCCTGACTTATTGCCTCTTACTCTGTTAGCCTATAGACCATCAATGCTCACTTCAACTGGGGCAACCCCCTACACATTTATCGATGTTAGGATTTTTAATTGTCCTTTTCTGTTACTTGCTCTTTGGTGTTCTCATTTTAGGTGAGATTTGTTTGAAAAAATAAGTGAAAAAGGTCCGACATGTATAATGTCGACGATGGACTGTTAAGAGTCGCTAGTTAATTTTTTAAATGGTTGTACCAACTCAACAGAGAAAAGGTTTGTACATTGACCCAATGATGTGACACTGCTAAACGGGTCGGTAAAACCGAGATTCATTAGGGTCTGGGGACTTGGTTATGCGGAGGGAAGGTTTTAGGCAGCCCCCGACATCCGTGTTACCACGGTGACCACCTCTTTTCAAGAAACTATTATCTAAATGTGTGTGTGTGGGTCAATGTGCTGTTATTTGGAAGTAGTGCGAGGCCTTGTTCGCACCTATATACACAGGGTTTGAATTTTATGTAAAAATTCAATTTTAAGCAAGATATGGCAGTGATGTTTTATAAAAGAAGGTTTTCAAACCCTAATGCTCAATAGTAATTGAGACCTTTTACACTCCTATTTTATTCCGTATTCGGTTGGATTGATTTTATTTGACATATGCGAAGCATCCGTACAAAAAATATTGTACAAAAAGGTTCTGAATTCCTCGTGGGTATAAAAACCATCTGAGAAAATCCAAACATCACATATATATTTACAAGCTGCTTACAGCTGAAAAGGTCCATCACGGGAACCGAATCTAGATTTAAGGGACTGAATCTGTGATCACATGATTCCTAGGCTCACATGATGTCGCAATTGATATAAACGCAGTAAGCAGGTATATATATAAAAGTTGTAAATATATATATACATACATGATCACCAACCACGAAGCACCTCCATGAGGGATCAAAAATCGTAAATAAAGCTGTAAAAGCTATCAACCGCCATGGAGGAAACTCCAGGCGGGACGAAATGTACAGAAAGCTGTAAAAACGGTCAACCACCACGAAGTAAACTCCAGGTGGGACGAAATGTATATATATATATATATATATATATATATATATATATATAAGCATGTAAACGCACCGGATATAAAATCCAGGCTCATCGGACAAAGTCCAACAACAGTTTATATATATATATAAGTATATATATATTAAAGTAGTAAACGCACCGGATGTGAAATCTAGGCTCACCGAACAGAGTTCGATAGCAGTTCATATATATAGTTATATATATATATATAGGAAAGCCATTAAACGCACCAGACATAAGTCTAGGCTCATCGAACAGAGTTCGACACGCAGTTCATATATATAAATGTATATATATACAAAAGCAATTAAACGCTCCAGACCGAAGTCCAGGCTCAATCGAGGCATAACTCGATAATGTTAGTATATATATATATATATATATATATATATATATATATATATATATATATATATATATATATATATATATACAAACTAAAAATAAACCACGGACCGAAGTCCGGGCAAAAGTGTGTACACGACTCTCAACGTGTAGAAGGGTGCGTGCAAAGATGAAGAGAAAAACTTTAAAGTGTGAAAGAAGGCTTACAGTAGGCTGCCAAAGAAGACTTCAATATCTTTAAAGTGGGTAAATACTGGCTTTTGTAGGTACAAAAGAGGCTATATATGAGCTCACATGTGTTTAAAATGAGAAATCACTCAGTCTGGGGTGAGTACAGAGCAAATTGGGCAGGGCTTCCTCACCGTTTTCTCTTACAAAATGGCCACCCCAAGCCCTCTATTTATAGAGGGTGGAGCCGCAGGTGTACCTGCTGTTGGGCCGCAGGTAGACCAGGGGCAACCCGGGTTGGCTCAGATTTTTCGGCTCGGGTCGCCTTGAAGTACGTGCACTCAGGCACTGTAATGTCCACTCGGACTTTCAGAAGTGCAACCCAGGCATCTGTTTGAGGTATACAGGACCTATTTCGGACCTCCGTTGTCGAGAGTTGTACGATGGCATGGGATTAGAGTTTGTGCGAAGTCATTGAAGATGGGACGGTGCCCTCCGGTCTTCAAGCTTCAACTTTCATCCGTTACCCCGCACAATAGTCACTCAGGATTGGTTCGTCTTGTGGGACATTATTGCGTAGAGACGTTGAGACGACGTCGCGTGGCATCGTGTTAGTCAGATGACGATGTGGCCCCTCACCAGTGTTATCGCCGGATTGGGCTGATAAAGCAGACGTTGCTCAGCTTCGCTGAGATTGGACTGCTGTAATTTGCTGAAGGTCCTCATTGTCATCTTTGAGGTGTGCCTGTCTTCCCGATGTTCTTGTTGTGAGCGCTGAGATTGAAGCTGGTTGCATTTGTAATAAGCATTTCCGGGGTTATTGCCAAAATTTCATTCCTTGGGGTTATCACCAAGGTTGGTGGCTATTGCCATGGTTGGGACTGAGACTGGATACCTTGGGGTTATCTCCGAGATTAATCGGTCTTCTCCGGTGTGTGTTTTGGTATTGATCTGCATGCCTCGAGGTTATCTCCGAGATTGGAATTGTTACTCCCAGATTGTGATCCGGGGTGGATGCTGAACATCCGGTAGTATCCGGCATGGATATGGATCGTCTTTCAGGGTTCCCTCTTAAAAGACGAATTTGTTCTCCTGCAATGTTAGTGACAGGTGTACAGAAAATTTTAAGTGTCTACAACATTAACCTATGAGATGGAAGCAGTACTCCCCAAAGAAGTAGAAATGGAATCACTTAGAGTGTTGATGGACGCTCAGCTAGATGAAGATCAATGGGTACAAGACAGGTATCACCAATTGTCTCTAAGAGATGTAAGGTGAACTGCGGCTATCTTCCATGGTCAATTATATCAACAAAGGATCGCTAGATCCTATAACAGAAAAGTTCGGCTATGGCAGTTTAAACAACATTACTTGGTTTTAAAGAAGATCCTCGATAACCAAGATCAGTCTAAGGGAAAATTCGCTCCTAACTGGGATGGTCCATTTATTGCCAAGGAGGTATTGACAGGAGGTGCTTCAGATTGCAGGAAATGGATAGCGACGAATTTCCACAGCTTATCAACTCAGACACCGTGAAACGGTACTATGTCTAAAGTTACCATCAAGCAAGCATCCTGGTGTTGGATCATCAGATCATCTGTCATTCCGGCTCTTTAACCCTTTACCACATACAACTCTTTTCTACACTTTACCCCTCAGGGAAACATACTCTTCAAGCCAGAAGCCTGGCTTCATTGCGCTCATATAACTCAGGTCATCCCACTACGAATTGAACCTCTCGCGTTTGCAGTTTGGCTACCCATACATGGGATCAAACTTCTCGTACCTGCAGTTTGTCCTCAACCTAGGATTAAACTTTCTCTTCCCCGCAGTCTATCTTGCACATGGGATTAAACTTTCTTTCCCACAGTTTGACATGTACATGGGATTAATCTTTCTTCCCCGTAGTTTATCCTGCACATGGGATCACGCTTTTCAACTCGCCCTGAGGGGCGAACTATGTCGACCTGATCTCTTTGATACACGGGAGTACATAGGCAACCATATTCTATATGGCCCGGTCGCAATAAACAAAAAACAACAAAAACATTTCTACCCTTTTCTACAAAAACAAAAACCACAAAAACATTTCTACAACCTTCTTCATCAATAAAGCTTCTACACTCATCTGCCTTTCATAAATAGCATTGAACCTCTTACACCATGTTCAAACTACGCATACCTGATCTCCTCTTCAACAGGAGTACGTAGGCAGTCATTTATGGTTTGGTCTCACCCCCTACCAAAACACAAATACCTGTCAACGGTACTTGGATCAATCCTTCAATCCACTACATTTCTTTGGCTTCAAACCAAAGGGATGGAATTACCTAACCTCTCCTCGCGAATAGGAGATTCGGCGACCATCTAAGCTGCAGTTGTTTCTTTAAGAGCAACACCAATCCATAAGAGATGGAATTAACTAGGCTCCTCCTAAATAGGAGTACTGATGACCATCTGGGGTGCGTTCAATCTTAGAGAGGAAAGTCACAATCCTCTCTATATTTTCGTAAAGAAACCAGTCCCAAGACACCAAAGATGGTAGGGATACACATAGATCCATGATATATTCTAAACTATCCAGAGACAACTCAATGTCCATCTATCAAGGAGGAATTTAGAATACATCAAGATCACAAGCCCTGAAGAAGCAGGCAAATATCAAGCAAGTATCATAGCAATTCTAAAAGGGAAGTGATCAAAAATATATTTCCCTGCTATATATAATGCTATTTGATACACATAATGTAAACTATACATAACAAAATGGCTAAGCTAGTCTGTGCAGGAAAGTACGAGCCCATCTACAAATCGATGTATATGCAAGCTAACAAGCCCAACATGGCATCCCTCTCCGAAGAAGGAGGCAAAGCTGTGGTCTCCTATACAAGGATGTCCACACGACCCAACAGATATGTAGCCATCTGCATGGTGACCATATGCTCATCAATATATGTGCTCATCTCTGCAAGCATGCCAGTGGTAAGGGACCTCACTGTAGTACTGTCTGTGATGGCTACATCCTGAACAGATATGGCACTATCCCTCTCAACTATCAATGCATCTCTGGCTGATCTGATCTCATCCACCTCAATAACAGCGGTATCTCTACGAGCCAATGCCTCGTCCCTATCTAACAGGGCTGCGTCTCTCCCATCAAGGGCAGTCAGCATCAGGGATCCAGCCTGATCTCTCTCAAAGGTCATCAGATGAAGACTCTGATCAAAGTACTGTGCTGAATGCTGAATCACGACAGTGCTAGTACTGGGAGAATCTAAAGGAAATACTAGTAACCCAGTAGATGGCTACTCCTTGGTGTGAGAATTAATGTCCTCCATGGGCTCTCCACCATCTGAGTCAATACTCGACAATGTGGATACTACCTCAGCCGGTGCAGTCTCTGTCTCCATCCGTGCGGAATACTCTACAGAATAACCTGGATGACTAATAGAGAAAGCGACTATCTCGTGTTGATCCCAACACGCATACATACGGGATTTGTCCTCTACTGAAAGATAACGAAAACCTAAACGCTGGCCCAGCGTCCCCTCGAAAGGATGAAAATCCTAAAACTGGTCAAACTGCAACATCACGGTCAGTGGATGGTAAGTAGTCATGCCCCTCAAACTAGCCAGGGGGATGTAATCCATGCTTGGAGCATGAGTAATAAAGCTATAAGGTGAGCTGAGCCCTAAGCATAACAATATACTAAATGGGTCTACAATATCAGCCAAGAAAACGAACCAAGATGCAGCATCCGTACACTTCACAGGCTGAAATGAATATGACATGACTATATTATAGGTGAAGCAATACCCATGTCGTCTAAAAGTGCCAATCGGTCTCAGGTGTGACATAAACCACAAGTATAGCATGACCAAACTGCCCGTAAATACTCCTATCGGATAAGTGTAGCAGTATGTAGCTGACCTCAATGTCTCGGCTATAATCATAGGTATGATGGTACGACCCTCCGTGAGAGATCTCACCGCCATGATAATGTCGATGTCCAACTCATCCATATACAGTGGCATGTAGACGTATGACAGTACGCACAATAGCAGTACATCTACCCTGGCCAGACGCCAATGATCCTCTGATGTGGTGGAATCCCTGGAATGTCGCCTATAACTATCCTTAGAGCCAAATCTGTCAATCAAAAAATGTTGGACATAACGTGGCCAAATGTAAGCTCATCGTGCAATACCCTATGCCTTAATCCAGTGAGGGTCACAAACCGTTGACTCATGTCCCCCAAAGCCATATGCACTCAAGGTCTGCCCAGTGGCAGCATCGTCAACCGTGCATACTCCTCTAGAGTGGGAGTCAACTCCTGGGTCCCAAATCGGAACACCTGCCTCTCTGATACCCAGTGCTCTAGCATGCCATCCACAAATCCTGTGGGAACCTGAAACATCAACAAGGTCATAGTATGCTGCAATAAATGATCTACGGTCACCTTGTCTGATGGTGACATGCTATCATACCACGATCGCATACCAGATACCACTAATAATGGTGGGGTATGGTCAATACGGCTAACTGTTGAAGAAGACATCTACATGGGCCGCGTCATAAGACCATCTAGGGGTCAATGCTGAATATCTCTGGACATACATACATATGCATAACATGGTACATGCATTGCAGATAATAGATGGCAATATGATATAGGGAATGGAAAAACTGTACATACATTCCTAAGTATATCATCATCTAATACATCATCTCTGTACAGCTACAAATACAGGGAAATGGGGCACAGACGCCCGACTACTAATAGAGGCCTATCAAAAGATATAGCGAGAATGAGACACAGCCACCCAATAGCTAACAGAGGCCTATCAAAAGATATAACGAGAATGCACATCAGAAGAAGTCAATGGTGTCGATGTCCACATCATCAATCCTGTCCACCTGATGTAACTCCTCCTGAGTCACTGGATCTCTATCAACCAGGATATCAGACCGATACAAAGGAGGATCTGCACCGATAAAACCAAATGGGTTATCTGTGGGTCCAGCTCCTGAGCTGGAAGGATCAAATGAATCTGCCTCTATCAGATCTCTGCCCAAATGTCGGATAAAGATATGTGCCTGGTCCAACTGCCAGGTCAAAATATCAATCTGTGTCACATGAGTCGGATCTCGAACACAGGATAGCCAATCCGTCATCATCACAGATCATGGAACCATATCCCCCATGAACTGAGTGGCGCGGGTCTGGGCTCCAATAGTACGAGGGAACCACCAATGCTGGAATATCTCCTGAGTATAGGGACCCTCTGATAATGCAAAACCGTCAACACCCAACAATGACAGGTGACTGCGATACAGGCCAATAATGCCTGGCAGGAGGCAAGATCGGTATACGGATCTCTCCTGTGGTGCTCCTCATAGCACGCTTTCCTAGATATAGCTCCCAACATCCATCCGTAAAGAGAGGAACTCTCCAGGTGGAAATCACTTACTCGACACCAGTCGAGTACCCATCCTTAAATCCGATGGCGAAATGTTCCCCAGAATAGGGAATCCATGTGATAATGTCAGCTATCAACACCTCCAGCTGCAAGCGCCAATGAGTGAAACTCTCAGCTACAGGGACCTCCGCTAGTATGGAATGATGCCATTGCCATCCTAGTGGGTAGGTATCCAATCCTAGTACACTAACTGGACGTAAACATGGGAGCCTCTCATAGGCCCAAAACTGCCAACACAGAGGCAAATATCTGTTGTCAGTTAACACTCTTAACCTATACATGGTAAATGACAAGAGAAATACTCACCAGCAGAAATGGGTAGAATCCTAGCCAAGCCTCGGTCAAACCCTGTGAGCGCATACGCATGCCCCTGAGGAAATAGGGAAAGGTGTAGGAACCCCAATCATACTCTCCTATACGGTCGACATGTCGAGTGGCGCTAATCAAAGCGAACGCACCGTAGAAGAGTTATCTGCTATGAAGCAGCCCCTAATGATCATCAGGAACAATCGTCGAAGAATACAGTCCCTAATTCTGACATCATCTGGCATGGGCTCTCTCAATAGTCCACTCATAGCATCTATGCTCAAAGGACCCGCACGAATAGTCCTGCCCTTGACCGCTTCCGTCGGAACTCCTAACAAGGATCTGATGGCAGTTGGGTAATATCCACCATGCAAGGCACTGGCGCCCCTCCAAACTCCATACCTGTGATAAATCGCCAATCCATTGTCGTCATCATTACCTCACAGTCCAGCAAATGGAGTGATTGAGTCTGTTAAAACCACCGCTCAGACAATGCCCTGAGGTAACCCCAGGGGCAACGACGGGGAAGGATGGAAAAGAATGCTCCAAAACCCCAGTCATGCACAAGCGCTCTATAGTCAGGATGAAGAGCCTGGTACATGGAGTGTATACTAAATCAGTTCTCTCGAGGCTGTGTAAAGCCAAGAACCTGCATGAAATGCAGATCAACATTAAATCCTTTTACTCCTCACAAATAGGAAAGAAGGAAGATCAAGTTCTGACGTCATACCTCGTTAGTATGCAAATACATCGAGGGATTTCGACTCAAGTCACCCAGAAGCTCTGGGTTTGCTACCTGAATACTCGGGAGCTCCCTATGGGGAACATGCGCAGCAGGAGCGGGGTTTGCAATTGGAACATCCTCCTCCTCGTCCTCGACGTCCGGCACATCAACCTGGACTGGATGTATCACCGTCTCCACCAACCGACGAGGTTGTCTAACAGAACGGGGACGAGGTACTTTAGAAGCCCTCCTCCGTACACCAGAAGTGGTCTTGCGGGAACACCTCGGCTGATCCGGATCCATAATACCTAGACAACAAGTCTCTAAATCACCTCAGAAAGGGTGTGGTATCTTCTAACCTAGAACTTTTCAAAATGTATTTAATGACTACATGCATGCATGCATCATTTTAACATACATCTACAGTAGAGTTAAAAATGCATGACCACTCAATTCCTATATTTTGGAAAATGTTGCCATAGTTTCCTCTATAAATAAGACTATCCACATGCACTTTGGCATGACTAGGTGGCCATTCAGTAGCACACCTACCCACAATCACATAAATCCTATTTGCATCCAAAAATTAAAGTCATCAATCCATAAGGGTAGCCTAATTACTAGGATTACTTTGCTTTTTTCACCTGTGCTCATTTGTCCTCAAAATAGGATGAGAAATAGCAAAAAAAGGTGCCAATTTGACTATCTCAAAAGTCAAATTTTTTCACATCATTATGTTCAGCATAGTTTAATACTAACATTTACTATGTTGAATATTTTTTATTAAGTCATTTGTGCATACATAATCACTACTATATGTTTAGATGCATTTTATATGATAAGTCATTTTCCAACGGATAAAAGTACATGCATACGTTACCAAGATAGTGTAGACCACTTGCACGGTGAAAGCATTTGCAGAAAGACATCCGAACTTAGCAGATCTGAAGAAGAGCTCTCAGATTTCCTTCGCGACGCAACATGAAAATGACTTATGAAAGAAACCTGATGGTCTTTAGTACCCACGGTTGGCCGCAAGTCCATCTGTGGCTGCAGCAGGTGTGGCTATAGCAGGTGTACCTGCGGAACCCCTACGTGGGTCCCACCCCTTCGGCTCGATCCAGTTCGAGTTGCAAAGGAGTTCTCACAAGCTAAAAAGGCCAAATCTGGGATAAAAACGCTACGCGATTGAGCAGAATATCTTACAATCCCGGTCTCCTCAGATTGAACCTTGGGTCTGTACATCATTCATTGGTATTCGCCCAATCACAGGGTATACTATGCCAATGATCTTAGACATTACAAGTTACATTCGGCAGTGCCTTACACAGGTCCAATGCCGATCACTCAAGATCATCATCCTCATTTACAACAAGAAACCCCAGCGGGGGTGCTTGTATATATCAAAATATAATAACCCCAGTGGGGGTCACAACGCATTGACATCCATTGATGTACGTATCAATGAAGGTCAAGCAGCCTTGACGTTATTTCAGCCGATGGCAAATAAACCCATCGAAGGATCGAGAGCTATTCGAGGATTTCATACTCGGGTATTCATATTCCCCAGCGTCTCCCCGGCGGGGGTTATAGCGCATGTTCTGTTGACAAACACATAACCGATGATCCAACACGTCTCCCCGGCGGGGGTTACAATGCATGTCCTATTGACACACACATCAACGATGATCTAACACGTCTTGCCGGCGGGGGCTACAATGCATGTTTGTCGTTGATATACATGTCAGCGAAGGTCAATAAACCTTGACATCAGTGCAGCCATTGGCAAGTAAACCCAACATCGCATCAGAAACCACCCAATGATTTCATCAGTTGATACACACATCAACAAAGTCCAAGCAGCCTTGGCATTTATCCCCAGCAGGGAGTTCATCCGTTGATCTACACGTCAACAGAGGATCAAATGTATCCCCGGCGGAGGTTACAATGCGTGGTAAACCGTTGGTTCACACGTCAACGAAGGTCGGGCAGCCCTGACAACATTTGATGTGGGCAATAAAACCAATAGAACATTGACATACTCAGGTGATACAAACCAGGAAAGGTCAATATCATCAAGAAGAATTGATGACGGAATATGTTATACACATCCTCAAACAGGAAAAGCTTTATCTCCACAGATCTCTTACACATAAGAGGCACTTCTTTGAAATCAAGTCTGTATCAAGGATTAAGGACTGTGGTGATAACCCCAACATCAACATCCTCAAAGATTTGGATCACACATCTAATCTGGTCATCATTTCCAAATCCCTAGTAAAAGCTATAGGGAGATAGCAATCATCCTCAGCATGTTGGGCAACAACACCATACACATGCATCACCCAGTTGCTTCATGTTATATTTTAAGTATCTAGGATTCTTTATCCTATCCATGCCATTGCATTGCATTAATATGATAAAAAGGGGCTTCTGTAGACACTCAAAATTTTTTGCACACCTGTTACTGACATTGTAGGAATGCAGATTCGTCTTTCAGAGATAACCTTCGAGGACAGTTCACATCCAATCCAGATACTACCAGAAGCTCAGTTTCAAGCCCAGAACACACTGGGAGAAATAGCCTTAACCTTGGAACACACACCGGGAGTAACAGTTCTAAACTCGGCGATGACACTAAGGCCTGCAGTTCCAATACCGAAACACACACCGAAGAAGATTGATTCATCCTGAAGATAACCCTGAGATGTTCTAGTCTCAGTCCCAACCATGGGAGTAGCTACAAACCTTGGCGATAACCCCAAGGAATGCAATTTCGACGATAACCTCAGAAATGCTTATTTCAAATGCAATCAACTTCAAATCTCGGTGCTCACAATGTGATACTCAGTAACAACCCAGAGATAACACCGGGAGGACAGGCACACCTCAGAGATGACATTGAGGACCTTCAACACTTGCAGCAGTCCAATCTCAGCGATAACTCTAAGCAACATCTGCTTTATCAACCCAACCGACGATAACCCCGGTATGGGGCAAAGTCATCATCTCGCTACCATGACGCCACACCGTATCGTCTCAATGCTTTGATACATACACAATGTCCCACAAAAGCCAAGGAAAACCAATTCTGAGTGACTATTGCGTAGGATAACGGATAAAATTTGAAGCTAAAGACTGGAGGGCATTGTCCCATCTTCATGACTTCGTACAACCTCTAATCCCATGTCATTGCGTAACTCTCGATAACAGCGGTCAATAATAGGTCCTATATACCTCAGTCGGATGCCTTGATTGCAATTTTAAAAGTTCGAGCGGACATCACGTTGAATGCGTGCACGTACTTTGAGACGGCGGGACTCGCGAAGCCCGGGGCACTCCGGGCAGCCTCTGGGACACCTGCGGCACCCTATATAAATAGAGGGCTTGGGGTAGCCATTTTAAAAGGACAGACAACGAGGAAGCCCTGCCCAATTTGCTCTGCACTCACACTATATTGAGTGTTTTCTCATTTAAAACACTTGTGAGCTCATATATAGCTATTTCTGTACCTGTGGAAGCTAGTGTTTATCTACTTTAAAGATATAGAAGTGTTCTTTGGCAGCCCACTGTAAGCCTTCTCAAACACTTTAAAGCCTTTCTCTTCATCTGTACACACACAGTTCTTCACGTTGAGAGTCGTGTCGCGTGTGTTTGCCCGGACTTCGGTTCGTGGTTTTATTTCAATTTGTATATAGATATATATTTATATATATGGACTAACATTATCGAATTATGCCTCAATTGAGCCTAGACTTCGGTCTAGAGCGTTTACTTGCTTGTGTGTGTGTGTGTGTGTATGTGTGTATATATATATATATATATATATATATATATATATATATATACGAACTGCGTGTCGAACTCTGTTTGATGAGCCTAGACTTCGATCTGGACCGTTTATATATATATATATATATATATATATATACTTATATATAATAACTGTTGTTGGACTTTGTCCGATGAGCCTGAATTTTATATCCGGTGCGTTTATCGCTCATATATATATATATATATATATATATATATATATATATATATATATATATATATATATATATATATATATTTACATTTCGTCCCACCTGGAGTTTACTTCGTGGTGGTTGACCGTTTTAACTGCTTTTTATATATTTTGTCCCGCCTGGAGTTTCCTCCGTGGCGGTAGATAGCTTTTACAGCTTTATTTATATTTCTGATCCCCCATGGAGGTGCTTCGTGGTTGGTGATCATATATATATATATATATATATATATATATATATATATATATATATACAACTTTTATATATATACCTGCTTACTGCATTTATATTAATTACGGCATCATGTGAGCCTAGGAATCATGTGATCACAGATTCAGTCTACTGAATCTAGATTCGGTTCCCATGATGGACCTTTTCAGCTGTAAGCAGCTTGTAAATTTATCTATGATGTTTGAATCTCCTCATATGGTTTTCATACCCACGAGGAGTTCAGCACCTTTTTGTACATTATTTTCTTACAGATGTCTCACATCTGGAAAATAAAATTAATCCAGCCGAATACGGAATAAAATGGAAGTATCAAAGGCCTCAATTACTATTGAGCACAAGGGTTTGAAAAAACCTCTTTTCTAAAACATCATTGTTATATCTTGTTTAAAACTGAATTTTTTACATAAATTCAAACCCTTTGTATATAGGTGCAAATCAGGCATAACACTACTTCCAAATAACAGTACATTGACCCACACATACACACACACACACATTCATATAACAGTTTCTTGAAAAGTGGCAGTTAACGTGGCAACATGGATGTCGGGGGGTGCCTAACACCTTCCCTCCGCATAATCAAGTCCCCGGACCTTAATTGAATCTCGGTTTCACCGACCCGTTTAGTAGTGTCACATCACTAGGTCAATGTGCAAACCATTTCTAGGTTATGTTGGTACAACCAGTTAAAAAACCAACTGGCGACTCTTACAGTCCAATATTCGACATTATATATGCCGGACCTTTTTCACTTGTTTTTTCAAACAAGTCTCACATAAAATGAGAACACAAAAAAATAGGTAACAAAAAGGGACAAATAAAAATCCCGACGTCGACAGATAGAATTATAAAAACAAAATGAAGATTCTTCTTTAATAGATCAAATTAAAATTTTAACTAAAGAACGTGACGATTTAAATCTTATAGTTCTTAAGTTCATAAAAGGGAAAGAAAACCTTGATGTTATGCTTAATCAACAAAGATGTGGATTTAACAAATAAGGATTGGGATACATTGGAGAATTTAGTAAAAATAAAGGACTTCATCATGTTACAAGTAAAGAAAAAGAAAATCATACATCTCCATTTACTAAATGTTCTTACTGTAACAGAAATGGTCATTCTTTTTCACATGAGTAATGCTCGAAATGGAAATTATAAAGGAACAATAATTTGGGTGCCTAAAGGAATGTTTATTGCACCAAATATTAATACAAGGAAAGATTTTTATAATAAAAGTCAAAAATCTCACAGAAATTTCCATCAATGTTTTTCAAGATATAATAATAAAGTAAATCATGCATCTTATAGACCTGCTACTCATAAAATGCTCTTGTCTACTAATTAAGATTGATTATCCTGTACCCATTTTTGTAAACGAAAACACAAATGTTCCTTATACAAAATGGACAACTCACCCAAAGGCCCCTTCTTATTAAAGGATACCAATTCTTGGAATTGATAAATGTTGCAGGTATGTCTTGAAGCTGACTCTAGTAAAAATAACTAACGACATCATTGTTGGGTCTATTGATATTACTTTGTTAAATGATTTATCTGAAAGCATGAGTAAGGATTTTGAAATAAGAATGAAGGGAGAATTAAATATCTTCCTAGGAGTGCAAATGAAATCAGGTGAAAAAGATTCTGACTATGCATGTCATCATAATTGTTCAAGTACGAGTGGCACATGTCAGTTTTCTCATATATATATATATATATATATATATATATATATATATATAGGAATATTTTTTTAAAGAATATATTTAATATTTTAATTTTTTTTAAAAGTATATATATATAAATAATAGATTTAATGTGGAACATTCTTTTAAATTTTTATACATCTAACGGTAAGTAATATCTACTCTTGTATAGTAATTTTGGTCAATCAAAGGCAACCACACAAATTCAAATTATGCAAGAGGCAACTAAATCTTTAAAAGAATTTTTTATTCTCATATCTTCTTCTGCAGGTTCTAAAATTTAATTTATACTATTTCCCCCCCCCCCACCCCCACCCCCACCCCCACCCCCATTTTTTATGATGAGAAAGGGAAGAAGAAAAATATTATTGGGAGAAGAAAAATAACTGTTATATATATTGTTGCATGTTTAGTTTTTCAAAAATTTAAATTTTTAATGATTGCATAAATTGAGGGGGAGCTTTTATGGAAAATATTTTTAGTTAATTGTTATTATCAAAAAGGGGGAGATTGTTGGGTCTCCAACTTTTAGTTTTATTTTGATGATAACAATAATTAGTAAATAATTTAATTAAAATGGTAGAATGCTCTCCATAGGATTTTTTATTATAATTATTATAATTATCTTATTACTTTAACCAAAAATATTTTCTAAATCTTATTTAATTAATTTTCTTGATCTTGATGTTTTAAAGTGTTAAATAAATTGGGTCATGCATTGTGGGACAAAAGTCATATGTCGATCATCAAATGCTTTTTTGTCCGAATTTGGAAAGAAGATGAAGATTTTGACATGTGGGCAATTTTTATTTATTCTCAAATTAATTTTATTATTTAAAAATCTCAAAAAAATTATTTTATTTCAAAATTGGGCAAAATTATTTTATTATATATATATATATATAATGTAAGTGTCATGCATAAATGTGTTGGCAAAATTTTGTGTCATTTAAAATGGGACTAAAAATCGTGTATATAGCTTGCACGCAAGTGACTGTTATTTTGGGACTTAACATGTGTGTGAGCTGACATGTTTGAAATCTTGTATATACTATATATGTTACTACCTTTATTCCTAAAAGATTGTCGTTTAAGGTTTTGACACATGGATTAAGAAAGTATCATTTACCAAGTAAAAATTATTTAAAATTTCATCACTACCCCTTTATGGGAAGTTGAAAACTATTAATACAAGGGAGAGAATTTCTTGGAACAATGAGAGAAGGTAGGGGTAATATAGGAAAGTAAATAATTTATTCTTCTCGAAAGTTGTAAACGACAAACATTTTGGAACAAATTTTTTCTTCTAAAACGACAATCTTTCATGAACGGAGGGAGTATAAATGTTTGCATGCGTGTGGTGTAATTCATTTCTATATCATATTGTGTATATTAATATAATATAAGTATACTTATTATATATTTATATATAAATCGTATATATATAGTTTGTATAACCCATATATTATATATATATATATATATATATATATATATATATATATATATACGGTCCGGATCTTAAGCTCACTCCTTATACAACTTACCCGAGCTCACCCCCACTTTAGCGATGGACCCGGCGATGGTTCGGTCATACAACCGTTGTCTATACTTTTAGCGATGCTATATGTTGTCCGTCGCTAAAAGTATAGACGACGGTTGTATAACCTAACCATCGCTAAAGAAGGATGAGCTCGGATGAGTTGTATAAGGGGTGAGCTTAAGATCCGGACTATATATATATATATATATATATATATATATATATATATATATATATATATATATATATATATATATATATAATGTGTAAATGTGTGATTTGAATATACTGGAACTTTAAATCATATGACACTCTTTTTGGGACATTAAAAACCATGGAACTTAACTGGCTTAGTTGGCTTGATGACTAAATTAATCTACTCCCTCCATCCCATAATAAATGTCGCTTTAGCTTGATGCACATGGATTAAGAAAGTCATTTAGTGTTATCATTTATTAATTAAATTTGGTGTGAAATTTCATCACTACCCCTTTATGGGAAGTTGAAAACTATTAATAAAAGGAAAAAATTTCTTGAGACAATGAGAGAAGGTAGGGGTGATATAGGAAAGTAAATAATTTATTCTCCAAGAAAGTTGTAAACGACAAATAAATTGGGAAAAAAATTTCCTTCTAAAACGACAGTTATTATGGGATGGAGGTAGTAGCTTTTATTTTGAACATTAATTGCTAAGTATATTATGTATATCCAAACCATGCATGTACTCCTTTTTAAAAATAAATGTGCTGGCAAGTTATTTTTTTTTTGACTTGCGTGTGCTGGCTTGTATATTCATTGAAACCGTGTATGCTTTTCAAACATGTGGTCAAATTGAGCATTTAATTGGAAGCCATTTTTTTCAATGGGCTAAAACATTTGGCAATCCGTGTACTTCTTTTTCAATCCAAACCATTGATTTTAAATTAAAGCAATCCTAGCCATTCATTTAAAATTAGATTTCAAAAATTACCATTTTACCCTTGACTTCAAAAATCTATAAATAGGAGGCTTTTTCTTCATTTCCAATTTGCCAATTCACTTTCAAGAAAATCTTATTTCTCTCCTATATACTCTCTATATAAGAAGCTTTCTCTCTCTACTTATCAAAGTTCTATTCATTTGAGAAGAGAAAAATTGGTCTAAGCAAATTGAGAGAAGTGGTTTGATTTATTTTATTTGAATTATCTCTTGCTTATTTACATTTATAGATATACGAATATACATTGTTGTACACAATTCTATATATCTATGTTTCATCTATTTCATCTATAGATATACGAATTATATTTTTATAAAAATAACGGCGAAAGTTTTACCATTAAATTGTTAAAATACTCGGTGGTAAAAGTACAGTAATACGCGTGATTACATAGTAGCACACGATATTATACAGTATCTTTGATTATTGATGCTTACGTGAGAAGTCACTCTGTTATACTAAATTACTGCTACAACAATTGTTGCATAATATATCTCATATTATTGATTCACTTATTGTCACAATATCATCTGCATAATATTTTATATTACTAAATCAATAATTGAGACGACAAAGTTATTTATATTATTATTTGCAATATTGACGATGTCTAGAAAGTTCTGTCGAGGAGAGGTTTGGTCACCTAATTACACGCCAATAGGAAGAAATTCTTATCGAAAAGCCCCCTCTTTCCTCGGAATGATCTAGGTGTTAAATATTATGAGTTATAAGATTAATGATGAATAATTGTTAATAGATTAAAAATGTGTTGATTAAAGATAAATGATTTGTGGTAAATATTTATTCTATTTTTGATATAAATAGAGGAGTTTGTTATGAGGTGTTTGTTATAAGTTTGACTTATTATTCCATGAGGAGATGTGCTAATTTTTCAGACTGTTGGTTGAAGTTATAATAGTAAATCAGTATGGATTGTTGGTTTAAAATTTTAATAGTAAATCAGTATGGACCGTTGCTTTAAGTTTTAATAGTAAATCAATATGGACCATCCGTTTAAAAGTAAATTAATCTGAGCCGTTCATGAATTAGTTACTATTCAGTCCTTTTTCCTATAAATAGAAGCTTATTCCTTCATTATTTATTACGAATTCACTGAAACTCTAGAGAGAGAAACTATAGAGAGAAAGAAGAGGAGTATTCTGTTACTACCCTACTTCAGTATTCAATCTTCTATTAAGGTAAGGGGTGTTATTTATTTCATATTCACTTACGATATTATTTTTCGTATTCGTAAGAAATATTATATTCGTTCAATATTCGTAAGGGATATTATTTGTTTTATTCGTAAGGGGTATTATTTCTTTCGTATTCATGACGAGAGTTATTTTCTTTCAATACTCATAAGGGTTGTTATTCCATTCTTTATTATTCTGTTGAAATAACATGTCTACGCGGACTACCGCATGCATGGTAAAATCCTTTTGTTATTCCATTCTTTATTATTCTGTTGGAATAACCTGTCCACGCGGACTACCGCATGCATGGTGAATGACCATTCGTATTTATTTTTATTAATCTGCGGGAGTAACCTGTCTACGCGGATTACCGCATGCATGGTGAATAACCCTTCGTATTCATTCTTTATTAAATTGTGGAAATGATCTGTCTACGTGGATTACTGTATGGCGGGTAAAACCCCATTTGCAGTTTCGTAAATTCTTTTATACTCGTATGAGATATCATTTCTTTTGTAATCGTCATGGAATATCGTTGTCTTTTGTATTTTCCTTTTATGAGTACTATTCACGGGTTACTATTCATGGGTTACTATTTACGTATACGACACTATTCACGTATATGAATTACTATTCATGGGTTACTATTCATGTATATGACACTATTCACGTATACGGTACTATTTATAAATACAGAGTACTATTCACAGGTTACTATTCATAAGTTACTATTCACGAGTTACTATTTATGAGTTACTATTCATGAGTTACTATTCACGGGGTACTATTCACCCGAAAAATATATTTGTTTTCTGTCCAAATTATTTTTGATGCATGAATATTATTCTTGAATTTTACTCCACAAAGTAATATCATGTTGACAATTTGGATATTTTTAAACTCTGGATAAATTTAAAGTCTTTAATATTTATCCTTGATTTCGTTTGATTAATGTTTATATCATTGTCATCATCCTTATGCTTATATTGTAATAAAAGTCATCTGTGGCTTACGTGCATAGATGTACTATTGATTGGTATGATTATGACTAGGGATTATTCGGTATAATCATGACCGTAATGTTACAAATGATGTGGTAAAAGTCCTCATTGGCCCGTAGTGCATTGATGGACAGTTGTTGGTATGATCATAACCATGCGTTCTATTCGGCCAAGGGTGCAAAGATGAATTGTTGTTTGGCATGATCATGTCCATTGGTGAAAATACGAATATCTTTGGCCCGTAGTGTATGAATAATTCGTGGTCGTGATACTAATGAATATCTTTGGCCCGTAGTGTATGGATAATTTATGGATGTGATACTAACGAATATCCTTGGCCGTAGTGCATGGAAAATTCGGTGATGTGGATTATTTATTGAGTTGAGTCTCATCGATAAAATATTGATAATAAAATTTTAATTCGTAGAAGATAGTAGATATCGTACTCTACTTGACTCTTCTAAAATACAGTTGTATGTCTTTAGCCTGCAGTGCAAAGATGAACTGTTAATGAATATCTTTGGCCCGTAGTGCAAAGATTAATTTATTAGTATGATTATGAATAGGAACTGTGATTTGGTATAACCATGATCTTTGATGTTTCAGATAAAGACAGTTGATGAAAATTATCTTCGTCCTGGGTGCGAAGAGGAATTTAGAATTGCAATTATGATTATGAGTTATTCACATAATTGTGGACATGAACTGTTGATTGATGTCACATGGATAAAACATTGTTGGTGGGCTTTTAACATGGAGAAGATAATAGACTTTATTGTCTATTTGACTCTTCTAATGGAATGTTCGTTCCGCTGCCACTATAGTTGAAAAGTTTTATCATCTACCATATGTTCTAAATCTCTAATTTAGTATTGACGAAGGCTATTGATAATTTAATTATCTTTAGTCATGATATTCTTTAGTGGGCTAGTTGTGCTCACCCTTTTGCTTCATAATTCCTTTCAGGTAATAAGAGTTTAGCTGGGTCGAGTGGGGGTAACAGGGGAATAGAGCGGTGGTCGATAGTTGTTGAGGTTTCCCTAAAACAGGTGAGGTGAAACCAACTATGGAGGGGCGTTTTTGCCACTATCATACAAGATGTCTAATGACCTATGACTTCGTGTTATCATAAGAAAGGGTTGTGAACATCCACTTGTTGATTATATCTACGTGCACTACCTATATAATCTTGGAGTTTGGTTGAAATATAATTCTCAATTGAAGACCATGGAGATATTTATATGGCAAGAGAAGAATCGCCATTGGAAAGAATATGATAGTAATCTTCTAATTTTTCTTTGGGGTCTACTGGGTCAACCAAGGATAATTCTCGAGTCATATGATATCTATCATAACTTAGATGCATGGCCTCCCATGTACGAAGGTTTTCTTGAGCATTTTCCAAAGATTTTAATTTCTAAAACAGTTATTGACTGTTCTTTTATGTAAAGTACCATTGTAAGGTGTCGTGGTCAAGGCACCATGAGAGTTACATATATTTGTATTAAAACTCACAGCTTATGTGTTGTCGTACTCTACACGACAGTTCAACAGTTGTATAAATGAAGTTTGTATTTGATTTCAGTAGTGTGATATCTGGCGACTCAGAATGGGTCGTGTGGACCTACTTTGGGGGCGTCACATATCAGACTTACGAACTTAGTACCAAGTTGTCCTTTTTAAGAATTAAAACCGAAGAGAATGTTTAGGGTCTTTGGACCTACTCAGAATTCCTAAGTTACTGTATGTACTTTGGAATCATTTTATGAGAATGAAAAATGCTATTTTGATGTTTTATAGTACTTCATAACTACTTGTTCAGTTAATGAAGATTAATCATATAATTCATTGTGGTGGTTATATTATATATTGCTAGACTTGCTGAGCTAGTTATGCTCACTTCATGCTTGAATTATATTATTGCAGCTAATGTCGAGCGAACCGAGGATTCTAGTAAAGATAGAGGCAAAGCAAAGATGGATAAGTAGTTTATCCTATAATAGACTAGTATATATGTATGAACTTATATTATTACAATGAAGAATGAATTGGTTAACAGAACCTGGGAAATGATTTATTATTATTGTAATAAGAATGTAGTAAATACACTCATTTTGATGTTGTTTTTGATGGAATGAATTTATAGTTAGTAGTATCGTGTAGCACCATATCTGTGTGTTAAAAGTACCTAGATTTAGGGGCGTCACATGTGGTAACTAATTATGTATGAATTTAAATGACATGTGCATTGGATATTTGAGGAACAAGTTATAACTGTTTAGCTTACGCGCAAGACAAGTTTCTTACCCTACCTTGTTTATAATTACGCAAGCTCCCTAATCCTAATATTTTATTAAGAAAGTTCTTGAACCATATTTCTTTTGTATTACGTTGTAACGACCCCAAAATTTATACAATTCAGCTCTCGACTTCGGTCGTTATCAGTACATCTTTATTCTAACATTACATCATTAATCGATGTTAAACTTCATAAAATGCAGAATAATTAAAACTTTTCTGTCTTCTTACTTTAATTCCCTAAATCATAACTTTTATTAGCTACACATATCTGAATCAAATTTATTTTATGATTTGCATTATTAGAGTTATTATATAAAATCTTACATCTCAGCTCGATATCCCTTATACATTGGATAGCTCAAACTTTACAAGTAAAAAGGAAGTTTAACATCATAAATTATCAAGTACATTTCTCAAAACCTTTATCTTTACCTACCTTTGAAACATACCAAGTTTAGTACTCACTTTATCAGAGTTAATAAATAAAACTTACATCCAGGTTCAATACCCTTTATATATCAGACAAAATTTAAACTTTATAACTCAACATTTATTAAATATCATACATTATCAAGTACATCATCTGAAACCTTAAACTTTGTTCAAATAATAACAACTCAGCCAAAGTATGTAAATTTTTATGCATTACATCTGATTCATGACTTTCAAGTAGCACATAGCGTTACCTTGAATCCATAACCTGCAACAGTGGTTATTTGCAAGGTTGAGCTCGACAACCAAACAAATCTAACAGTTTTTATACATCACGTAGCATATAATAACATGCTCAACATACATCTCATAATCATTAGATTAACATAACATACATGCTGCAGTTCACATAACAAGTATAAAGATTGAGTTCCTTACTCAATCAACATTCTTTATTCAATCAACATAGTCGTAAATTGACTTTAACATTTGATACTTACAACATAAGAAATACATCATGCTCTTTGCAATACAGATTTAAAATAATTCATCATCTAGTTCACATAACAAATAGGAACTGAAAGACTTGCCTTGATCATTGTTTACCAATAACAGATTAACAACTTACAACTATCTCATAATATTTCATTTTAGTCGTAATCGAAGTTCGTTCAAGTGTTTAAATCTTGCTAGGACTCCTTATTGGTTTTATATTTACCCCATTCTGTATCTTATAATGTTCATTTCAATTAAATTGAAGCACTTTTTATGTTCATTAACACATGTCACGACGTTTCGACGTTCATTCGTCACACGCCCGATTCGTCTCCCTTATGTATGTTTAGTATTCTTATACAACTTATCTGATACATTATTTATTAATGTTAAGCATCATTATATTTTCTAATATTCATGTTTTATAACTTAGAACAACATCTTTTATCGTCAGAAGCACTACACTTGAATACATGCATGCCCGACGCCCTCTGATTGACTCTGAATACACACTAGTACCAAAGATGGCCATTTTGACCCCTATTTGTGACCTCAAATTGACAAACTTTAAGAAACATAGTTGTAGGTCTACTCGTTATCTTTTCGAATCATCCTGAATTGTCTCAATCGGAGTTCGTATGAATAATTTATGGTCGTTCTACTACAGGAGGTCAAAACAGTCACACCTGACACACCATAAGCGCAGTTGAACCCAATTAAGCCTTGAAAATAGCGTATCTATGCCCAAGAGAGCAGTTGTACCCCAATAGACTTAGGGCACAGTGCAGCTACGCCCGTTACTAGAACCAGAATAAGCAGTTTACTGTTCTTGCGATTTTTTGACCTTTTTCTCCTAATCTTCATAACTCAAGCTACACACATCCAAATTAGTCTGTTTTTGATTCTATGGATTTTTAATTAATAAAACTACAACATAACTAAGAATTAATAATCTAAAGAAACATTAACTAACTCAAAGCTTTATCCAAAACTCATGTTCATACAAAATTTTCATGTTTTAACTTGTTTAGCAAATTCATTCACTACGAATTCGATTCTTAACCAAATCAATCTGTTAAAACTTTGTTGTTTTTGTATTTTCGAGTACTATGATAATACATAATCAAATTAAGGTTTTCATCATGATTTCATAACTAATCTTTGAGTCCAACTAAGCCATAACATACATATTTTGTTTAGCTACCCGCAGTTCTGAGTCTGGCTCCGATGATGGTTTAGCTGAGGTCTATTCTGAATCTGGTAATGATTCTGATGTCGAGCATTGTCAAACCTTCACAATTAATAACTGTAAAAGAAGCACTGAAGCTGATTATTGGAAAGCCATCGTAGAGATGAATGGTTTAGATGTTGGAGGTCCCATCTTCAATGTCTTAACTGATACCCAGAAATCTCTCCTTGACTTAGCTGAAAATATAAAAGATCCCAAAATTAAACTAAAATTTTTAGAAACCTGTTATAAAAATCAAAAAACCGAAGAAAACCTTCCAATCGATCAGTATAGTATGCGTGAGGTTATGAGACGCATAAAAGATGTTTCTACTGCTGAAAAACCTACTACTATTCAGGACCTTAAAACCGAAATTAATATTTTAAAATCTGAAATAAAACAGTTACAAAATACTAATACTATCATCTTCCATGATTTAAATAGTATCAAACAATAGTTAAACAATAAACATGATAATCATGTAGAATCCTCAAAAACTGGATCTTCTGACAAACCAGAATCTTCTGAACAGTATTTAATGCTTATGAATCAAGTGGTTTTTCAAAAATGGTATATTAGAATTACTCTTGTTATCAAACCGGATTTTATCATTAAAGATATCATTGCCTTAGTTGATAGTGGCGCTGATATGAACTGTATTCAGGAAGGATTAATTCCTACCAAATATTTCCAGAAAACCACTCAATCATTAACTAGTGCTAGTGGTAACACTATGAACATTAAATATAAAATTCCAGAAGCCTTAATCTGTAATCAAGGTCTTTGTTTACCTACCTCTTTTGTTCTTATCCGAAATATGAATCAAAGTATCATCTTAGGCACACCTTTCCTTTGTCTTTTGATGCCTATCTCGAAGATAGATACTTTAGGTATTCACACTACTCTTAATAACAGGCATATTGTTTTTGAATTCATAACAGAACCTTATACTAAAGAACTAAATCAAGTCAAGCACATGATTTATTCAAAAGAAAAACAGATAAATTTCATCCAAAAAGAAATAAAGTTTCTTTCTACAGAACAAAGAATTTTACAGCCCTCTTTACAGGAAAAAATAAAATTAATTTACAAAACTCTTCAAACAGAAATCTGTAGTGATGTCCCGAATGCTTTTTGGAATAGGAAGAAACATATTATTTCTCTTCCTTATATTCCTAATTTCAATGAAAAGAATATTCCTACTAAGTCTAGACCCAGTCAAATGAAGAAAGAATATTTACTTCTTTGCAAAACTGAAATTGAGTCTCTTCAGCAGAAAAAGCTAATAAAACCTAGTACTTCCCCTTGGAGTTGTACAGCTTTTTATGTCAATAAAAACTCCGAAATTGAACGAGGAACTCCCCGCCTTGTTATTAATTATAAACCACTGAATGAAGCTCTTCAATGGATTAGATATCCAATTCCGAATAAGAAGGACCTACTCGACAGACTTCATGATGCCACTATTTTTTCTAAATTTGATATGAAATCAGGATTTTGGCAAATACAAATCAGAGATCAGGATACTTATAAAACTGCTTTTACGGTACCTTTTGGACACTATGAATGGAATGTTCTTCCATTTGGTGTCAAAAATGGACCTTCCGAATTTCAACATATCATGAATGATATTTTTAATCCTGTTACTGAATTTATTATCTGCTATTTTGATGATGTCTTAATTTTCTCTTCATCAATTGAACAACATATTAAACATTTTTAAAAATGTTGTCATAAAAAATGGTTTGGTAGTTTTTGCTCCTAAGATGAAACTTTTCCAAACAAAAATCAGATTTCTCGGACATAATATTTTCAATGGAACTATTATTCCTATTGATAGATGTATTGAATTTGCATCTAAATTTCCGGATGAAATTAAAGATGTTAATCAACTGCAAAGATTTTTGGGAAGTCTAAATTATATTTGAGGCTATTATCCTAATCTTTCCCAGGATGCTGCTATACTGTACACCCGGTTAAGAAAAAACCCTTTGCCCTGGACTATTGAACATACTAATGCAGTCCAAAAAATTAAAACTAGAGTTAAACAGTTACCTTGCCTCTCTTTACCCAATCCTGAATGGAAGAAGATTGTTCAAACTGATGCTTCTAATACAGGATATGGTGGAATTTTAAAGCAATTTAATCCTAACAGTAACAAAGAGGATCTTATCCGATTTACTTCAGGAGTTTGGAAAGGGGCCTTATTTGAATTATCCTACCATAAAGAAAGAATGTCTTTCCATTGTTAAATGTGTTTTAAAATTTCAAGATGATCTTCTTAATCAGCACTTTTTAATTCGAGTTGATTGCTCAGCTGCAAAACAGATATTTAAAAAAGATGTACAAAATCTAGCTTCTAAACAGATATTTGCCACTTGGCAAAGTATTTTATCAGTATTCGACTTTGATATTGAATATATCAAAGGAAAACAGAATTCTTTACCGGATTTTCTAACCAGAGAATACTTGCAGGAATGACCAGTAGAAGCCGTGGCCGCGGTCAGCGAGGCCGAGGCAGAGCAAATCTGTACTATACAGAATTTCCTACTCTGAATTCTCAGACCAGTAACTCATCGTCTTCTTCTAGCCAACCTACCGTAAAGGATGTTCTCCTTTTACCAGAACAGTATATTCCGAACATAAATAAGGATGAAACAGTATTATTCATTGAACAGAATGATGAAAAATGGATGAAAGATCCATGGGAGATAAAGAGACGTTATTTAACGACTCAACAGTCTCCTCCCCGTTTTAATCAGTACCGATATGTTTTTGAACAAATAATCATTGAAACAGCATCTATGGACATTAAGCATACGCTTCATGATCCTAACAAAACCAGTAGCCCGATTCAATACAGTAAAACAACAGTCAAGAGCATCATGCCTCTTGCCAATTGGGGTATTAATCCTCATACCACCCGTACTATTGAATCCAGTCACACAACAGAAACCCGTTACAGTTATTGGGATTATATTGATTCCTTTACCCAAGTTTTCTATTACCAGAATCCAATTCACAACCATACTTGGTTTATCCGAGTCTGTCCCGAAGTACTTAAAAACAAAATTCCCAACTAGTTTTTCGTTTGGTGGGATAAGATTGGTGTTACCATTGAAACCTTACCAGAATCTATTCAAACAGCATTCAAGGAATGGCAAGTTGCCTATTCTCACATACCAGTAAATAGAGATTTATCAATGTCTAAATTATTTGCCCATTTCATAATTCGTTTCAGTATACCTTGGATTTGGAAATGGGATTTCCGTTGTGATTACCAGAATAAGATTCCCCGCCTCAAAAGAATATTCTTTACCAAATGGTGGGATAAAGGTCTTAATCCGACACTACCAGAACTTCTTAAGACAATTAAGAATCACACTCAAGCTTGCCTTGATGTTATCCCGCAAAGCCTTCCCTCACCAGTACCTATTAATCCTTTTGTTAAAATACAGGCTGATTTAAAACAAAAGTTTCCTAATCTTACTAAAACAGAATTAATTGTCAAGACTATGGATTACATGAAGATTCAGTTCTTACAAACCTTAGTCCCAGATGATGTTTCTATGAAAACAGCCAGTGATGAAGAATCTGAACAAGACGATAATCAATTCAATGTCCTAGCAGGAGAAAGTCAAGAACCCGAGCCCACGATGGGAGACTTTTGGGATTCTCTCACCTCAATGATTTCTGAAAAATTGGAACAGGACAAGAAAGGAAAAGGAAAAGCAGTATGACAGTAAAAAGATAATCCAATAATCAGAAAACGACAAGAACAGTAATTTCACTTTCTAAAAAGAAAGCCAGCTGCTCTCTCCATTATCAGAAAACGACGCCACCTGTCTTCAATAATACTCCACCCAACCGACATCATCTCATGCGTCCCACTATCTACGGCTGAGATTTAAAGAAGGAAAGATAAGGATCAATGATCGACTCCACTGACAAGGACACGCACGATCTCTCCTTATCCTTTCACTTATAAATAGGGATACCTCACCCTTTGTTGAGGCAGAATTTTCTTTTCAGAATTTTCCTTTACTTCCTCTCTCTCTCTGTATAAAATATTTGATATATATAAGTTTGAAGTTTAAAGAATTACAGAGCTCTACTGTAAGTTTTAATTATTGCTTCTGTCAATTATTATGTTTCATTACTTGAACTTTTAGATTATCATATAGATAACAGTAACCGTTATAAAACAGCATATCAAACTGCTACAAACAATTATAATCATTCTTATTTTTTAGACCAATTTAATAAATCTGAACAGTTTATTATTTCTACTAAAGAAGCCATCCAGGAAGAAACCTGTAGGCTTATAGTTTTGGGTAATTCCCCAAATCAACAGTAACTTTATGAGACCATATATGCAATAATTTATCTGTTAATATATAGCTAATATGCCTTTAAATTATCCATGCCATTTTATTAAATGAGAAAAGTTTAAGCTTGATACTTGAATAAGTGGAACGTCACCCAAGTCGCGTTTAGGACTTTGCCTTTAGCCGTGTTATGGCGTTGTGGCTTTTATCCTCAGTAAATCGTTGACAGACGTGCTTGTTATAAGTATCTATCTTGATCCTGCCTCCTTTGGTATCAGAGCCTTGTTAATTTATTGTCATATTAATGAATATATTACTTATAAATTATGCGTATATGGTCACTTTGAAAAATGACTGATTTTTCTCCCTCGTCTGTGACAACAGTAGCTAATGCTTCAGCTTCTACTTTAGAAGCAACTGAACTAATTGCCTATCAGGATGTAAAGGAAGCCCTAGATAAATGGACTATTCCTAAAATCAAACCAGAAACTATTTACAAAATTGGAACCTTTGATTTTATCAGCAAAAGAATTATCAAAACTTTTGAGCATGCTGTTCCTTTACAGAATAATGATGAAACATGCACCCTCCGTGATGGTAGGTGTCTCAACTGGAAAGCCTCTCTTATGGGAGCTATTGAAACTAGTCTTGCTCATGGACCAGTATATTTCAATATTTATCCGAATCTAAGTGTAGCCTTAACTGATAATAATTTGTCAAAAGTGTTAGAGATGAGAATTATATCTCATGGTTATGAGTATCTGCCAGGATCTCCTCCTTTTGCCATACTATTCCGTATTCATCTTAAAGTTTTAACTACTTTAAACCCTTATATCCGTAAGCAAAGCCATCAAGGACATACTGTCCTAATTGACACTAATCTTTTTAGTAGTCAAGTGGCTATCCCCAGAATGATTCCTTGGGAAGAGATTACTTTCCCAAAACAATGGCAAATTACTAATGTTGTTCCTACCAGGCCTATAATTAGACAGTCCATAGAGGATGTCATCCAAACCAGTAATGGAAATGTTTATTTAAAATTCCAGAGACCTTTTACTCGTAGTTGGTCTATTAATAATATTTCCTATAATATTGATTTTCCTGAATCCTCCAGACAATCTGTGTCCGATCCGATAGAATCTGTCTATCAAGAATCCAAGAATGAGTCTGTTAAAAATGAAGACTTGATTAGAGGGATTCATGTTTCTGAAAATCAAATACCCCATGCTATTTATGAAACAAATACTCCTCAAAACAGAAGACCTTATAGTCCAACTGCTAGTGATATGAATTTTGAATGTTAATGGATTTTTCTCCCAATAGTAAAATTCGTCAATGTTTAAACCAGGAGTTTATGCAGGATAAATACCAGAATTTTAGAAATTGGTATTTTAAAAATCATGAAAGTAAAAAATTAGCAGAAATTAAAGATAGTTATTATGCCTATCTGAAAAAGAATCAGTGTATCTTATCATTTGTTAAATGGTATTATGATTTCTTGTTAAAATCAGAATTTTACCCTGAAAGTCAACTGAATGTTTTAACTGGAATTCAAAAGGACTGGATTACCACTAATGGTAATATCATTCAATCCATTCACCCCCCTCCTAAGTCCCTTGAACTTAGTCCGGGAAATGATAATTTAAAACCTTTAATCATTAATCCGTATGTTGATATATCTGAAATACCCCATCAACAAGAAGAGGTTAAAATAAAAGATATTTTACCCTTGTCTAAACAGAATAATTATACTAATCTATTCCTTCAAACTGTAGGAAAACAGTTAACTAGAATTGAAGGACATATTAATAATATTAATGAAAACTGTCAAGTTGTTCCCCACAAGCCCGAACTTCAACCTGTAACTATAAAACCGCCCTTAGAAGTCAGTAATTTTAGGATGAAATCTTCTAAACCTGACAATGAGTTTATTGACAATCTTTTAAATAAAATGAAAGATTTAAAACTCACATCTGCACCTACTTCTTCATCTCAAATTAATGTTATTTCTGGACACTCCTCCTCCACCAGTAACAATACTGACAGTGATACAGATAACTCTAATGATATCTCTCCTAGTCATTTGTTAGAAATCCAGAATAACTTTCAGGATATGCAGAATATTAATAAAACTACTTACAGTCAAAAGCCTGTTAATCGTATGGCACTAACCGGACCTAGTAGATATTACTATCCTAGACCTACCCCCCAGGATATTCTTTATGAAGAAGACTTTCTTCATACACAAAAATCTTACCATGGAAAAACCATTTATGAATGGAATATTGATGGTAAGACAGAATATCAAATCTTCGAAACCATCCATCATATCTTGATGTATGCAACTGTCTGTAAACAGAACGATAACACAGACCACCAAATCTGTCGTTTCTTAGTTAATGGATTTACTGGCATCCTTAAGGGATGGTGGGATAATGTATTAACTGCAATCCAAAGAACCGAAGTTCTTCAATCCTACAAAGAAGAACTTGACCCTATTACCAGTCTTCTCACAAGGAGAGAGGATGCTTGTTACACTCTTGTTCAAGCTATCCTTCATCATTTTGTTGGACCTGGTCAGATGAACACTGACAGAAGTCGTGAGCTCCTTCAGAACCTTCGTTGCCCATCTTTAACCCATTTTAGATGGTATAAAGATGTCTTTTTAATGAAAGTCATGCAGAGATCAGACGCTAACAGTGAACATTGGAAAGCCAAGTTTGTTGATGGCCTTCCTACTTTCTTTGCTGAAAAAGTTCGAAAAAAGCTTAGAGATAAGCACGACCGTATGAGTATCCCTTATGATCAGTATTCCTATGGTCATCTTATTTCAGTAATTATTGAAGAAGGTTTATCCTTATGTAATGACATGAAACTTCAACAATTAATGAAAAAACAGAATCTCACTAAAAAACATGAGATATGAGAATTTTGCGATCAATTCTCTTATGATACAAAATTACAGTATCCTCATAAGATTAGAAAACAGCACAGATCTAAAACTTTTAGACCTTATCGGAAACGCTCTTCTAAAAAATCTTCTTCTAATAAAAAAACCCCTGAAAAATCTACAAAGAAGAGGAAGACTAGTAAGAAAAAAGATAAGTCTAAAATTGAATGTTATAAATGCGGAAAAACAGGACATTTTGCTAATAAATGCAAATCTAAATTGAAACAAAAACTCAATGAGATGTCCCTTGATGAGGACATCCAACAGCAAATTATTAATTGTTTAGCTACCAGCAGTTCTGAGTCTGGCTCCGATGATGGTTTAGCTGAGGTCTATTCTGAATCTGGTAATGATTCTGATGTCGAGCATTGTCAAACCTGCACAATTAATAACTGTAAAACAAGCACTGAAGCTGATTATTGGAAAGCCATCGTAGAGATGAATGGTTTAGATGTTGGAGGTCCCGGCATCAATGTCTTAACTGATACCCAGAAATCTCTCCTTGACTTAGCTGAAAATATAAAAGATCCCGAAATTAAACTAAAATTTTTAGAAATCTGTTATAAAAATCAAAAAACCGAAGAAAACCTTCCAATCGATCAGTATAGTATGCGTGAGGTTATGAGATGCATAAAAGATGTTTCTACTGCTGAAAAACCTACTACTATTCAGGACCTTAAAACCGAAATTAATATTTTAAAATCTGAAATAAAACAGTTACAAAATACTAATACTATCATCTTCCATGATTTAAATAGTATCAAACGACAGTTAAACAATAAACATGATAATCTTGTAGAATCCTCAAAAGCTGGATCTTCTGACAAACCAGAATCTTCTGAACAGTATTTAATGCTTATGAATCAAGTGGTTTTTCAAAAATGGTATATTAGAATTACTCTTGTTATCAAACCGGATTTTATCATTAAAGATGCCATTGCCTTAGTTGATAGTGGCGCTGATATGAACTGCATTCAGGAAGGATTAATTCCTACCAAATATTTCCAGAAAACCACTCAATCATTAACTAGTGCTAGTGGTAACACTATGAACATTAAATATAAAATTTCAGAAGCCTTAATCCGTAATCAAGGTCTTTGTTTACCTACCTCTTTTGTTCTTATCCGAAATATGAATCAAAGTGTCATCTTAGGCACACCTTTCCTTTGTCTTTTGATGCCTATCTCGAAGATAGATACTTTAGGTATTCACACTACTCTTAATAACAGGCATATTGTTTTTGAATTCATAACAGAACCTTATACTAAAGAACTAAATCAAGTCAAGCACATGATTTATTCAAAAGAAAAACAGATAAATTTCATCCAAAAAGAAATAAAGTTTCTTTCTACAGAACAAAGAATTTTACAGCCCTCTTTACAGGAAAAAATAAAATTAATTTACAAAACTCTTCAAACAGAAATCTGTAGTGATGTCCCGAATGCTTTTTGGAATAGGAAGAAACATATTATTTCTCTTCCTTATATTCCTAATTTCAATGAAAAGAATATTCCTGCTAAGTCTAGACCCAGTCAAATGAAGAAAGAATATTTACTTCTTTGCAAAACTGAAATTGAGTCTCTTCAGCAGAAAAAGCTAATAAAACCCAGTACTTCCCCTTGGAGTTGTACAGCTTTTTATGTCAATAAAAACTCCGAAATTGAACGAGGAACTCCCCGCCTTGTTATTAATTATAAACCACTGAATGAAGCCCTTCAATGGATTAGATATCCAATTCCGAATAAGAAGGACCTACTCGACAGACTTCATGATGCCACTATTTTTTCTAAATTTGATATGAAATCAGGATTTTGGCAAATACAAATCAGAGATCAGGATACTTATAAAACTGCTTTTACGGTACCTTTTGGACACTATGAATGGAATGTTCTTCCATTTGGTGTCAAAAATGGACCTTCCGAATTTCAACATATCATGAATGATATTTTTAATCCTTTTACTGATTTTATTATCTGCTATATTGATGATGTCTTAATTTTCTCTTCATCAATTGAACAACATATTAAACATTTAAACATTTTTAAAAATGTTGTCATAAAAAATGATTTGGTAGTTTCTGCTCCTAAGATGAAACTTTTCCAAACAAAAATCAGATTTCTCGGACAAAATATTTTCAATGGAACTATTATTCCTATTGATAGATGTATTGAATTTGCATCTAAATTTTCGGATGAAATTAAAGATGTTAATCAACTGCAAAGATTTTTGGGAAGTCTAAATTATATTAGAGACTATTATCCTAATATTTCCCAGGATGCTGCTATACTGTACACCTGGTTAAGAAAAAACCTTTTGCCCTGGACTATTGAACATACTAATGCAGTCCAAAAAATTAAAACTAGAGTTAAACAGTTACCTTGCCTCTCTTTACCCAATCCTGAATGGAAGAAGATTGTTCAAACTGATGCTTCTAATACAGGATATGGTGGAATTTTAAAGCAATTTAATCCTAACAGTAACAAAGAGGATCTTATCCGATTTACTTCAGGAGTTTGGAAAGGACCTTCTTTGAATTATCCTACCATAAAGAAAGAATGTCTTTCCATTGTTAAATGTGTTTTAAAATTTCAAGATGATCTTCTAAATCAGCACTTTTTAATTCGAGTTGATTGCTCAGCTGCAAAACAGATATTTAAAAAGGATGTACAAAATCTAGCTTCTAAACAGATATTTGCCACTTGGCAAAGTATTTTATCAGTATTCGACTTTGATATTGAATATATCAAAGGAAAACAGAATTCTTTACCGGATTTTCTAACCAGAGAATACTTGTAGGAATGACCAGTAGAAGCCGTGGCCGCGGTCAGCGAGGCCGAGACAGAGCAAATCTGTACTATACAGAATTTCCTACTCTGAATTCTCAGACCAGTAACTCATCGTCTTCTTCTAGCCAACCTACCGTAAAGGATGTTCTCCTTTTACCAGAACAGTATATTCCGAACATAAATGCGGATGAAACAGTATTATTCATTGAACAGAATGATGAAAAATGGATGAAAGATCCATGGGAGATAAAGAGACGTTATTTAACGACTCAACAGTCTCCTCCCCGTTTTAATCAGTACCGATATGTTTTTGAACAAATAATCATTGAAACATCATCTATGGACATTAAGCATACGCTTCATGATCCTAACAAAACCAGTAGCCCGATTCAATACAGTAAAACAACAGTCAAGAGCATCATGCCTCTTGCCAATTGGGGTATTAATCCTCATACCACCCGTACTATTGAATCCAGTCACACAACAGAAACCCGTTACAGTTATTGGGATTATATTGATTCCTTTACCCAAGTTTTCTATTACCAGAATCCAATTCACAACCATACTTGGTTTATCCGAGTCTGTCCCGAAGTACTTAAAAACGAAATTCCCAACTGGTTTTTCGTTTGGTGGGATAAGATTGGTGTTACCATTGAAACCTTACCAGAATCTGTTCAAACAGCATTCAAGGAATGGCAAGTTGCCTATTCTCACATACCAGTAAATAGAGATTTATCAATGTCTAAATTATTTGCCCATTTCATAATTCGTTTCAGTATACCTTGGATTTGGAAATGGGATTTCTGTTGTGATTACCAGAATAAGATTCCCCGCCTCAAAAGAATATTCTTTACCAAATGGTGGGATAAAGGTCTTAATCCGACACTACCAGAACTTCTTAAGACAATTAATAATCACACTCAAGCTTGCCTTGATGTTATCCCGCAAAGCCTTCCCTCACCAGTACCTATTAATCCTTTTGTTAAAATACAGGCTGATTTAAAACAAAAGTTTCCTAATCTTACTGAAACAGAATTAATTGTCAAGACTATGGATTACATGAAGACTCAGTTCTTACAATCCTTAGTCCCAGATGATGTTTCAATGAAAACAGCCAGTGATGAAGAATCTGAACAAGACGATAATCAATTCCATGTCCTAGCAGGAGAAAGTCAAGAACCCGAGCCCACGATGGGAGACTTTTGGGATTCTCTCACCTCAATGATTTCTGAAAAATTGGAACAGGACAAGACAAGAAAGGAAAAGGAAAAGCAATATGACAGTAAAAAGATAATCCAATAATCAGAAAACGACAAGAACAGTAATTTCACTTTCTAAAAAGAAAGCCAGCTGCTCTCTCCATTATCAGAAAACGACACCATCTGTCTTCAATAATACTCCACCCAACCGACATCATCTCATGCGTCCCACTATCTACGGCTGAGATTTAAAGAAGGAAAGATAAGGATCAATGATCGACTCCACTGACAAGGACACGCACGATCTCTTCTTATCCTTTCACTTATAAATAGGGATACCTCACCCTTTGTTGAGGCAGAATTTTCTTTTCAGAATTTTCCTTTACTTCCTCTCTCTCTCTGTATAAAATATTTGATATATATAAGTTTGAAGTTTAAAGAATTGCAGAGCTCTACTGTAAGTTTTAATTATTGCTTCTGTCAATTATTATGTTTCATTACTTGAACTTCTAGATTATCATATAGATAACAGTAACCGTTATAAAACAGCATATCAAACTGCTACAAACAATTATAATCATTCTTATTTTTTTAGAACAATTTAATAAATCTGAACAGTTTATTATTTCTACTAAAGAAGCCATCCAGGAAAAAACCTGTAGGCTTATAGTTTTGGGTAATTCCCCAAATCAACAGTAACTTTATGAGACCATATATGCAATAATTTATCTGTTAATATATAGCTAATATGCCTTTAAATTATCTATGCCATTTTATTAAATGAGAAAAGTTTAAGCTTGATACTTGAATAAGTGGAACGTCACCCAAGTCGCGTTTAGGACTTTGCCTTTAGCCGTGTTATGGCGTTGTGGCTTTTATCCTCAGTAAATCGTTGACAGACGTGCTTGTTATAAGTATCTATCTTGATCTTGCCTCCTTTAAAATTCCAGAAGCCTTAATCTGTAATCAAGGTCTTTGTTTACCTACCTCTTTTGTTCTTATCCGAAATATGAATCAAAGTATTATCTTAGGCACACCTTTCCTTTGTCTTTTGATGCCTATCTCGAAGATAGATACTTTAGGTATTCACACTACTCTTAATAACAGGCATATTGTTTTTGAATTCATAACAGAACCTTATACTAAAGAACTAAATCAAGTCAAGCACATGGTTTATTCAAAAGAAAAACAGATAAATTTCATCCAAAAAGAAATAAAGTTTCTTTCTACAGAACAAAAAATTTTACAGCCCTCTTTACAGGAAAAAATAAAATTAATTTACAAAACTCTTCAAACAGAAATCTGTAGTGATGTCCCGAATGCTTTTTGGAATAGGAAGAAACATATTATTTCTCTTCCTTATATTCTTAATTTCAATGAAAAGAATATTCCTACTAAGTCTAGACCCAGTCAAATGAAGAAAGAATATTTACTTCTTTGCAAAACTGAAATTGAGTCTCTTCAGCAGAAAAAGCTAATAAAACCCAGTACTTCCCCTTGGAGTTGTACAGCTTTTTATGTCAATAAAAACTCCGAAATTGAACGAGGAACTCCCCGCCTTGTTATTAATTATAAACCACTGAATGAAGCCCTTCAATGGATTAGATATCCAATTCCGAATAAGAAGGACTCAAAGGAGGCAGGATCAAGATAGATACTTATAACAAGCACGTCTGTCAACGATTTACTGAGGATAAAAGCCACAACGCCATAACACGGCTAAAGGCAAAGTCCTAAACGTGCCTTGGGTGACGTTCCACTTATTCAAGTATCAAGCTTAAACTTTTCTCATTTAATAAAATGGCATGGATAATTTAAAGGCATATTAGCTATATATTAACAGATAAATTATTGCATATATGGTCTCATAAAGTTACTGTTGATTTGGGGAATTACCCAAAACTATAAGCCTACAGGTTTCTTCCTGGATGGCTTCTTTAGTAGAAATAATAAACTGTTCTGATTTATTAAATTGTTCTAAAAAATAAGAATGATTATCATTGTTTGTAGCAGTTTGATATGCTGTTTTATAACGGTTACTGTTATCTATATGATAATCTAAAAGTTCAAGTAATGAAACATAATAATTGACAGAAGCAATAATTAAAACTTACAGTAGAGCTCTGCAATTCTTTAAACTTCAAACTTATATATATCAAATATTTTATACAGAGAGAGAGAGGAAGTAAAGGAAAATTCTGAAAAGAAAATTCTGCCTCAACAAAGGGTGAGGTATCCCTATTTATAAGTGAAAGGATAAGAAGAGATCGTGTGTGTCCTTGTCAGTGGAGTCGATCATTGATCCTTATCTTTCCTTCTTTAAATTTCAGCCGTAGATAGTGGGACGCATGAGATGATGTCGGTTGGGTGGAGTATTATTGAAGACAGGTGGCGTCGTTTTCTGATAATGGAGAGAGCAGCTGGCTTTCTTTTTAGAAAGTGAAATTACTGTTCTTGTCGTTTTTTGATTATTGGATTATCTTTTTACTGTCATACTGCTTTTCCTTTTCCTTTCTTGTCCTGTTCCAATTTTTCAGAAATCATTGAGGTGAGAGAATCCCAAAAGTCTCCCATCGTGGGCTTGGGTTCTTGATTTACCATTGAAACCTTACCAGAATCTATTCAAACAGCATTCAAGGAATGGCAAGTTGCCTATTCTCACATACCAGTAAATAGAGATTTATCAATGTCTAAATTATTTGCCCATTTCATAATTCGTTTCAGTATACCTTGGATTTGGAAATGGGATTTCCGTTGTAAGATTCCCCGCCTCAAAAGAATATTCTTTACCAAATGGTGGGATAAAGGTCTTAATCCGACACTACCAGAACTTCTTAAGACAATTAAGAATCACACTCAAGCTTGCCTTGATGTTATCCCGCAAAGCCTTCCCTCACCAGTACCTATTAATCCTTTTGTTAAAATACAGGCTGATTTAAAATAAAAGTTTCCTAATCTTACTGAAACAGAATTAATTGTCAAGACTATGGATTACATGAAGACTCAGTTCTTACAATCCTTAGTCCCAGATGATGTTTCTATGAAAACAGCCAGTGATGAAGAATCTGAACAAGACGATAATCAATTCAATGTCCTAGCAGGAGAAAGTCAAGAACCCGAGCCCACGATGGTAGACTTTTGGGATTCTCTCACCTCAATGATTTCTGAAAAATTGGAACAGGACAAGAAAGGAAAAGGAAAAGCAGTATGACAGTAAAAAGATAATCCAATAATCAGAAAACGACAAGAACAGTAATTTCACTTTCTAAAAAGAAAGCCAGCTGCTCTCTCCATTATCAGAAAACGACGCCACCTGTCTTCAATAATACTCCACCCAACCGACATCATCTCATGCGTCCCACTATCTACGGCTGAGATTTAAAGAAGGAAAGATAGGGACCAATGATCGACTCCACTGACAAGGACACGCACGATCTCTTCTTATCCTTTCACTTATAAATAGGGATACCTCACCCTTTGTTGAGGCAGAATTTTCCTTTACTTCCTCTCTCTCTCTGTATATATAAAATATTTGATATATATAAGTTTGAAGTTTAAAGAATTGCAGAGCTCTACTGTAAGTTTTAATTATTGCTTCTGTCAATTATTATGTTTCATTACTTGAACTTTTAGATTATCATATAGATAACAGTAACCGTTATAAAACAGCATATCAAACTGCTACAAACAATTATAATCATTCTTATTTTTTAGAACAATTTAATAAATCTGAACAGTTTATTATTTCTACTAAAGAAGCCATCCAGGAAGAAACCTGTAGGCTTATAGTTTTGGGTAATTCCCCAAATCAATAGTAACTTTATGAGACCATATATGCAATAATTTATCTGTTAATATATAGCTAATATGCCTTTAAATTATCCATGCCATTTTATTAAATGAGAAAAGTTTAAGCTTGATACTTGAATAAGTGGAACGTCACCCAAGTCGCGTTTAGGACTTTGCCTTTAGCCGTGTTATGGCGTTGTGGCTTTTATCCTCAGTAAATCGTTGACAGACGTGCTTGTTATAAGTATCTATCTTGATCCTGCCTCCTTTGGCATCAAAGCCATGTTAATTTATTGTCATATTAATGAATATATTACTTATAAATTATGCGTATATGGTCACTTTGAAAAATGACTGATTTTTCTCCCTCGTCTGTGACAACAGTAGCTAATGCTTCAGCTTCTACTTTAGAAGCAACTGAACTAATTGCCTATCAGGATGTAAAGGAAGCCCTAGATAAATGGACTATTCCTAAAATCAAACCAGAAACTATTTACAAAATTGGAACCTTTGATTTTATCAGCAAAAGAATTATCAAAACTTTTGAGCATGCTGTTCCTTTACAGAATAATGATGAAATTTTATATTTGTTGCATGTCGAAGACTTATACCCTTTTCTGCAAAAATATAAATATGTTCACATAGGACTTGTCCAAGTAGCTTTTAAACCCCTGACTTTGCTTGGCCAAAACACCAGTATTCAATGCACCCTCCGTGATGGTAGGTGTCTCAACTGGAAAGCCTCTCTTATGGGAGCTATTGAAACTAGTCTTGCTCATGGACCAGTATATTTCAATATTTATCCGAATCTAAGTGTAGCCTTAACTGATAATAATTTGTCAAAAGTGTTAGAGATGAGAATTATATCTCATGGTTATGAGTATCTGCCAGGATCTCCTCCTTTTGCCATATTATTCCGTATTCATCTTAAAGTTTTAACTACTTTAAACCCTTATATCCGTAAGCAAAGCCATCAAGGGCATACTGTCCTAATTGACACTAATCTTTTTAGTAGTCAAGTGGCTATCCCCAGAATGATTCCTTGGGAAGAGATTACTTTCCCAAAACAATGGCAAATTACTAATGCTGTTCCTACCAGGCCTATAATTAGACAGTCCATAGAGGATGTCATCCAAACCAGTAATGGAAATGTTTATTTAAAATTCCAGAGACCTTTTACTCGTAGTCGGTCTATTAATAATATTTCCTATAATATTGATTTTCCTGAATCCTCCAGACAATCTGTGTCCGATCCGATAGAATCTGTCTATCAAGAATCCAAGAATGAGTCTGTTAAAAATGAAGACTTGATTAGAGGGATTCATGTTTCTGAAAATCAAATACCCCATGCTATTTATGAAACAAATACTCCTCAAAACAGAAGACCTTATAGTCCAACTGCTAGTGATATGAATTTTGAATGTTAATGGATTTTTCTCCCAATAGTAAAATTCGTCAATGTTTAAACCAGGAGTTTATGCAGGATAAATACCAGAATTTTAGAAATTGGTATTTTAAAAATCATGAAAGTAAAAAATTAGCAGAAATTAAAGATAGTTATTATGCCTATCTGAAAAAGAATCAGTGTATCTTATCATTTGTTAAATGGTATTATGATTTCTTGTTAAAATCAGAATTTTACCCTGAAAGTCAACTGAATGTTTTAACTGGAATTCAAAAGGACTGGATTACCACTAATGGTAATATCATTCAATCCATTCACCCCCCTCCTAAGTCCCTTGAACTTAGTCCGGAAAATGATAATTTAAAACCTTTAATCATTAATCCGTATGTTGATATATCTGAAATACCCCATCAACAAGAAGAGGTTAAAATAAAAAATATTTTACCCTTGTCTAAACAGAATAATTATACTAATCTATTCCTTCAAACTGTAGGAAAACAGTTAACTAGAATTGAGGAACATATTAATAATATTAATGAAAACTGTCAAGTTGTTCCCCACAAGCCCGAACTTCAACCTGTAACTATAAAACCGCCCTTAGAAGTCAGTAATTTTAGGATGAAATCTTCTAAACCTGACAATGAGTTTATTGACAATCTTTTAAATAAAATGAAAGATTTAAAACTCACATCTGCACCTACTTCTTCATCTCAAATTAATGTTATTTCTGGACACTCCTCCTCCACCAGTAACAATACTGACAGTGATACAGATAACTCTAATGATATCTCTCCTAGTCATTTGTTAGAAATCCAGAATAACTTTCAGGATATGCAGAATATTAATAAAACTACTTACAGTCAAAAGCCTGTTAATCGTATGGCACTAACCGGACCTAGTAGATATTACTATCCTAGACCTATCCCCCAGGATATTCTTTATGAAGAAGACTTTCTTCATACACAAAAATCTTACCATGGAAAAACCATTTATGAATGGAATATTGATGGTAAGACAGAATATCAAATCTTCGAAACCATCCATCATATCTTGATGTATGCAACTGTCTGTAAACAGAACGATAACACAGACCACCATATCTGTCGTTTCTTAGTTAATGGATTTACTGGCATCCTTAAGGGATGGTGGGATAATGTATTAACTGCAATCCAAAGAACCGAAGTTCTTCAATCCTACAAAGAAGAACTTGACCCTATTACCAGTCTTCTCACAAGGAGAGAGGATGCTTGTTACACTCTTGTTCAAGCTATCCTTCATCATTTTTTTGGACCTGGTCAGATGAACACTGACAGAAGTCGTGAGCTCCTTCAGAACCTTCGTTGCCCATCTTTAACCCATTTTAGATGGTATAAAGATGTCTTTTTAATGAAAGTCATGCAGAGATCAGACGCTAACAGTGAACATTGGAAAGCCAAGTTTGTTGATGGCCTTCCTACTTTCTTTGCTAAAAAAGTTCGAAAAAAGCTTAGAGATAAGCACGACCGTATGAGTATCCCTTATGATCAGTATTCCTATGGTCATCTTATTTCAGTAATTATTGAAGAAGGTTTATCCTTATGTAATGACATGAAACTTCAACAATTAATGAAAAAACAGAATCTCACTAAAAAACATGAGATAGGAGAATTTTGCGATCAATTCTCTTATGATACAAAATTACAGTATCCTCATAAGATTAGAAAACAGCACAGATCTAAAACTTCTAGACCTTATCGGAAACGCTCTTCTAAAAAATCTTCTTCTAATAACAAAACCCCTGAAAAATCTACAAAGAAGAGGAAGAGTAGTAAGAAAAAAGATAAGTCTAAAATTGAATGTTATAAATGCGGAAAAACAGGACATTTTGCTAATAAATGCAAATCTAAATTGAAACAAAAACTCAATGAGATGTCCCTTGATGAGGACATCCAACAGCAAATTATTAATTGTTTAGCTACCAGCAGTTCTGAGTCTGGCTCTGATGATGGTTTAGCTGAGGTCTATTCTGAATCTGGTAATGATTCTGATGTCGAGCATTGTCAAACCTGCACAATTAATAACTGTAAAACAAGCACTGAAGCTGATTATTGGAAAGCCATCGTAGAGATGAATGGTTTAGATGTTGGAGGTCCCAGCATCAATGTCTTAACTGATACCCAGAAATCTCTCCTTGACTTAGCTGAAAATATAAAAGATCCCGAAATTAAACTAAAATTTTTAGAAATCTGTTATAAAAATCAAAAAAGCGAAGAAAACCTTCCAATCGATCAGTATAGTATGCGTGAGGTTATGAGACGCATAAAAGATGTTTCTACTGCTGAAAAACCTACTACTATTCAGGACCTTAAAACCGAAATTAATATTTTAAAATCTGAAATAAAACAGTTACAAAATACTAATACTATCATCTTCCATGATTTAAATAGTATCAAACAACAGTTAAACAATAAACATGATAATCATGTAGAATCCTCAAAAACTGGATCTTCTGACAAACCAGAATCTTCTGAACAGTATTTAATGCTTATGAATCAAGTGGTTTTTCAAAAATGGTATATTAGAATTACTCTTGTTATCAAACCGAATTTTATCATTAAAGATGCCATTGCCTTAGTTGATAGTGGCGCTGATATGAACTGTATTCAGGAAGGATTAATTCCTACCAAATATTTCCAGAAAACCACTCAATCATTAACTAGTGCTAGTGGTAACACTATGAACATTAAATATAAAATTCCAGAAGCCTTAATCTGTAATCAAGGTCTTTATTTACCTACCTCTTTTGTTCTTATCCGAAATATGAATCAAAGTATCATCTTAGGCACACCTTTCCTTTGTCTTTTGATGCCTATCTCGAAGATAGATACTTTAGGTATTCACACTACTCTTAATAACAGGCATATTGTTTTTGAATTCATAACAGAACCTTATACTAAAGAACTAAATCAAGTCAAGCACATGATTTATTCAAAAGAAAAACAGATAAATTTCATCCAAAAAGAAATAAAGTTTCTTTCTACAGAACAAAGAATTTTACAGCCCTCTTTACAGGAAAAAATAAATTTAATTTACGAAACTCTTCAAACAGAAATCTGTAGTGATGTCCCGAATGCTTTTTGGAATAGGAAGAAACATATTATTTCTCTTCCTTATATTCCTAATTTCAATGAAAAGAATATTCCTACTAAGTCTAGACCCAGTCAAATGAAGAAAGATTATTTACTTCTTTGCAAAACTGAAATTGAGTCTCTTCAGCAGAAAAAGCTAATAAAACCCAGTACTTCCCCTTGGAGTTGTACAGCTTTTTATGTCAATAAAAACTCCGAAATTGAACGAGGAACTCCCCGCCTTGTTATTAATTATAAACCACAGAATGAAGCCCTTCAATGGATTAGATATCCAATTCCGAATAAGAAGGACCTACTCGACAGACTTCATGATGCCACTATTTTTTCTAAATTTGATATGAAATCAGGATTTTGGCAAATACAAATCAGAGATCAGGATACTTATAAAACTACTTTTACGGTACCTTTTGGACACTATGAATGGAATGTTCTTCCATTTGGTGTCAAAAATGGACCTTCCGAATTTCAACATATCATGAATGATATTTTTAATCCTTTTACTGAATTTATTATCTACTATATTGATGATGTCTTAATTTTCTCTTCATCAATTGAACAACATATTAAACATTTAAACATTTTTAAAAATGTTGTCATAAAAAATGGTTTGGTAGTTTCTGCTCCTAAGATGAAACTTTTCCAAACAAAAATCAGATTTCTCGGACATAATATTTTCAATGGAACTATTATTCCTATTGATAGATGTATTGAATTTGCATCTAAATTTCCGGATGAAATTAAAGATGTTAATCAACTGCAAAGATTTTTGGGAAGTCTAAATTATATTAGAGACTATTACCCTAATCTTTCCCAGGATGCTGCTATACTGTACACCTGGTTAAGAAAAAACCCTTTGCCCTGGACTATTGAACATACTAATGCAGTCCAAAAAATTAAAACTAGAGTTAAACAGTTACCTTGCCTCTCTTTACCCAATCCTGAATGGAAGAAGATTGTTCAAACTGATACTTCTAATACAGGATATAGTGGAATTTTAAAGCAATTTAATCCTAACAGTAACAAAGAGTATCTTATCCGATTTACTTCAGGAGTTTGGAAAGGACCTTCTTTGAATTATCCTACCATAAAGAAAGAATGTCTTTCCATTGTTAAATGTGTTTTAAAATTTCAAGATGATCTTCTAAATCAGCACTTTTTAATTCGAGTTGATTGCTCAGCTGCAAGACAAATATTTAAAAAGGATGTACAAAATCTAGCTTCTAAACAGATATTTGCCACTTGGCAAAGTATTTTATCAGTATTCGACTTTGATATTGAATATATCAAAGGAAAACAGAATTCTTTACCGGATTTTCTAACCAGAGAATACTTGCAGGAATGACCAGTAGAAGCCGTGGCCGCGGTCAGCGAGGCCGAGGCAGAGCAAATCTGTACTATACAGAATTTCCTACTCTGAATTCTCAGACCAGTAACTCATCGTCTTCTTCTAGCCAACCTACCGTAAAGGATGTTCTCCTTTTACCAGAACAGTATATTCCGAACATAAATGCGGATGAAACAGTATTATTCATTGAACAGAATGATGAAAAATGGATGAAAGATCCATGGGAGATAAAGAGACGTTATTTAACGACTCAACAGTCTCCTCCCCGTTTTAATCAGTACCGATATGTTTATGAACAAATAATCATTGAAACAGCATCTATGGACATTAAGCATACGCTTCATGATCCTAACAAAACTAGTAACCCGATTCAATACAGTAAAACAACAGTCAAGAGCATCATGCCTCTTGCCAATTGGGGTATTAATCCTCATACCACCCGTACTATTGAATCTAGTCACACAACAGAAACCCGTTACAGTTATTGGGATTATATTGATTCCTTTACCCAAGTTTTCTATTACCAGAATCCAATTCACAACCATACTTGGTTTATCCGAGTCTGTCCCGAAGTACTTAAAAACGAAATTCCCAACTGGTTTTTCGTTTGGTGGGATAAGATTGGTGTTACCATCGCTGACCGCGGCCACGGCTTCTACTGGTCATTCCTGCAAGTATTCTCTGGTTAGAAAATCCGGTAAAGAATTCTGTTTTCCTTTGATATATTCAATATCAAAGTCGAATACTGATAAAATACTTTGCCAAGTGGCAAATATCTGTTTAGAAGCTAGATTTTGTACATCCTTTTTAAATATCTGTTTTGCAGCTGAGCAATCAACTCTAATTTGCCTTTAGCCGTGTTATGGCGTTGTGGCTTTTATCCTCAGTAAATCGTTGACAGACGTGCTTGTTATAAGTATCTATCTTGATCCTGCCTCCTTTGGTATCAGAGCCATGTTAATTTATCGTCATATTAATGAATATATTACTTATAAATTATGCGTATATGGTCACTTTGAAAAATGACTGATTTTTCTCCCTCGTCTGTGACAACAGTAGCTAATGCTTCAGCTTCTACTTTAGAAGCAACTGAACTAATTGCCTATCAGGATGTAAAGGAAGCCCTAGATAAATGGACTATTCCTAAAATCAGACCAGAAACTATTTACAAAATTGGAACCTTTGATTTTATCAGCAAAAGAATTATCAAAACTTTTGAGCATGCTATTCCTTTACAGAATAATGATGAAATTTTATATTTGTTGCATGTCGAAGACTTATACCCTTTTCTGCAAAAATATAAATAAGTTCACATAGGACTTGTCCAAGTAGCTTTTAAACCCCTGACTTTGCTTGGCCAAAACACCAGTATTCAATGCACCCTCCGTGACGGTAGGTGTCTCAACTGGAAAGCCTCTGTTATGGGAGCTATTGAAACTAGTCTTGCTCATGGACCAGTATATTTCAATATTTATCCGAATCTAAGTGTAGCCTTAACTGATAATAATTTGTCAAAAGTGTTAGAGATGAGAATTATATCTCATGGTTATGAGTATCTGCCAGGATCTCCTCCTTTTGCCATATTATTCCGTATTTATCTTAAAGTTTTAGCTACTTTAAACCCTTATATCCGTAAGCAAAGCCATCAAGGACATACTGTCCTAATTGACACTAATCTTTTTAGTAGTCAAGTGGCTATCCCCAGAATGATTCCTTGGGAAGAGATTACTTTCCCAAAACAATGGTAAATTACTAATGTTGTTCCTACCAGGCCTATAATTAGACAGTCCATAGAGGATGTCATCCAAACCAGTAATGGAAATGTTTATTTAAAATTCCAGAGACCTTTTACTCGTAGTCGGTCTATTAATAATATTTCCTATAATATTGATTTTCCTGAATCCTCCAGACAATCTGTGTCCGATCCGATAGAATCTGTCTATCAAGAATCCAAGAATGAGTCTGTTAAAAATGGATTAGAGGGATTCATGTTTCTGAAAATCAAATACCCCATGCTATTTATGAAACAAATACTCCTCAAAACAGAAGACCTTATAGTCCAACTGCTAGTGATATGAATTTTGAATGTTAATGGATTTTTCTCCCAATAGTAAAATTCGTCAATGTTTAAACCAGGAGTTTATGCAGGATAAATACTAGAATTTTAGAAATTGGTATTTTAAAAATCATGAAAGTAAAAAATTAGCAGAAATTAAAGATAGTTATTATGCCTATCTGAAAAAGAATCAGTGTATCTTATCATTTGTTAAATGGTATTATGATTTCTTGTTAAAATCAGAATTTTACCCTGAAAGTCAACTGAATTTTTTAACTGGAATTCAAAAGGACTGGATTACCACTAATGGTAATATCATTCAATCCATTCACCCCCCTCCTAAGTCCCTTGAACTTAGTCCGGGAAATGATAATTTAAAACCTTTAATCATTAATCCGTATGTTGATATATCTGAAATACCCCATCAACAAGAAGAGGTTAAAATAAAAGATATTTTACCCTTGTCTAAACAGAATAATTATACTAATCTATTCCTTCAAACTGTAGGAAAACAGTTAACTAGAATTGAGGAACATATTAATAATATTAATGAAAACTGTCAAGTTGTTCCCCACAAGCCCGAACTTCAACCTGTAACTATAAAACCGCCCTTAGAAGTCAGTAATTTTAGGATGAAATCTTCTAAACCTGACAATGAGTTTATTGACAATCTTTTAAATAAAATGAAAGATTTAAAACTCACATCTGCACCTACTTCTTCATCTCAAATTAATGTTATTTCTGGACACTCCTCCTCCACCAGTAACAATACTGACAGTGATACAGATAACTCTAATGATATCTCTCCTATTCATTTGTTAGAAATCCAGAATAACTTTCAGGATATGCAGAATATTAATAAAACTACTTACAGTCAAAAGCCTGTTAATCGTATGGCACTAACCGGACCTAGTAGATATTACTATCCTAGACCTACCCCCCAGGATATTCTTTATGAAGAAGACTTTCTTCATACACAAAAATCTTACCATGGAAAAACCATTTATGAATGGAATATTGATGGTAAGACAGAATATCAAATCTTCGAAACCATCCATCATATCTTGATGTATGCAACTGTCTGTAAACAGAACGATAACACAGACCACCAAATCTGTCGTTTCTTAGTTAATGGATTTACTGGCATCCTTAAGGGATGGTGGGATAATGTATTAACTGCAATCCAAAGAACCGAAGTTCTTCAATCCTACAAAGAAGAACTTGGCCCTATTACCAGTCTTCTCACAAGGAGAGAGGATGCTTGTTACACTCTTGTTCAAGCTATCCTTCATCATTTTGTTGGACCTGGTCAGATGAACACTGACAGAAGTCGTGAGCTCCTTCAGAACCTTTGTTGCCCATCTTTAACCCATTTTAGTTGGTATAAAGATGTCTTTTTAATGAAAGTCATGCAGAGATCAGACGCTAACAGTGAACATTGGAAAGCCAAGTTTGTTGATGGCCTTCCTACTTTCTTTGCTGAAAAAGTTCGAAAAAAGCTTAGAGATAAGCACGACCGTATTAGTATCCCTTATGATCAGTATTCCTATGGTCATCTTATTTCAGTAATTATTGAAGAAGGTTTATCCTTATGTAATGACATGAAACTTCAACAATTAATGAAAAAATAGAATCTCACTAAAAAACATGAGATAGGAGAATTTTGCGATCAATTCTCTTATGATACAAAATTACAGTATCCTCATAAGATTAGAAAACAGCACAGATCTAAAACTTCTAGACCTTATCGGAAACACTCTTCTAAAAAATCTTCTTCTAATAACAAAACCCCTGAAAAATCTACAAAGAAGAGGAAGAGTAGTAAGAAAAAAGATAAGTCTAAAATTGAATGTTATAAATGCGGAAAAACAGGACATTTTGCTAATAAATGCAAATCTAAATTGAAACAAAAACTCAATGAGATGTCCCTTGATGAGGACATCCAACAGCAAATTATTAATTGTTTAGCTACCAGCAGTTCTGAGTCTGGCTCCGATGATGGTTTAGCTGAGGTCTATTCTGAATCTGGTAATGATTCTGATGTCGAGCATTGTCAAACCTGCACAATTAATAACTGTAAAACAAGCACTGAAGCTGATTATTGGAAAGCCATCGTAAAGATGAATGGTTTAGATGTTGGAGGTCCCAGCATCAATATCTTAACTGATACCCAGAAATCTCTCCTTGACTTAGCTAAAAATATAAAAGATCCCGAAATTAAACTAAAATTTTTAGAAATCTGTTATAAAAATCAAAAAACCGAAGAAAACCTTCCAATCGATCAGTATAGTATGCGTGAGGTTATGAGACGCATAAAAGATGTTTCTACTGCTGAAAAACCTACTACTATTTAGGACCTTAAAATCGAAATTAATATTTTAAAATCTGAAATAAAACAGTTACAAAATACTAATATTATCATCTTCCATGATTTAAATAGTATCAAACAACAGTTAAATTAAAAAGTGCTGATTTAGAAGATCATCTTGAAATTTTAAAACACATTTAACAATGGAAAGACATTCTTTCTTTATGGTAGGATAATTCAAAGAAGGTCCTTTCCAAACTCCTGAAGTAAATCGGATAAGATCCTCTTTGTTACTGTTAGGATTAAATTGCTTTAAAATTCCACCATATCCTGTATTAGAAGCATCAGTTTGAACAATCTTCTTCCATTCAGGATTGGGTAAAGAGAGGCAAGGTAACTGTTTAACTCTAGTTTTAATTTTTTGGACTGCATTAGTATGTTCAATAGTCCAGGGCAAAGGGTTTTTTCTTAACCGGGTGTACAGTATAACAGCATCCTGGGAAAGATTAGGATAATAGTCTCTAATATAATTTAGACTTCCCAAAAATCTTTGCAGTTGATTAACATCTTTAATTTCATCCGGAAATTTAGATGCAAATTCAATACATCTATCAATAGGAATAATAGTTCCATTAAAAATATTTTGTCCGAGAATAGTCCAGGGCAAAGGGTTTTTTCTTAACCGGGTGTACAGTATAGCAGCATCCTGGGAAAGATTAGGATAATAGTCTCTAATATAATTTAGACTTCCGTATTTATCCTGCATAAACTCCTGGTTTAAACATTGATGAATTTTACTATTGGGAGAAAAATCCATTAACATTCAAGCTTAGAGATAAGCACGACCGTATGAGTATCCCTTATGATCAGTATTCCTATGGTCATCTTATTTCAGTAATTATTGAAGAAGGTTTATCCTTATGTAATGACATGAAACTTCAACAATTAATGAAAAAACAGAATCTCACTAAAAAACATGAGATAGGAGAATTTTGCGATCAATTCTCTTATGATACAAAATTACAGTATCCTCATAAGATTAGAAAACAGCACAGATCTAAAACTTCTAGACCTTATCGGAAACGCTCTTCTAAAAAATCTTCTTCTAATAATAAAACCCCTGAAAAATCTACAAAGAAGAGGAAGAGTAGTAAGAAAAAAGATAAGTCTAAAATTGAATGTTATAAATGCGGAAAAACAGGACATTTTGCTAATAAATGCAAATCTAAATTGAAACAAAAACTCAATGAGATGTCCCTTGATGAGGACATCCAACAGCAAATTATTAATTGTTTAGCTACCAGCAGTTCTGAGTCTATCTCTCTAAGCTCCCTATTTGTCTCTATATTTTTTCTACTCATGTGAAGGAGGAATAAACTGATGAAACTTATGTGATTTTGATTTGTATCGGTTATACACCCAAAAGCCCCAACTGTTATAGAAAATGTGAAACCCCCAAATCTGGGTACTTCATTCCCACATGATTTGGTGTTCACTATCAAAACATTCATTTTTAACTACCCAAATTTAATAAAATTTAAGTAATAAACTTCCCATAAAAGGGTTACATAATTTAAATAAACATATCCCAGGTTATCTAACCTTAAAACATTCATTCAATTCGGAAAAATAATTAATTAGATCTCATAATTAAAATTAAGTCTGAAAACATAATCCTCATCAAATTAACAAGTCTTCAACACTTGTTCATTTTTTCTTTTCGTTTTACTGGTGGTTGGCTCATCAACCTTCTCAACTTGTAATGGTATATATATATATATATATATATATATATATATATATATATGCAAGAGTGAGCAAACTAATTGCTCACTTGAAAGTACACAATCACTGGTAATGAATAAACTCATTTGAATTGAGTAACATATCTTAACATCGATAATCAAGAACTGATACTGGAAATTATCTGAGGGTCGTAAGACCAAGAACTATGTCCAAGGTTATAAATATTTCTTTCAACTTAAACCTAAACAGTCATTAGACTGTAGGGACTCCCCGTACTTAGGTTGATCAGCCCTTCGTACCATGTATTGTGCATAAACATCTAAGCGCTTCCGCATAAATAATCACTATAATAGGGTTGTTCATCTCAGTTTTAATATACGAGTCCGCACCAAAGTAAGTTTGGTTTGGATAAGCTTCATGGGTATTTTAGAGTTCAACGAACATCAACTAAGGATTAGTTGAATCAAAAGTTTAATGACAATGCAAAAGTTCGATGTTAATGTAATATAAGGTAGCTATGAACCATAAAGGAATAATATGATACATCAAAGTCATGATTTTAGAATAACTTTCAAAGCGTTAAAATATGTAATGAACCTAACTTGAATAACAATGATAAGCTAAGGTTACATAATGAAACAAAATTAAGAACTTCGCTCGATAGAATTCAAGAACTTGCGTAATGTTATAAACAAAACAGGGTAACAAACTTGCACATTCATAAACAAGGTAGGATAAGCTCAAAATAAAGATTAGGTTTATGAAACTTGCATAAGTATAACATGACAATGAAAAGTAAACCTTGCTGAATAATAAAGTAGCAAAGGTTAGGGAACTTGCATGATAATAACAACTTAACTGCTTAATAAGAGATTAGAGATAGAGAACTTTCATAAAGTAAGATAGGACAAACTCAAATAGAGAATATGGTTCAAAAACTTGCCTCGTGCGTAGGTTAAATGATCACTACTCACGTTCACCACAAGTCCTACACATACCATATGTATTGACAACAATCATTAGTTATACTAATATTAACTTTATCAGTTTAGTTCCCACTTTTAGTATAGCTCGTTAAATTAGTTCAAGTTTTTTTTTACTACCACATGTCACATATTATAAGACTGAAGTCTCAAATCTTAAGTTTAAAAAACATCACATCTTTTCATGAGCATTACATTGTAGCTCTTTTACAACTTATCAAATTATCATGCCATGTCAATATATACACCTTAACAACCTAATATAACATCCTATTACATGTTTAACATGTTATCATGTTCTTTATATTAGGTTAGACTAACATAGAATGGACTGCACTTGTATACGTGCATCCCGACGCCCTTTGATTGCGTCCGATTGCACATCAGTCCTACATATGGCCATTTTAACCCCTACTAACGACATCAAATTGAATACCTAAAAGAAATAAAGTTATAGGTCTACTCGTCCTCATTCCGTATCATATTGAATCACATCAATCGGAGTTCGTATGAAAAAGTTATGCCCATTTTAGTAAAACATGTCAGGTTAGATTTTTCTAACATTTGGTAAGTCTGCCTACCCCCCGCCGGGGAGAGGGTTTTGTGCTATAAAAGCCCGTCGGGGCAGGCCCCCGCTGGGGTAAAATAAAAAACACTGGTAATGCCTATCGGAGCGGGGGTACCTGGTATTAGGTTCTGCAGTTCGCGAACGAACACTGCAGAAAGCCAAATTAGGCCTAAAAGCTCATTTCTAACAACCATTCCAACTTACCCAAGTTGTAATAAGTTTACAGAAACATAAACTAATATTTCTAATATATTTTTAAGCATATAAACAACATAAAACATCAAAATTACCACATTTAAATTCACTGTTTTTACTATTTCTTCACTTTTAGACATTCTTAGCGAAACAAAATATTATGAATTCATTTTACAACCAAAACAGTCCGTTTAAATCATATTATTTTGGTTTCTTCATGCATTTTCACAATTAACAAACAATTTATACATTGTAACACTAATTGAACACTAATTTTTGTATCCAATAAGCCATATTCATGTATTTTACACTATAAACTCACTGTAAATATAATCTCTTCCTATTTATCATGTTTTCATGGATTATTCCACTTTAAATCATATACAATTCACATAAAACAGTTTATATACAGAAATTAACATACATATAACCACATAATCAAAATTAATCATCCATATAATTTTTATAGAGAACCTCTCATACAAAAGAAAACTAGAACTTTTAGAAAGTAGGATTATACCTTTGATTGCTTGCTCAAACTTTGTTAGATGATAAGAATGACCTTTTTAATCCTCTTATTCTTTCTCCTCAATCTCTCAAAAGCACACAGAAATCTCTCTACCACTCTCTCTTTTCTCTCTTCTTTCTATTCTCTGTCTTTCTTTAGTATCAGGCTTAACTTAACGTAAAAAGAAACAGACGCAAAAATAAAAACTGACAAATATCTAATACCCTTACTAAATATTACATCAGTTATGTTTATTTTAAATTCAAAAGCCACTTAGGCTTGTTTGGCAAAACAAGATTAAAATAATAATTTCAAAAGCTTTAAGATTTTGTTTGGTAAAACCAAATTAAACCATTTTAATTTATTTTAATAACTCACTTATTATATAGTTTAATTATCGCACTTTATTTAATTAAAATTATAAATTCAAATTTAATTAAATTAAAGCTAATAACAACTTATTAAATCAAATTGCCATAAAATCACATTGCCACAAAATTATAGTTTTCTTATAATTTTATTTAATAAATTAGTACATTACTTTCAGTACTAAATTAAATTAAAACATCATTATAACAATTCATTTAATCTTTATCAACTCTCTAATTTAATTATTAAATTAAATTAGAATATTACCATATAATAATTAATTCATCAGTCTTTTATTTTAATTAACTTCAAAATAGCAAATTACCAATTATCAACTTAATTAACATATTACCTTAATTAAGTTAATTCCCCACAACTCATGAATTATTTATTTAACTAATAAATAATTAAATTAAATAAATATTTATTTAACAATAAACACATTAACTAAAAAATGTATTTAATTCAATAAATTTTTGAAATTATAATTAAAAATTTTGGATTGTTACATAAAACAATAGGTCTAGGCCATGTTTGGCTTGACCTCAAACAAACTCCTTTGACTTATATTCATTTTATTCCATTTTCATACTATACAATATATTCCTTGTTTTCCTTTAATTCCTCCAACATGTCACACTTCATTATTTTTTATTTCTAAATTATTTAGCCAACAGTCTTCCTATCTATTTACCCATATAACTTATGGAATTACATTCATAAGTAAAACACTTCTAATCAACAAAACATTTCCATTAAAATAATTAATATTTATTTCACTAATTATTTTAATAAATTATACAATTTATTTCCTTCTATAAATTGTCCCAAGACAATTTATTTAATCTATACTTTTAATAAAAATTTAGATATTTATTTAATTCATTAATCCTAACACCAATATTTATTTATAATTATATCAGTTCTTCTCATTCTCATACTCTATTTACATTTAATAGGCTAAATATAATATATTAAGCCATTATATAAACGCATTACTCTTACATGTAATTTATTACCTTCCCATTTTATTAAAATAATTATATTTACACTAATTCATTATTTAAATTAAATGAATTACTCGCTTTATTTATGAGATTTAATTCATAATAATTATATTACCAACAAGGCATACCAATTAAATTATATTAATCCATAATGTAGTTTTCATCTTATTTAAATTAACTAATATTATTCAGTTAATTTCCTTTTCATAACAATTTTTATTTAATTTTTTCGATAGTTTAATTAACTATTAAACCTCTTTTTCCCCAATACATGAATATATAATTCTCTTGACAGAAAATCACATATTTCACAATATATAACACATATACACACATACTCGAACTCAAAATATCTTATAATAAGAATTTATTTATTAAATTCTTATTTTAATAGCTTCGTAAAATTCGGGTTGTCACATCCTTCCATCCTTATAAGGATTTCGTCATCGGAATCACCGAAATCCTACCTTACTCAGGTTTTCATCAAATCTCTTTTAAAAATTTATCATTGAATAACTTTAATACATTACCATAATATAGGTTTAATAATTCCTATTCCATTCCTTTTCTCAATAATTTTTTTAACAACCTTTATTGTATAACCTTCACCTAAACTCAATTATAGTTTGAGTGTTATATGTTCTTTAATCCGCTCATTACTTTTTCAAAGAATCATTATCATATACTCAATTCATAAACACTCGAGATAATACATTCACCCTTTCTTCTAAGAATTTCATCATCGAAATTTTAATTTACAAATCTTCGTTAATTCAATTTATCAAAATAAATTTTACGTCAATCTCCATTCTTTACTGGATTCTATAACCAAATTCTTTCTCTAAAGATCTTTCTAAAATCATCATCACATTCTTTACATCTTTCTTTTTTAAATGATTTACATTATCCTTAGATAACTTCATCCCTTCTCCCATCAGAATTTATTTTCTTTCTAAGAAATATTATGTTTTGCTTAATTTCCTCATCATTACAAGTTGCATTATACAACTTACCTCCTTCTAAGGAATATCTTCCTTTCCACTTTTACCTTTCAGAATAATAAGAATCTTCCACAATTGTTCAATAATTGGAAAGCGATACGAATAACTCAGGAATTTAAAAGATTTTAAATCATGCTGATGCGTCATAAGACCTTGAACTCTTCTCTAGGTTTACTAGTGCATCACCACTGTAAACCATTTTTAACGGAATGTTTAGCAATCACACAGACTGAAAACACTCTCTGCAAGTACTCTAAGTGATCAGCCTATCGTACCCCTACGTCGTGCACAACGTATTATATTTTAACATCGTAGTGACTATATGCGTTACTTTCGGAACCATTGTCTCTGATAACATGTCCCCTTTATAGGGTTGTTCACCTCTAGTTTCATAAACATCTTTCAGTAATCTTCTAGCTGCATCAAATAGCTTAGACTCTAAGCAACAATTCAGTCATCAATCGAGATTTATATATTTATTCTTAACTAACTCAATTGGCACACATTTCTTAAGTTAAAGAAAACCAAAAATCTTTTTTTTTAAACATCTTTATTATCATATCTTCTTAAAGTCAAAGAAAATCAAAAAAAATTTTATCACAATAATGTACCGTCTTAATGGCATGTTGAGGATTCAGTCATGCTACATCATACCATAGTGGGCTGACGATCTTATGATCACATCCAACACTAGGTTCAATTGCATTGATGACTCCTTCGATTATTATTTCCACACCATATCAAACAATGCATATGATCACAAAAACACGTTTTGATAATTTCAAATTATTTTTGTCTAGCTGAAACAACTAGCATAGACACAAGAAAAAATAGCACTATTTTAAAAACCCATTGATTCAATCATTTGTTCCATCATTTGTCAAAAATAAAGAAGTGCAACATTAGCACGAAGTCAATAAATTTCAAAAATATAGCGTAACTAGAAGATTTAGAATATCCAATTTTCCTCCGTCATCTTAAATCCTTACTCCACTACTTTGTTACTTAATCATTTGACTAATCTTTAACACCATCAATGCTTACTATACCAAAAATTCTTAGTCCTTGCTTCGCAACTTTTCTATACCCAATATAGTTCATTAAACTTACCACACTTTGGAAGTAACGATCCCAAAATTCATACAATTCAACTCTCGACCTTGGTCGTTATCAATACATCTTTATTCTAACATTATATCATTAATCGATGTTAAACTTAATAAAATACGAAAAAATTAAAACTTTTATGTCTTCTTACTTTAATTCCCTAAAACATAACATTTATCAACTTCGCATCTCTGAATCAAATTTATTTTATGATTCACATTATTAGAGTTATTATATAAAATCTTACATCCTAATTCAGTATCCTTTCTACTTCGGATAACTCAAACCTTACAACTCAACATAAAATATACATCATAAAATATTGAGTACATCTCATGAATCTTAAACATGGTTTAAAGAATTAAAAACTTTAGCTAAAATATTAATCTTCATGTATTATTTCTGATCCACATCATTCAATCAAGTAGCACATATCGTTACCTTGAATCCTTAACCTACAAAAATGGTTATTTCCAAGGTTGAGCTCGACAGCTAGCAAATCTAACAGTTTTCATGCAACACGTAGCACATAATAACATGCTCATCTTATAAATCATAACCATCTGTCTAAACACATTATACATGTTGTACATCACATATCAAATAAAGATTAGGTTTCATAACCCAATCATCATTAATTCCTTACTCAACCGATGTAATCATAAATTAATTTTAACATTTGATACTTACAACATTAATAATACATCATGCTATTTGCAATAAAGATTTAAAATAATTCATCATCAAATTCACATAACAAATAGGAACTGAAAGACTTGTCTTGATCGTTGTTTACCAATAACAAATTAACAGCTTATAGCTATCTGCACTTCACGTGCCTTACACAATTATAAAATCATGCACATCAACTATTAGTCACATAGCAACGAATAATAGTTGTAATATAAACTTTACTCTACATTCTATAACCCTTCCTATTAATCAATACACAAAGTTCAATTTGATTGTGTTAACTTTCGACTTATATCTCACTATATTTCTTCTTAGGTCATACCTGAAGTTCATTCAAGTGTTTAAGTCTTGTTAGGATTCCTTATTAGTTTATATTAACTAGATTCCATATCTTATAATTTTCACTTCAATTGAATTGAAACATTTTTTAAGTACATTAAGACTTATAATGGTGTTTCGACGTTCATTCATCACACGTTCGAATCGTCTTTCTTGTGTATGCTTATATAACTTATCTAATGTATTATTTATTAATATTATGCATCATCAGAAGCACTACACTTGCATACGTACATGCCCGATGCATTTCGATTGCCTCTGAATGCACATCAGTCCCAAAGATGGCCATTTTGACCCCTGTTCCCAACATCAAATTTTAAAACTTATTAACTAAAAGTTGTAGTTCTACTCTTTCTCATTCCGGATCATCTTAAATCGCCTCAATCGGAGTTCGTATGAAAATGGTATGGCCATTTTAGTAAAATATGTTCGGTTAGATTTTTGTCAAACACTTGGTCAGTCTGCCCACCCCCGCCGGGGCAGGGTTTTTGAGCTACGAAAGCCTGCCAGGGTGGGATACCCGCTGGGGTGGCACATTTTGAACTGGAAACCTCCGTCGGGGAGGGTATTCCCAGACTCCAATTCTGTAGTTTTTGTTCTTCGCGATTTTTCGACCCTTTCTCCTTCTAATCTTCATAACTCGAGTTATACACATCCAATTGAGTCTGTTTTCATAATTCATAGAACTACAACATAACAAAGAATTAACAATTTACAGAAACATTAATTAACACAAATTCTTGACACAAAACTCATGCTCATAATAAATTTTTATGTTTTAACATGTTTAGTGAATTCATTCACTACGAATTCGTTTCTTAACCAAATTGATTCATTCAACTTGCGTTCTTTTTATTTTTCAACGTTCTTACAACATCCATCATCAATTTAAGGTTTACATCAAGATTTCATAACTAATTTTAGTCTCAAAATTGACCAAAATGTACATATTCAACTAAAAACTCAATTCTTCATCTTTAACATGTTTTCATGAGTTTAAACACTCCAAAATTATTTCTAGATGACCATTAATAGATTATATCTTTCCATAAACATATATAAACTATACCTCAACAAATTCAACCACCAAAAACTCAATTACAGAGAATTTAAAAAACAAAAACTATAAACTAGAGACCTAGGAATTTTACCTTTGATTTGCTATAAAGCTTGAACTCTTTCTTATTTCTCTTTTCTTTGATTCTGAAACTCCTCTTCAATTACAGAGAATTTCTTCTCTAAATTTTCTCTCTTCCTCTCTTCTCTATGTTTGTTATTCTTTGTTTTTAGTCTTAAGAAAACACGCGTAATGCTAAAACTAATAAAAGGCATAAAGCCTTCAGTTAAAAACATAATGAGCTTCATCAGTTACAAAAGCAAAGGTCACTAAGCCATGTTTGGCTAGCACCCAAAACCCTCCTTCCAATTTATTTTAATTCCTTCCTTATCATATAGTTTATTTGTCATAGCCATTATTAAATTAAATTAAACCTCAATATAATTATAACTTCCATTTAGCAAATATAACAAATTACTAAATCTCTAATTTAATTACTTAATTAAATTAAAATATTCCCATTCCATCAATATTATCACACTTTTATTAAATTATTCCATAACGATTTTCATCAAATATTCATGTTGGAAATTGCATATTCAAATTTGATGTTGAAAGTAAATAAACATGCTTATATGTAAAGTCCTTCAAATATCATTTGTACAAGGACTTAGGTGATAGATCAAGATTGTTAGGTTGATCTATGCTTTATGTTTATCATTCTGTAAATAAATGTATAGAAGAAAAGATCAAAGCTGTTAGGTTGATCTATTTTGAGATGTAATAGATAGGCATCAACAGAATCGTAGTCTGTCAAGCCAGCAGAGGGATTGCAGAAGCCAAGGCAGAATCGTAGAGTATCAAGAAAGTTGCTAAAGAATCGTAGTCTGCTTTGGAGGGCCTCACTTAGAATTGTAGAGTTAGTCCAAGCGCCTGGCGAGCCAACTTAATAATCGTAGTATGCTCTCAGAAGCGTAGAGTCTGCAAAAACAAGCAAGTCAAGGATCGTAGTCTACTAGGGCTTAAGAGAAATCGTAGTGTTCTCCTCTATCAGTCCGAATCAAACACGAATGTGACAAAACACCACGATCATGATCGTTGTGTGCCTCCTGTCAGCATCGAGCCTTGTCCATTAGCTGAAGAATAAAATACTACAAATAAAGAATGGATTATATACGTTGAGACTTTCGGGAATCCCAATGCTCACCCTTAGTATGTATCGAAGAAGCGTATTAAAGAAGCTAAGGAAAATGACTGCATGCCTGCTGAAAAAGTTTTTCCAGGTGTTAGGTGAGATAGCAGTCTGCCGTGTTAGTGAGTCAAACGGCTAAACAATAAATTTCCAGGAAGTCACCATCAGTGAACAGAGATGTCTGATGCATTTAATGCTTAAATGGATACCTTCAAACGAACATATTTCAAATGATCCTTTATATACAAATTATTAGACACATGTGCAAAGATAAGCAAGTACATAACAAAAAGCCGAAGAACACTTAACACTCAACTCTACGATCAATCAAGAAAGCTTGCTCAGCTACTAAATTTTTTCGAACACATGCTTAACATCAACTGAGTATGACTACCTAAGAACTCAACTTTTATCAAGTGTATTCCAAGTCTGCTAGACTTGAAGAGCTCTAAGTGAACTAAGAAGTTCCAATACTGCTGGTCTTGAAGGAATCTAAGTGATTCAAAGATTGTAAATGTAACGACCCTAAAATCTATACAATTTAAATCCCGACTTCGGTCGTTAACCATACATTCAACCTCTAAATAATACATCATTATTCGATGTTAAACTTAATAAAATTGCGGAATATTTAAAACTTTTATACATTTTCTTCTTTCTTGCCCTGAATCGCAACCATTACATTACATCTCTTTGATTCAATCTTATATCATGAATCGTTACAACAAAATGACTATACAAAGTCTTACATCATAACTAAATATCCATATACATTGAATAGCTCAACTTACAATTCAACAACATGATACGTTCAAAATATGAAATACATTTCTCATAAAACATAAGTAATCTTCGTGAATATAGATCTCTATAACTCACATAGCACGTATCTTTACCTTAAAATCTTGACCTGCAAAAGTGGTTATTTGCAAGAGTGAGCTCGACAGCCCAGCAAAGTCAAACAGTTTTCATGCATCACATAACACATAATAACATGCTCGATATACATCTCATTAAAGTAACATGGCATACATGCTTTTAATTCACATAGCAAATATAAAGATTGAGTTCCTTACTCAATCATCATTACTTAGCCAAAATAATGCAGTCATATATTGACTTTAACATTTCATGATTTCAACATGCATAACATATCATGCAATTTAAAATAGTTCATCAAGTCCACGTAAAAAAATAGGAACCGAAAGACTTGCCTTGATCGTTGTTTACCAATAACAGTTTAACAGCTTACAGCTATCTGCACTTCACGTGCCCTACGCAATTATATAATCATACACATCAAATATTAGTCACATAACAACACATAGCAATTGTAATGTAAACTCTACTCTACATCTCAAAATCTTTCCTATTAATTAGCACACAATGTTCAATTATATTGTGTTAACTTTCAACTTATATCTCACTGTATTTCATATTCGCAGTTCATTCAAGTGCTTAAGTCTTGCTAGGACTACTTATTGGTTTATATTAAACCCATTCCATGTCTTATAATATCCATTTCAATTGAATTGAAATACTTTTTTAGTTCATTAACACTTGGCACGGCGTTTCGACGTTCATTCGTCACACGCCCGATTTGCCTCTCTTGTGTAAGCTTACTATGCTTCTATAACTCATCTAATACATCATGTATTAATGTTAAGCATCATTATAATTACTAATATTCATGTTTTATAACTTAGGACATCATCTTTTATGGTCAAGAGCACCACACATGCATATGTGCATGCCCGACACCCTCCGATTGCCTCTGAAAACACAATAGTCCTAAAGATGACCATTTTGACCCATCTTAATGACCTCAAATTGAAACACGTAAAGAACAAAAGTTGTAGGTCTACTCGTCCTCTTTCCGTATCATCTTGAATCACCTCAATCGGAGTTCGTATGAGGAAGTTATGGCTATTTTAGTACAGGAGGTCAAAACTGTCCAAATTAGACCACAAATCCGGCGCTGGGGCGCGGATAGTGGCGCCGGGGCGCGAGTACCAGGGCCGGGGCGCGAGTTCTAGTGCTGGGGCGTGAGTCCTAAGCTAGCCAGTGGCGCCAGGGCGCGAACTTTGACGCCGGGGCGCGAATTTTGGCGCTGGGGCTCCAATTTTGGCGCAGGGGCGCCAAAAACTAACAGAACCAAGCACGAAGACCATTTTTGGTCTGTTTAAGAAATTCTAGTAACTAATTATATACGTATAATTGATGTAATTTATACATGAATGCTAACAATCATCTATATCCCAATTACCCACCACTAATCAACAATATCATAAACTAATTCTTTGAAAACGCTATTTTTTTTTAAAAAACAAAAACTCCATTGATGATATTCTTGACACAGTGAGCACTGTAATCATAGTTATAAAATAATATGATTTATTCTAATTATATTCTATTAAATTCTTACCCAATTCATATAATCACAGTTCAATTTCATGATTATCATAAAATACAAGTATAATATTTGGTACTCTGCAAACCACGTTTATACATATATGTTCACTGTAATTCCACTTCCTTTTTTTTTAACACGTAATTAACATGAAATCTTAATCACATATCTATATATGCCACTATAACAATTATAAAAACATAGTTTTACAAGAATTTTGTAAAAACCTTCTACTCAGTGAAAAAGAAATACACAGAGACATATAAATTATATGTGTATCTAGTATTAAGGTCATAGACATACCTTTTGTTGTTAAGAAATTCTTGTTAACCCTTACTAGTCACAGACAACCTTACAACTTCAAACACATTTTCCTCTCAATTTACTCTATTCTTTCTCAATTTCTGCAATCTTCCTTTTCTTTTCTTTTGAGCCAAAACCCAAATACTCTTTACGTAAAAACAAAATAAAACTAACGCACGCCCGTTTAAAACAAAACCGACGCCTATTCAATACCCCTATTCAATTTATCAGTTACCAAATTAATATATATTTTGTTTAATTTTAATTTAATTTATATTATTAATAAATCAAATTTAAAAACAACCAAAAGTCATAGGCTCCATTTGGCAAAAACTCTTTAAAATTAAAGACTTAATATATTTAAGCCTTGTTTGGCAAAATAAATTAAAACTACTTTAATTTATTTTAATAACCACTTATAATATAGTTATTTGTCATACTTCTAATTAATTAAGTTTTCATACTTAATTAATTAATTCAAATAACAATTTATTAATTAAATTATTTAATCACATAACTCAATACCACTAATTATCCATCAAATTAAAATATCACTATAATAATAATTTCCTTAACTTATTAATTAATTATTTAATGAATAATTAACCAACTTAAATCAAATTAAACAAATACAAATATGTATTAATCAATAACACATCCCCAACTTAAATCAAATTAAACAAATATATATATATGTATTAATCAATAACACATCCCCAACTTAAATCAAATAAAACAAATACAAATATGTATTAATCAATAACACATCCAATAAATATTTATATAAATTAATAAATATTTATAAATTACATTTAAAATTCTAAAATTTTGGAATGTTACATCATTCCCCTCTTACAAGGATTTTGTCCCCAGAATCACAATTCAAACCACTCATTCGTTACAATCTTCCCTACTTACAAAGATTCTGTCCCCAGAATCGAAGACACAAATTAAACAAATAACTTAGAGAAATCTTTCATCATTTTATCTAAATATAGATTTTATATTTCCTACTACATTCATTACCTAACAAATTCTATGTTTCATTTCATAACTTTCATTTGAACTCAATTATATTTTGAGTAATATATATCTTTTAACCCATTCATTTCCTTTTCTAAGGATCGTTATCAAAAACACTCGGGAATCGCTATCATAAACACTCGGGATATTACATTCACCCTTTCTTTTAAGAATTTCGTCCTCGAAATTTTATCAATTAATATTTATTCATTCCATCTATCAAAGTAGATTTTACGTTAATACTATATTCATTCCTTAGGTTCTATAACCACTTCTTCCATAAAGATCATTCTACAATTATTAACTTTTCTATTAAAAGTTTCACAAATTTTTTTGATAACTCATCCCCTTCTCATTTCAAAAACTCTTTTCTCACTTAATCAACACATTCATCATTCAGTGTTGCATTCTACGACTTACTTCTTTCTAAGAAATATTTTCCTTTTTCACTTCTATCTTGCAGAATAACAAGAATCTTCCACAATTGTTCAATAATTGGGAAGTAGTTTGAATAACTTAGGAATTTTAAAAGATTCCAAATCATGCTGAGGGTCATAAGACCACGAACTATGTCCACAGTTGCAAGTAATCTTTCAACTTCAACTTTAACAGTTATTAGACTATAAGAACCCCCGTACTTAGGGTGTTAAGCCCTTCGTACGATGTATTGTGCACAAACATTTAAACGCTATGCATATGTCCATAGTTATAAGTAATCTTTCAACTTAAACTTTAACAGTCAGAAGACTATAGGGACTTCTCGTAGTTAGGGTGATCAGCCCTTCGTACAATGTATTGTGCACAAACATCTCAACGCCTCCGCGTAATCCCCTATAAAAGGGTTGTTCATCTCAGCTTTTCAACATCTGAATCCGCAGCAAAACAATTTGGTTTGGCATTGTGACAACCCGAATTTTTATAAGTTATTAAAATAAGAATTTAATAATTAAAATTCTTATTATGAGGTGTATATATTTTGAATTATATGATTTGATGTGAAGAGAATTATATATTCATATGTTGGAGAATGTGAGATTTAATAGGTAATTAAACTATTAAAGAAATTAAATAATATTAGTTAATTTAATTAAGTTGAAATTATGTTATGAGATAATATAATTTTAATTATTATGCCTTGTGGGCAATGAAAATTATTATGAGTTAAGTTTCATAATTAGTGTGAATAATTCACTTAATTAAAATAGTGAATTAATACAAGTATAATTGATTTAATAAAGTGAGAAGGTAATATATTGCATGAAAATGTAAATATTAGTATAATGCGAGTAAAATATTTATTAAGTACATTAAATATTTTAGTTAGAAACTATATGGAATTAGATGAATATTTATGATATTAAATAAATATTTGATGAAAATTGGTATGAGATAGTTTATTTAAGTGTGAAAAAATATATGAGATTTATTCGTATTTTATTACGCGAGTATAATTGTGATATTCTAATTTAATTAAATAATTAAATTAGAGGAGTGAGAATTTGTTAAATAATGTTATGATTATAATGGTTGAATATAAATTATAATTTTACTAATAAGGTTAATTTTAATTCTTAAAGAATTAAAGGTACATAATCTAGTTTATATTTCTAGTTTATGTGTTCTTGAGTTTCTTTTAAAATTAGAGTTTTGGTTAATGAATTTGTGGGTTATGATGTTATATATGTTATTAGATATGTATAATTTGATAGTGGTCATCTAGAAATAAATTTACAGAAATCAAATTCATGTATTTATACTAAAGAAGAAGAATTTGGATTTTGATTGTAATGTGTGTTTTGGTGTACTTTGGGACTAAAGTTGATGATGAATTCATGATAAAAACTTTAAATTGATGGATGATTGTAGTTCTCCTCAATAAAACGAAAACAACGCAACTTGAACGGATCGAATTGGTTAAGGAACGAATTCTTGATGAATGAATACACTCAGTATGTTGAAAATAAGAAAAATTAGTATAAACAAATTAGAATTAGTATAAACCAAGTCCCACATCAACTAAATTGAGAACTTTACCCTTTGCTAAACCTATAAATAGAAGGACTTGATCCTTTGTTTCATTCACCAATAATAAGGCCTCCAATTTTGAGAAAGGCTTTGTTGTGGGAGGACTTTTTATAAAGATCTACTCTTAGTTAAATTTTGGTCGAGAACGTATTCAGTTTGTGGAATTCGTATTTTCGGGTATGTTTCTTATTTAATTTTTGGTAGTGTTATTATTTTAAATATTGTATTTAGTTTGTTAGTTAAAGTTTGTATTTTGGAAGTTTAGTTAGTTTTGTTAGAAAACTAGTTAGTTTACTATGTTTATTTTGGCTTGTGATTGATTATGTAAATGAGTTATAATGATTGTAATTAGAGATATGAAACCTTAACATCATTCAAGTGTAACCAAAACTCACAAAATAAAAGATTTACAAAGAACCTTGTTGGGCAGTTTTTGGGACTGAGCTTGCAGAACCCTTTGTGCTTTTGATTTATGTCTAAAAGCTTGATTTGATGATTGTATGTTATATTCCTCTAAGTTATGAAGATTTCCTAACTTGAATGAACCAAAACGGAGTTAAAATGAATCTGTGGTGAAGATTTTAGTAAACCATGTCTAGAAATGAAAATTGAATGAACAGTGACTATAGTGTCAAATTCTGGAATAGCTATGTTGGCTGAAAAATTCTGAGTTTCTGGGTAGTTGTAGTGCACTGAGTTAGGAAACCATAGGCTTTGGAATGACCTCATTCCGACCTCGGATGAGGGAGTTACGGTGATTGGAAAGAAATGTGTCGAATTTGTCAAATTGAAAGTCAGCAGCGGGATGTGCTATTTGGGACACTATTTTGATCAGTTAATGTTTCCACAAACTTATGGGCTTTTCGTATGTTATAGTACACTAAATTAGGTTTCCATAGACTCCGGAACGGACTAATTCCGACTTCGGAGCAAAGAGTTATGACCATTCAAAGTAGTCGCGTCAAAACTGTCTAACCAACTCGGGGCAGTCACCTTGAACGAATTTTCCGGAATTTTGTGTTTTGAATTTGGAAATGGTGAAAGAATGAAAGTTGTAGCCTCAGAAGTTAGCTTCGCGTGGGCTTAAGAATCGCTCTAAAATGTTGCGAAACGAATTAGTTATGACTGTTTTAGCGAGAGAGGGTAAAGCTGGGAAAAAAAATTGAAGACTGCTACGAACGTCAATTTTTGGCACGCTTTTTAGACTACGTAACAAACCCGAAATGAGAGGTTAGTATTTCTTAAAAATAGTCTTGTATGCCATGAAAAACATACTAAAAAAATAAATGCCTTACGATTAGATAAGTAAATTGCAAGCTATTAAACCGTGAAATGGGTGTCAAAGGTGAGGGGTTGCCGCCTTGTGAAATTATATTGAACCTAGTAATATAAAACGAAGGGGATATAAATGGTTTATGTTTTGATACGTAAAGTATTTACATACTAAATCCATGAGAGAACCTTTTTGGCGTAAAAAGGTTATAACGGACAAAAGTTTCTAAAGAAACATAGAATGGTTTTAAGACAAGAACAAAATATTATAGTTAATTAAAATTAGTTTACATTGAGTACGTGAATTTTGTATGTGAAACTAATATGTACATGTATGTATCCTCAATTTGTGTAGGATCATCACAGCGCAAATAAGCTATAAACATTAAACAACATCCAAGGCAAGTTTTTCAGTTCAATTATGTTTGTGGATTAAATGTGATTATGTGGTGAGTTACATACCATGCTTTATGAATTGTTAAAGTCAAAATATGACCAAGTTAATTGGGTTATGGAACTCAATTTATATGTGATATGTGATAGCATATGCATGTTGTATAATGTAACTCGATAAATTAGAAATGTAGAATGCATGAATTGTGTGCTATGTGAAACATGATAGACTGTTAAATTTGCTGGGCTGTCGAGCTCAACCTTGCAAATAATCACTTTTGCAGGTTCAAGATTCAAGGTAAAGTTATGCGTTACTTGAAAGACATGAATCAGATGTGATACTTGAAGATTTATATACTTTGGTTGTGTTATTATTTGAACCATGTTTAAGGTTTCGAATAATGTATTAATGTCGAATTATAATATTATTTTACGAATGTAAACTATTGTAGTATTAAAATGATTCTGAGATATTTAGATGTAAAGGTTGAAGGTTTTGGGAACGAGGATAGTTTGTAATAGAAAATTTTAATTATTTCGCAAATTTCAATGGTTGTATTATCGTTTAATGATGTAAAATTAGAGGTTGAATGTATTATTAATGACCGAAGTCGAGAATTAAATTGTATGAATTTTGGGGTCGTTACAGTTGGTATCAAAGCTGTAGTGTTATAAACCTTAGGTAGGAGTAGCTTAGGCTATAACCTTAGGGAAGGAAGGTGAAGATAATGAAAGAATAAGCTCAAATAGAGTTTAAACAATAAGAAGTAATGTAAGAAACGTATAAAGAAGGGATAAAACTTGCGTGAAATGATTCAAAGAAGAATCTCGCATAGTTATAAAGAATATGAATGTGGGGTTACCCAACTCCAATAATAAGGATGTAAGGTTATAACAAATAGACAATGTCTATAAGAAGAGAATGGTAAGGAAGTTAAGAATAGAGAGTTATAGTTAAGTATGGTACAATTGTACTCTTTAGTAGTTGGTGTATGGTATCTGGGCTAAACGATTCCTTCATAGAGCGGAGGTATATACGAACTAGTAACTCAGAACCTAGTTTGTTGGTTGTTTGTGGAAAACCACTCAGCGTACCATATTGAAACTGTTAGAGACTCGATGTGTACCAAGTGTAGAAATGGATACGTATGATGAAAGTGTAGAACTCGAATGAAATTTTGAGCGATGTAAATGATGTTAGAAATTCTTAAAGGAAATTTTTTTTCTTTATATAAACAAGAAGATTCAAAGAAGAATCTAAGAGATATAAAGATAAGAAATGGGAGTTTCCTAACTCCAAAAGCCAGAATAACGAGTAATGTAGTAAATGATGAAAAAGAGAAAGAAAGAGGATCGTAAAACAAAACGATCACGAGTTAAGAAAAGAATTTTAATGGAGATGATTATAGAATAAGATCACGACGTGGTCTGTTTAAGTTATAAAAGAAAGATGGTGTATAATGTTTGAATAATTATAGCTTAATGCTATGAAGATAGAGTACTATGAAATAGTACGAGATAACTCATGAGGAGTTATAGATGATGTGATACGAGGAATTCGTATCGAACAAAGGGCAAGTTATAAGCAAGATAGATTTAGGTGGGATTTCAATTGAGGTCTCATGTGATGGTTGAGTTGTACAAACCTTTGTATGGGCAAGGGTTTTGTACTTGCACTCAGTTTATCACATTGATAATCATTGGAATGTTTGTGTCGCGCTATTTGTTATATGCTTGTTGAGAAGGTGATTCTTTTCTCATGTGTATAACAGATAGGTAGAGTATAGTTAGTGAATATTATAAGGTTAAGTGCGAGTTCTTAAAACTCATACTTATGGTAGGTTCGTGACTCATAATTATATGGTATGATTTTGAACCCCTCAGCGAATGGACGCCTATGGTCTGACTAGGATAAGTTCTTAAACTCATATGATTGTGGAAAGTTCCTGAACTCATAACGTGTGGTAAGTTTGACGAACTGGGTATAGATAAGTGTAAATGGAGTATTGAGGATGATAGGAATAGATAGACCTATTAAGCAATGGATCATTATAGAAAGTGAAGTTGATGGTGGAAGCATAGGTAATCTAAATCTACTAGCTATGCTAGACTTTCGAAATTTATTGACTTCGTGCTGATGTTTACACTTCTATTTTCTTGAAAAACATTGGATCAAATGATGAAACCAGTGAGTTTTAACAACAATACTGTTATTCGTATGTCTATGCTAATTGCTTCGGCTAGACAAAAATTATTTACAATATATCAAAATGTATTTTATATCATTAATGCATCATGTAACCTGGTGCAAGGATGATAAAAACGATGGAGTCATCAATGCAGTATTACCTAGTGTTGGATGTGATCTAAAGATCGTCAGCCCACTATGGTATGATGTAGTATGATAAAATCACCAAATGACGGAATCCTTAACGGACTGTAAATACAGTGCGGTATCATGACGTCATAAAAAGATTTTTGAGATTTCTTTGAGATATGAGATTTCTTGGAGATATGAGAATTCATATGTATGTATGTATATGTATATTTCGGTTGATGTTCGAATTGTTGTAGAGGTCTATGCTATTTGATTCAGCTAGACGAATATTGAAAGATGTTCATGAAATTCAAGTGTTTATTGAAAAGTTATGCCAAACCAAATTGTTTTGGTGCGGATTCAGATGTTGAAAAGCTGAGGTGAACAACCCTATAAGGGGACATGTTTTCGGGGACAATGGTTCCGAGCGTAACGCATATAGTCGTTACAAAACACTACGTTGCGGCCCAACGTAGTGGTACAATAGGCTGGCCACCTAGTGTACGTAAGGAGGGTGTTTTCAGTCTTTGTGATTGATAAACACTCTGGTTTGTAGTGTGAAGGATTGAGTTGAAGCACTAGTAAACCGAGAATAAAGTTCACGGTCTTGTGACCCCTCAACATGATTTGAATCTTTTAAATTCCTGAGTTATTCATACTACTTCCTAATTATTGAGCAATTATGAAGATTCTTGCTATTCTAAAAGGCGAATGTGGTAAGGATGATATTCCTTAGAAAGAAGTAAGTCATAGAATGCGACACTGAATGATGAATATATTGAATAAGTGAGAAAAGAAGTGTTGATATGAGAAGGAGATGAGTTATCAAAGAATAATGTAAAACTTTTAATAGAAAAGTTAATAATTGTAGAAAGATCTTTGTGGAAAGAAAGTGATTATAGAACCCAATGATTGAATAAATTATTAACGTAAAATCTATTTTGATAGATTGAATGAATAAAGATTAATAGATAAAATTTCGAGGACGAAATTCTTAGAAGAAAGGGTGTATGTAATATTCCGAGTAAATTTTGAAAAATGATTTGGTGAAAACCGAGTAAGGGAGGTTTCTTTGATTCCGAGGACGGAATCCTTATAAGGATGGAAGGATGTGACAACCCGAATTTTTATAAGTTATTAAAATAAGAATTTAATATTTAAAATTCTTATTATGAGGTGTATATATTTTGAATTATATGATTTGGTGTGAAGAGAATTATATATTCATATGTTGGAGAATGTGAGATTTAATAGGTAATTAAACTATTAAAGAAATTAAATAATATTAGTTAATTTAATTAAGTTGAAATTATGTTATGAGATAATATAATTTTAATTATTATGCCCTGTGGGCAATGAAAATTATTATGAGTTAAGTTTCATAATTAGTGCGAATAATTTACTTAATTAAAATAGTGAATTAATACAAGTATAATTGATTTAATAAAGTGAGAAGGTAATATATTGTATGAAAATGTAAATATTAGTATAATGCGAGTAAAATATTTATTAAGTACATTAAATATTTTAGTTGGAAATTTTATGAAATTAGATGAATATTTATGATATTAAATAAATATTTGATGAAAATTGGTATGAGATAGTTTATTTAAGTGTGAAAAAATATATGAGATTTATTCGTATTTTATTACGCGAGTATAATTGTGATATTCTAATTTAATTAAATAATTAAATTAGAGGAGTGAGAATTTGTTAAATAATGTTATGATTATAATGGTTGAATATAAATTATAATTTTACTAATAAGGTTAATTTTATTTCTTAAGGAATTAAAGGTACATAATCTAGTTTATATTTCTAGTTTATGTGTTCTTGAGTTTCTTTTAAAATTAGAGTTTTGGTTAATGAATTTGTGGGTTATGATGTTATATATGTTATTAGATATTTATAATTTGATAGTGGTCATCTAGAAATAAATTTGCAGAAATCAAATTCATGTATTTATACTAAAGAAGAAGAATTTGGATTTTGATTGTAATGTGTGTTTTGGTGTACTTTGGGACTAAAGTTGATGATGAATTCATGATGAAAACTTTAAATTGATGGATGATTGTAGTTCTCCTCAATAAAACGAAAACAACGCAACTTGAACGGATCGAATTGGTTAAGAAACGAATTCTTGATGAATGAATACACTCAGTATGTTGAAAATAAGAAAAATTAGTATAAACAAATTAGAATTAGTATAAACCAAGTCCCACATCAACTAAATTGAGAACTTTACCCTTTGCTAAACCTATAAATAGAAGGGCTTGATCCTTTGTTTCATTCACCAATAATAAGGCCTCCAATTTTGAGAAAGGCTTTGTTGTGGGAGGACTTTTTATAAAGATCTTCTCTTAGTTAAATTTTGGTCGAGTACGTATTCAGTTTGTGGAATTCGTATTTTCGGGTATGTTTCTTATTTAATTTTTGGTAGTGTTATTATTTTAAATATTGTATTTTGTTTGTTAGTTAAAGTTTGTATTTTGGAAGTTTAGTTAGTTTTGTTAGAAAACTAGTTAGTTTACTATGTTTATTTTGGCTTGTAATTGATTATGTAAATGAGTTATAATGATTGTAATTAGAGATATGAAACCTTAACATCATCCAAGTGTAACCAAAACTCACAAAATAAAAGATTTACAAAGAACCTTGTTGGGCAGTTTTTGGGACTGAGCTTGCAGAACCCTTTGTGCTTTTGATTTATGTCTAAAAGCTTGATTTGATGATTGTATGTTATATTCCTCTAAGTTCTGAAGATTTCCTAACTTGAATGAACCAAAACGGAGTTAAAATGAATCTGTGGTGAAGATTTTAGTAAACCATGTCTAGAAATGAAAATTGAATGAACAGTGACCATAGTGTCAAATTCTGGAATAGCTATGTTGCCTGAAAAATTCTGAGTTTCTGGGTAGTTGTAGTGCACTGAGTTAGGAAGCCATAGGCTTTCGAATGACCTCATTCCGACCTCGGATGAGGGAGTTACGGTGATTGGAAAGAAATGTGTCGAATTTTTCAAATTGAAAGTCAGCAGCGAGATGTGCTATTCGGGACACTATTTCGATCAGTTAATATTTCCACAAACTTCTGGGCTTTTGGTATGTTATAGTACACTAAATTAGCTTTCCATACACTCTAGAACGGACTAATTCCGACTTCGGAGCAAAGAGTTCTGACCATTCAAATTAGTCGCGTCAAAACTGTCTAACCAACTCGGGGCAGTCACCTTGAACGAATTTTCCGGAATTTTGTGTTTTGAATTTGGAAATGGTCAAAGAATGAAAGTTGTAGCCTCGGAAGTTAGCTTCGCGTGGGCTTAAGAATCGCTCAAAAATGTTTTGAAACGAATTAGTTATGACTGTTTTAGCGAGAGAGGGTAAAGCTGGGAAAAAAAATTGAAGACTGCTATGAACGTCAATTTTTGGCACGCTTTTTAGACTACGTAACAAAACCGAAATGAGAGGTTAGTATTTCTTAAAAATAGTCTTGTATGCCATGAAAAACATACTAAAAAAATAAATGCCTTACGATTAGATAAGTAAATTGCAAGCTATTAAACCGTGAAATGGGTGTCAAAGGTGAGGGGTTGCCGCCTTGTGAAATTATATTGAACCTAGTAATATAAAACGAAGGGGATATAAATGGTTTATGTTTTGATACGTAAAGTATTTACATACTAAATCCATGAGAGAACCTTTTGGGCGTAAAAAGGTTATAACGGACAAAAGTTTCTAAAGAAACATAGAATGGTTTTAAGACAAGAACAAAATATTATAGTTAATTAAAATTAGTTTACATTGAGTACGTGAATTTTGTATGTGAAACAAATATGTACATGTATGTATCCTCAATTTGTGTAGGATCATCACAGCGCAGATAAGTTATAAACATTAAACAACATCCAAGGCAAGTTTTTCAGTTCAATTATGTTTGTGGATTAAATGTGATTATGTGGTGAGTTACATACCATGCTTTATGAATTGTTAAAGTCAAAATATGACCAAGTTAATTGGGTTATGGAACTCAATTTATATGTGATATGTGATAGCATATGCATGTTGTATAATGTAACTCGATAAATTAGAAATGTAGAATGCATGAATTGTGTGCTATGTGAAACATGATAGACTGTTAAATTTGCTGGGCTGTCGAGCTCAACCTTGCAAATAATCACTTTTGCAGGTTCAAGATTCAAGGTAAAGTTATGCGTTACTTGAAAGACATGAATCAGATGTGATACTTGAAGATTTATATACTTTGGTTGTGTTATTATTTGAACCATGTTTAAGGTTTCGAATAATGTATTAATGTCGAATTATAATATTATTTTACGAATGTAAACTATTGTAGTATTAAAATGATTCTGAGATATTTAGATGTAAAGGTTGAAGGTTTTGGGAACGAGGATAGTTTGTAATAGAAAATTTTAATTATTTCGCAAATTTCAATGGTTGTATTATCGTTTAATGATGTAAAATTAGAGGTTGAATGTATTATTAATGACCGAAGTCGAGAATTAAATTGTATGAATTTTGGGGTCGTTACAGTTGGTATCAAAGCTGTAGGTTATAAACCTTAGGTAGGAGTAGCTTAGGCTATAACCTTAGGGAAGGAAGGTGAAGATAATGAAAGAATAAGCTCAAATAGAGTTTGAACAATAAGAAGTAATGTAAGAAACGTATAAAGAAGGGATAAAACTTGCGTGAAATGATTCAAAGAAGAATCTCGCAAAGTTATAAAGAATATGAATGTGGGGTTACCCAACTCCAATAATAAGGATGTAAGGTTATAACAAATAGACAATGTCTATAAGAAGAGAATGGTAAGGAAGTTAAGAATAGAGAGTTATAGTTAAGTATGGTACAATTGTACTCTTTAGTAGTTGGTGTATAGTATCTGGGCTAAACGATTCCTTCATAGAGCGGAGGTATATACGAACTAGTAACTCAGAACCTAGTTTGTTGGTTGTTTGTGGAAAACCACTCAGCGTACCATATTGAAACTGTTAGAGACTCGATGTGTACCAAGTGTAGAAATGGATACGTATGATGAAAGTGTAGAACTCGAATGAAATTTTAAGCGATGTAAATGATGTTAGAAATTCTTAAAGGAAATTTTTTTTCTTTATATAAACAAGAAGATTCAAAGAAGAATCTAAGAGATATAAAGATAAGAAATGGGAGTTTCCTAACTCCAAAAGCCAGAATAACGAGTAATGTAGTAAATGATGAAAAAGAGAAAGAAAGAGGATCGTAAAACAAAACGATCACGAGTTAAGAAAAGAATTTTAATGGAGATGATTATAGAATAAGATCACGACGTGGTCTGTTTAAGTTATAAAAGAAAGATGGTGTATAATGTTTGAATAATTATAGCTTAATGCTATGAAGATAGAGTACTATGAAATAGTACGAGATAACTCATGAGGAGTTATAGATGATGTGATACGAGGAATTCGTATCGAACAAAGGGCAAGTTATAAGCAAGATAGATTTAGGTGGGATTTCAATTGAGGTCTCATGTGATGGCTGAGTTGTACAAACCTTTGTATGGGCAAGGGTTTTGTACTTGCACTCAGTTTATCACATTGATAATCATTGGAATGTTTGTGTCGCGCTATTTGTTATATGCTTGTTGAGAAGGTGATTCTTTTCTCATGTGTATAACAGATAGGTAGAGTATAGTTAGTGAATATTATAAGGTTAAGTGCGAGTTCTTAAAACTCATACTTATGGTAGGTTCGTGACTCATAATTATATGGTATGATTTTGAACCCCTCAGCGAATGGACGCCTATGGTCTGACTAGGATAAGTTCTTAAACTCATATGATTGTGGAAAGTTCCTGAACTCATAACGTGTGGTAAGTTTGACGAACTGGGTATAGATAAGTGTAAATGGAGTATTGAGGATGATAGGAATAGATAGACCTATTAAGCAATGGATCATTATAGAAAGTGAAGTTGATGGTGGAAGCATAGGTAATCTAAATCTACTAGCTATGCTAGACTTTCGAAATTTATTGACTTCGTGCTGATGTTTACACTTCTATTTTCTTGAAAAACATTGGATCAAATGATGAAACCAGTGAGTTTTAACAACAATACTGTTATTCGTATGTCTATGCTAATTGCTTCGGCTAGACAAAAATTATTTACAATATATCAAAATGTATTTTATATCATTAATGCATCATGTAACCTGGTGCAAGGATGATAAAAACGATGGAGTCATCAATGCAGTATTACCTAGTGTTGGATGTGATCTAAAGATCGTCAGCCCACTATGGTATGATGTAGTATGATAAAATCACCAAATGACGGAATCCTTAACGGACTGTAAATACAGTGCGGTATCATGACGTCATAAAAAGATTTTTGAGATTTCTTTGAGATATGAGATTTCTTGGAGATATGAGAATTCATATGTATGTATGTATATGTATATTTCGGTTGATGTTCGAATTGTTGTAGAGGTCTATGCTATTTGATTCAGCTAGACGAATATTGAAAGATGTTCATGAAATTCAAGTGTTTATTGAAAAGTTATGCCAAACCAAATTGTTTTGGTGCAGATTCAGATGTTGAAAAGCTGAGGTGAACAACCCTATAAGGGGACATGTTTTCGGGGACAATGGTTCCGAGCGTAACACATATAGTCGTTACAAAACACTACGTTGCGGCCCAACGTAGTGGTACAATAGGCTGGCCACCTAGTGTACGTAAGGAGGGTGTTTTCAGTCTTTGTGATTGATAAACACTCTGGTTTGTAGTGTGAAGGATTGAGTTGAAGCACTAGTAAACCGAGAATAAAGTTCACGGTCTTGTGACCCCTCAACATGATTTGAATCTTTTAAATTCCTGAGTTATTCATACTACTTCCTAATTATTGAGCAATTATGAAAGATTCTTGCTATTCTAAAAGGCGAATGTGGTAAGGATGATATTCCTTAGAAAGAAGTAAGTCATAGAATGCGACACTGAATGATGAATATATTGAATAAGTGAGAAAAGAAGTGTTGATATGAGAAGGAGATGAGTTATCAAAGAATAATGTAAAACTTTTAATAGAAAAGTTAATAATTGTAGAAAGATCTTTGTGGAAAGAAAGTGATTATAGAACCCAATGATTGAATAAATTATTAACGTAAAATCTATTTTGATAGATTGAATGAATAAAGATTAATAGATAAAATTTCGAGGACGAAATTCTTAGAAGAAAGGGTGTATGTAATATTCCGAGTAAATTTTGAAAAATGATTTGGTGAAAACCGAGTAAGGGAGGTTTCTTTGATTCCGAGGACGGAATCCTTATAAGGATGGAAGGATGTGACAACCCGAATTTTTATAAGTTATTAAAATAAGAATTTAATATTTAAAATTCTTATTATGAGGTGTATATATTTTGAATTATATGATTTGGTGTGAAGAGAATTATATATTCATATGTTGGAGAATGTGAGATTTAATAGGTAATTAAACTATTAAAGAAATTAAATAATATTAGTTAATTTAATTAAGTTGAAATTATGTTATGAGATAATATAATTTTAATTATTATGCCTTGTGGGCAATGAAAATTATTATGAGTTAAGTTTCATAATTAGTGTGAATAATTTACTTAATTAAAATAGTGAATTAATACAAGTATAATTGATTTAATAAAGTGAGAAGGTAATATATTGTATGAAAATGTAAATATTAGTATAATGCGAGTAAAATATTTATTAAGTACATTAAATATTTTAGTTGGAAATTTTATGAAATTAGATGAATATTTATGATATTAAATAAATATTTGATGAAAATTGGTATGAGATAGTTTATTTAAGTGTGAAAAAATATATGAGATTTATTCGTATTTTATTACGCGAGTATAATTGTGATATTCTAATTTAATTAAATAATTAAATTAGAGGAGTGAGAATTTGTTAAATAATGTTATGATTATAATGGTTGAATATAAATTATAATTTTACTAATAAGGTTAATTTTATTTCTTAAGGAATTAAAGGTACATAATCTAGTTTATATTTCTAGTTTATGTGTTCTTGAGTTTCTTTTAAAATTAGAGTTTTGGTTAATGAATTTGTGGGTTATGATGTTATATATGTTATTAGATATTTATAATTTGATAGTGGTCATCTAGAAATAAATTTGCAGAAATCAAATTCATGTATTTATACTAAAGAAGAAGAATTTGGATTTTGATTGTAATGTGTGTTTTGGTGTACTTTGGGACTAAAGTTGATGATGAATTCATGATGAAAACTTTAAATTGATGGATGATTGTAGTTCTCCTCAATAAAACGAAAACAACGCAACTTGAACGGATCGAATTGGTTAAGAAACGAATTCTTGATGAATGAATACACTCAGTATGTTGAAAATAAGAAAAATTAGTATAAACAAATTAGAATTAGTATAAACCAAGTCCCACATCAACTAAATTGAGAACTTTACCCTTTGCTAAACCTATAAATAGAAGGGCTTGATCCTTTGTTTCATTCACCAATAATAAGGCCTCTAATTTTGAGAAAGGCTTTGTTGTGGGAGGACTTTTTATAAAGATCTTCTCTTAGTTAAATTTTGGTCGAGAACGTATTCAGTTTGTGGAATTCGTATTTTCGGGTATGTTTCTTATTTAATTTTTGGTAGTGTTATTATTTTAAATATTGTATTTAGTTTGTTAGTTAAAGTTTGTATTTTGGAAGTTTAGTTAGTTTTGTTAGAAAACTAGTTAGTTTACTATGTTTATTTTGGCTTGTAATTGATTATGTAAATGAGTTATAATGATTGTAATTAGAGATATGAAACCTTAACATCATCCAAGTGTAACCAAAACTCACAAAATAAAAGATTTACAAAGAACCTTGTTGGGCAGTTTTTGGGACTGAGCTTGCAGAACCCTTTGTGCTTTTGATTTATGTCTAAAAGCTTAATTTGATGATTGTATGTTATATTCCTCTAAGTTCTGAAGATTTCCTAACTTGAATGAACCAAAACGGAGTTAAAATGAATCCGTGGTGAAGATTTTAGTAAACCATGTCTAGAAATGAAAATTGAATGAACAGTGGCTATAGTGTCAAATTCTGGAATAGCTATGTTGCCTGAAAAATTCTGAGTTTCTGGGTAGTTGTAGTGCACTGAGTTAGGAAGCCATAGGCTTTGGAATGACCTCATTCCGACCTCGGATGAGGTAGTTACGGTGATTGGAAAGAAATGTGTCGAATTTGTCAAATTGAAAGTCAGCAGCGGAATGTGCTATTCGGGACACTATTTCGATCAGTTAATATTTCCACAAACTTCTGGGCTTTTCGTATGTTATAGTACACTAAATTAGCTTTCCATAGACTCCGGAACGGACTAATTCCGACTTCGGAGCAAAGAGTTATGACCATTCAAAGTAGTCGCGTCAAAACTGTCTAACCAACTCGGGGCAGTCACCTTGAACGAATTTTCCGGAATTTTGTGTTTTGAATTTGGAAATGGTCAAAGAATGAAAGTTGTAGCCTCGGAAGTTAGCTTCGCGTGGGCTTAAGAATCGCTCAAAAATGTTTTGAAACGAATTAGTTATGACTGTTTTAGCGAGACAGGGTAAAGCTGGGAAAAAAAATTGAAGACTGCTATGAACGTCAATTTTTGGCACGCTTTTTAGACTACGTAACAAACCCGAAATGAGATGTTAGTATTTCTTTAAAATAGTCTTGTATGCCATGAAAAACATACTAAAAAAAAATGCCTTACGATTAGATAAGTAAATTGCAAGCTATTAAACCGTGAAATGGGTGTCAAAGGTGAGGGGCTGCCGCCTTGTGAAATTATATTGAACCTAGTAATATAAAACGAAGGGGATATAAATGGTTTATGTTTTGATACGTAAAGTATTTACATACTAAATCCATGAGAGAACCTTTTGGGCGTAAAAAGGTTATAACGGACAAAAGTTTCTAAAGAAACATAGAATGGTTTTAAGACAAGAACAAAATATTATAGTTAATTAAAATTAGTTTACATTGAGTACGTGAATTTTGTATGTGAAACTAATATGTACATGTATGTATCCTCAATTTGTGTAGGATCATCACAGCGCAGATAAGTTATAAACATTAAACAACATCCAAGGCAAGTTTTTCAGTTCTATTATGTTTGTGGATTAAATGTGATTATGTGGTGAGTTACATACCATGCTTTATGAATTGTTAAAGTCAAAATATGACCAAGTTAATTGGGTTATGGAACTCAATTTATATGTGATATGTGATAACATATGCATGTTGTATAATGTAACTCGATAAATTAGAAATGTAGAATGCATGAATTGTGTGCTATGTGAAACATAATAGACAGTTAAATTTGCTGGGCTGTCGAGCTCAACCTTGCAAATAACCACTTTTGCAGGTTCAAGATTCAAGGTAAAGTTATGCGTTACTTGAAAGACATGAATCAGATGTGATACTTGAAGATTTATATACTTTGGTTGTGTTATTATTTGAACCATGTTTAAGGTTTCGAATAATGTATTAATGTCGAATTATAATATTATTTTACGAATGTAAACTATTGTAGTATTAAAATGATTCTGAGATATTTAGATGTAAAGGTTGAAGGTTTTGGGAACGAGGATAGTTTGTAATAGAAAATTTTAATTATTTCGCAAATTTCAATGGTTGTATTATCGTTTAATGATGTAAAATTAGAGGTTGAATGTATTATTAATGACCGAAGTCGAGAATTAAATTGTATGAATTTTGGGGTCGTTACAGTTGGTATCAAAGCTGTAGGTTATAAACCTTAGGTAGGAGTAGCTTAGGCTATAACCTTAGGGAAGGAAGGTGAAGATAATGAAAGAATAAGCTCAAATAGAGTTTGAACAATAAGAAGTAATGTAAGAAACGTATAAAGAAGGGATAAAACTTGCGTGAAATGATTTAAAGAAGAATCTCGCCGAGTTATAAAGAATATCAATGTGGGGTTACCCAACTCCAATAATAAGGATGTAAGGTGATAACAAATAGACAATGTCTATAAGATGAGAATGGTAAGGAAGTTAAGAATAGAGAGTTATAGTTAAGTATGGTACAATTGTACTCTTTTGTAGTTGGTGTATGGTATCTGGGCTAAACGATTCCTTCATAGAGCGGAGGTATATACGAACTAGTAACTCAGAACCTAGTTTGTTGGTTGTTTGTGGAAAACCACTCAGCGTACCATATTGCAAAAGTGGTTATTTGCAAGGTTGTTAAAAGTCATCGGTTCCATCATTTGATCCAATGTTTTTCAAGAAAATAGAAGTGAAAACATCAGCACGAAGTCAATAAATTTCGAAAGTCTAGCATAGCTAGTAGATTTAGAGTACCTGTGCTTCCACCATCAACTACACTTTCTATAATGATCCATTGCTTAATAGGTCTATCTATTCCTATCATCCTCAATACTCCATTCACACTTAATTATACCCTAGTTCATCAAACTTACCACACGTTATGAGTTTAGAAACTTGCCACAATCATATGAGTTTAAGAACTTATCCTAGTCAGACCATAGGCGTCCATTCGCTGAGGGGTTCAAAAACATACCATATAATTATGAGTCACGAACCAACCATAAGTATGAGTTTTAAGAACTCGCACTTAACCTTATAATATTATCTAACTATACTCTACCTATCTGTTATACACATGAGAAAAGAATCACCTTCTCAACAAGCATATAACAAATAGCGCGACACAAACATTCCAATGATTATCAATGTGATAAACTGAGTGCAAGCACAAAATCCTCACCCATACAAAGGTTTGTACAACTCAGCCGTCACATGAGACCTCAATTGAAATCCCACCTAACTCTATCTTTCTTTTAACTTGCTCTTTGCTCGATACGAATTCCTCGTATCACATCATCTATAACTCCTCATGAGTTATCTCGTACTATTTCATAGTACACCATCTTCATAGCATTAAGCTATAATCATTCAAACATTACAGACCATCTTTCTTTTATAACTTAAACAGATCACGTCGTGACCTTATTCTATAATCATCTCTCTTAAAATTCTTTTATTAACTCATGATCGTTTTGTTTTACGATCCTCATTCTATCTCTTTTTCATCATTTACAACATTATTCGTTATCTTGGCTATTGGAGTTAGGAAACTCCCATTTCTTATCTTTATATCTCTTCAAGATTCTTCTTTGAATCTTCTTGTTTATATAACAATTCTTCCTTTAAGAATTCTAACTTCATTTACATCGCTTAACATTTCATTCGAGTTACACACTTGGTACACATCGAGTCTCTAACAGTTTCAATACGGTACGCTGAGTGGTTTCCCACAAACAACCAACAAACTAGGTTTCGAGTTGCTAGTTCGTATATACCTCCGCTCTATGAAGGAATCGTTTAGCCTATATACCATACATCAGCTACTAAAGAGTACAATTGCACCATACTTAAATATAACTCTCTTTTCTTAACTTCTTTATCATTATCTTTTTATAGACATTGTCTATTTATTATCACCTTACATCCTTATTATTGGAGTTGGGTAACCCCACATTTATATTCCTGATAACTCTGCAAGATTCTTCTTTGAATCCTTTCACGCAAGTTTAAATCCCCTCTTTATAAATTGCTTAAATTACTTCTTATTGTTCAAACTCTATTTGAGCTTATTCTTTCATTATCTTCACCTTCCTTCTTTAAGGTTATAGCCTAAGGTACCCCTACCTAAGGTTTATAACCTACAGCTTTGATACCAACTGTAACGACCCTAAAATCTATACAATTTAAATCCCGACATCGGTCGTTAACCATACATTCAACCTCTAAATAATACATCATTATTCGATGTTAAACTTAATAAAATTGCGGAATATTTAAAACTTTTATACATTTTCTTCTTTCTTGCCCTGAATCGCAACCATTACATTACATCTCTTTGATTCAATCTTATATCATGAATCGTTACAACAAAATGACTATACAAAGTCTTACATCATAACTAAATATCCGTATACATTGAATAACTCAACTTACAATTCAACAACATGTTACGTTCAAAATATGAAATACATTTCTCATAAAACATAAGTAATCTTAGTGAATATAGATCTCTATAACTCACATAGCACGTATCTTTATCTTAAAATCTTGACCTGCAAAAGTGGTTATTTGCAAGAGTGAGCTCGACAGCCCAGCAAAGTCAAACAGTTTTCATGCATCACATAACACATAATTACATGCTCGATATACATCTCATTAAAGTAACATGGCATACATGCTTTTAATTCACATAGCAAATATAAAGATTGAGTTCCTTACTCAATCATCATTACTTAGCCAAAACAATGCAGTCATATATTGACTTTAACATTTCATGATTTCAACATGCATAACATATCATGCAATTTAAAATAGTTCATCAAGTCCACGTAAAAAAATAGGAACCGAAAGACTTGCCTTGATCGTTGTTTACCAATAACAGTTTAACAGCTTACAGCTATCTGCACTTCACGTGCCCTACGCAATTATATAATCATACACATCAAATATTAGTCACATAACAACACATAGTAATTGTAATGTAAACTCTACTCCACATCTCAAAATCTTTCCTATTAATTAGCACACAATGTTCAATTATATTGTGTTAACTTTCAACTTATATCTCACTGTATTTCATATTCGCAGTTCATTCAAGTGCTTAAGTCTTGCTAGGACTACTTATTGGTTTATATTAAACCCATTCCATATCTTATAATATCCATTTCAATTGAATTGAAACACTTTTTTAGTTCATTAACACTTGGCACGGCGTTTCGACGTTCATTCGTCACACGCCCGATTTGCCTCTCTTGTGTAAGCTTACTATGCTTCTACAACTCATCTAATGCATCATGTATTAATGTTAAGCATCATTATAATTACTAATATTCATGTTTTATAACTTAGGACATCATCTTTTATGGTCAAGAGCACTACACATGCATATGTGCATGCCCGACACCCTCCGATTGCCTCCGAAAACACAATAGTCCTAAAGATGACCATTTTGACCCATCTTAATGACCTCAAATTGAAAAACTTAAAGAACGAAAGTTGTAGGTGTACTTGTCCTCTTTCTGGATCATCTTGAATCACCTCAATCGGAGTTCTTATGAGGAAGTTATGGCTATTTTACTACAGGAGGTCAAAACTGTCCAAATCAGACCACAAATCCGGCGCTGGGGCGCGGATAGTGGCGCCGGGGCGCGAGTACCAGGGCCGGGGCGCGAGTTCTAGTGCTGGGGCGTGAGTCCTAAGCTAGCCAGTGGCGCCAGGGCGCGAACTTTGACGCCGGGGCGCGAATTTTGGCGCTGGGGCTCCAGTTTTGGCGCTGGGGCGCCAAAAACTAACAGAACCAAGCACGAAGACCATTTTTGGTCTGTTTAAGAAATTCTAGCAACTAATTATATACGTATAATTGATGTAATTTATACATAAATGCTAACAATCATCTATATCCCAATTACCCACCACTAATCAACAATATCATAAACTAATTCTTTGAAAACGCTATTTTTTTTTTAAAACAAAAACTCCATTGATGATATTCTTGACACAGTGAGCACTGTAATCATAGTTATAAAATAATATGATTTATTCTAATTATATTCTATTAAATTCTTACCCAATTCATATAATCACAGTTCAATTTCATGATTATCATAAAATACAAGTATAATATTTGGTACTTTGCAAACCACGTTTATACATATATGTTCACTGTAATTCCACTTCCTTTTTCTTTAACACGTAATTAACATGAAATCTTAATCACATATCTATATATGCCACTATAACAATTATAAAAACATAGTTTTACAAGAATTTTGTAAAAACCTTCTACTCAGTGAAAAAGAAATACACAGAGACATATAAATTATATGTGTATCTAGTATTAAGGTCATAGACATACCTTTTGTTGTTAAGAAATTCTTGTTAACCTTTACTAGTCACAGACAACCTTGCAACTTCAAACACCTTTTCCCCTCAATTTACTCTATTCTTTCTCAATTTCTGCAATCTTCCTTTTCTTTTCTTTTGAGCCAAAACCCACATACTCTTTACGTAAAAACAAAATAAAACCAACGCACGCCCGTTTAAAACAAAACCGACGCCTATTCAATACCCCTATTCAATTTATCAGTTACCAAATTAATATATATTTTGTTTAATTTTAATTTAATTTATATTATTAATAAATCAAATTTAAAAAAAAAACCAAAATTCATAGGCTCCATTTGGCAAAAACTCTTTAAAATTAAAGACTTAATATATTTAAGCCTTGTTTGGCAAAATAAATTAAAACTACTTTAATTTATTTTAATAACCACTTATAATATAGTTATTTGTTACACTTCTAATTAATTAAGTTTTCATACTTAATTAATTAATTCAAATAACAATTTATTAATTAAATTATTTAATCACATAACTCAATACCACTAATTATCCATCAAATTAAAATATCACTATAATAATAATTTCTTTAACTTATTAATTAATTATTTAACAAATAATTAACCAACTTAAATCAAATTAAACGAATACAAATATGTATTAATCAATAACACATCCCCAACTTAAATCAAATTAAACAAATACAAATATGTATTAATCAATAACACATCCCCAACTTAAATCAAATTAAACAAATACAAATATGTATTAATCAATAACACATCCAATAAATATTTATATAAATTAATAAATATTTATAAATTACATTTAAAATTCTAAAATTTTGGAATGTTACAGTAAAGACATCCGTAGTGGATTTCCTACTCGAGGAGTAGAAGAGTGAATTAGGAGCCTTGAGTGCTCTAAACCACTTAAAACACAGTGTCGTTTATATTCTTGATATAACTGCTTTATCTGTTATAACTGCTTAACACATATTAACTTAGTTTATCTTAAAGGGGAACAAACAAATCGTATATTCCTCTGTGGTTAAATCATTAACAAATATGACCAGTATTTTCAAAAAGAAAATTTAAAATATCTATTCAAACCCCCCTTCTAGATAACTATTGTGCCTCTGAGAACTAACAATTGGTATCAGAGCAGGTTCTCTCAGTCAGCCCACAAAGTTTGAGTAGATCCAATGGCACATCTGATAATCGAATCCAAGACTGGAGGAGGCAACAAGCCACCAATGTGCAACAAAGACAAATTTGCCAACTAGAAAGTTTGTATGCAAGCCTACATGGACTCAATAGATGAAGAGCTATATGAAGTTGTTATGAATGGGCCCTACATTCCAACAAATCTTGCTCCAAGTCCAGACGATCCAAACAGAGTTCAAATTAAGGTCAAAACAAAATTGATTGACAACGGGAAGAAAGTTGTCTAACTCGATAAAAAGGCCAAGAACATTTTATTTCAGTCTTTAAAAGATGATCTGTTCAAGAATGTGGTCAACAACAAAACTACCCAGGAAGTCTGGGAAGAACTGCTTATTATGCACGAAGGAATTGAAGAAGTCAGAGAAAACAAGCAATCTCTTTTGTCTTAACAATATGAAATGTTCGCTCATGTTCCAAGAGAAAACGTCACTTCCACTTATGAAAGATTTAATGTTCTGATCAACTCTCTTCGAGCTTTTGGAAAGATCTATCCAAACAAAGATCTGATCATAAAATTTATGAGAGCCTTACCAAGCAAGTGGGATGCCAAAAGCACTGCCATCAGAGAATCAAAGAATCTCTATGAAATGACTGTTCAACAACTCTATGGCAACCTTCTTACCTACGAACTGGAGCTGACCTAAAGGGCAGAGACTCTATCTGAAAGAGGAAAGAATGACAAAGGAGTTGCTCTCAAAGAAACAGAAACCGTCTCTAAAGCTCATACTGAAAATGATTCTGACTCTGAGGAAGATGATGACGAGGATATTGCAATGCTGGTAAGAAGACTCAAAAGGTTCATGCGTAAAGGAAAAAGCATCAGACCTAAGAAATTCAACAACAACAACATCCAGGAGCAGATCAACAACCTATGCTACAACTGCAAGAAGCCTGGTCACTTTATTGCAAACTGCAACAAACCTCTTAGAGAAGAGCTCAAGAGAAGAACAAATCCAAAGGAGTTCAAAGGCAACAAAAGGCTCCAAAAGAAACATAAAGGAATTGTAGTCGGAGGATCATGGAGTGACTCAGACAATGACACAACTCCTGAGTCTGGAGATGATGGAGATCCTCAATTAGCAAATCTATGTCTAATGGCCAAAAATGCAAAGGACAAGAAAAGCGCTGACCATCAAGAAGTATGTATCGATGAGGTTTTTCACTTTAACTCTCCTGATGTAAATAGTGATGATTTAAGAACTACATTACATGGCATAACAACTGATCTACATTAATACATGAAATGGTTCAGAGTTCTGTCTAAAGATTACTCTCTTCTTCAAAAAGAGAAAGAGAAACTTCAAGAAGAACTGGAAATAACTCTTCTAAGTGCTAACTCTCTCTCTCTCTCTCTCTCTCTCTCTAAATTTGAGGCTGAGAATAAACTCTTAAGACGGACCAATGAACTTAATATACAAAGAGAATCAAATTTAACCTCTAAGATTGTTGAACAAGAAAAGACAATCTTGATGTGGAATAGATCCTCTTCATCCATGGACTCCCTGATATCTAGTCAGAAAAGTATGTTGGTCGAAATCTAATTACGCTCACACACAACTGTACATGGTCAACAAGTAATATAATGATAAGTCAAGTATCATTCCCACAGAGAATAGTGTGAAATTAATCCTAACAATTATCAGCTTTATATTAATCGAAATTTTATTAAACTATCCAATTCAATGATGATAACTATTAAAAACTAAAAATATAAAAATACTAAGCAATCAACAAACTTAAAAACTGTGATTTCAAGCAAATAATGGAGAATTAGGCTTACAATTTCACTTTAAGTATCACCCTGATTACTACACCCTCTTGCAGTTCAATCCATTATCCCAGTTTATTAATCAAGAACACTCAAGTAGAACTAGTCATCTCTCGATGCACTAACACCATATTAACTTAAATCCATAAATTAGATAGAATTAAGCTAAACACCTTAATAAACTAATTCACTATATCTCTATGTGAATTATAATTAAACAAGGTTTAAGTTCAAGTTCTCTATTCGATTACATGCGATGTTAAGCATATCTCTATCCTAAAATTCATCAAGATTCTATTCAATCACAGAATTTAAGAACACATGCTAAAGTGACTAGGTATAGATTCATACTTCTTCTCTTAAGTCCATACAAATCCACACAGAATTGGTGATCAAGCAATTCATAAATTAAAACATAAATTATAATAAATAAACTGAATGATAGATTATTAAACTGAAATTAAGGACTACATAATCATCGTTCCACCATCAAGATCCGTCAGAAGCCTAATAAGTAAATTAGTTCACCACAAATGAATTAAAAACCAAAATCATCAAAGTAATCATCATCCCAATTACAAAATTGAATTAAAGAAGTAGAATGAATCCAAAACCACTCTTCTCCTTAGCTTCAATCTGTAATTTTCTTGACTTCAACCTCCAATCCTTCCTCCAATGCTTTCTCTCAAAATTCGGGCTGAGAATTGCTAAAATTGATTATGTCTTGTTAATCTCCCTTCTCGTCTCTTGTTATCTCTAGCATAAGACACATATTTTGACCATAACTCGACGCCAAATACAGTTCCAAATCATGCCAACCTCTTGCCTTCACGCCACTGCAGCAACACAATCGAAACAAGAGTCTAGAATTTTCCCGTACCCCCGCCCTGGCAGGGGTTTTTACTCTCTTGATGCCCGCCCCGGTGGGGGGGTGATCATGTTCTTAACTAAGTATCCCCACCCCGTCAGGGGTTTTGTGTGTAGAATGTCTGCCCCGACGGGGGGTCAATCTGCAGAAGTCCAGTTTTAGCTCCTTTTCTTGTTAAGTTTCGCCACGAAACCACCTTTTAAGCCTGCACACGCTACGCCACCACACCTAAACATAAAATAACACAAAACAAGTAAAACGAATCACAAAAATAACGAATTAACACATTTTAAGCTCGACTTAGAGGCCGATTCGCATGTATAAAACCCACTCATCAAACTCCCCCAAACTTAAACTTGTTGTAGTCCTCGAGCACAAAATAAAACAAAAATGCTATGTAATACAATGCAATGTAATTGAATGCAACTACTCTACATGCCTACGAATCCAGCAGTAGTGATAGGAACAAGTCTGTTCAACCGGCCTTAGAGAAATCAAGCAAACATGGCAATACTTCATATCAAAACCAATCAGTAAATACCTATCAATCATAAAATCTTAAACTGTAATCACTGATATAGTGCGTGTGTGCTCAACACCCATGCTAACTGATATAAATTCAAATTTAATACATAACAAGTCTCTTAGAAGGCATCATATAGTGTAAACTCAAGAATTTCAAAAACAATCAAGATCAAACTAAAATCATATAATTACCAATATCAAGGGTCCAAATAGGATACTTATGCTTTATTTTTCATTTACGAGGGTTTTTCCTCTTATTTCTCGTTTTATTCATATATATTTTTTTACACATGACTATGTAATGTCTTATTTTCTTAGGCTTTTCAATGCTACCTTAACGAGCTTTCGACCAACGAATCCCAGACCATTAAGACCTTAGGGTGCTAGGTGTATAGACAAACCCCTCGGGCTTACTTACTCAAGTAACAAAGGTCACAAAACTAGACAAGCATGCCATAGTATTTATTTATTTATTATTTTTTATGAAACTTATATACCCCAAAATTTCTCCCAAACTTAGGTTCTTGCCTAACTTTCGCATTCACTGGCTATCCTTGTCATTCTTTTATTCAAACTAGCATTATCCTTTAGAGGTCCATTATGTATCAAATTGAACTAAATCAATCAACATAGTTGTTATTACTGTGCTAACTTTATTATACCCGGTTCAAACAAGAAAAGATCCAATTCAAAACAGAAAATCACGTCAAAGTTCTAATAGTCGGTACTATACTTGTCTACTCAAATTTAGTCTCGTCATTGGCCAAAATAGACTGTAACATATCAAACAGCCTCATGCAAGATAACACAATATTTAACTAAATTTTTTTATGGAATAAACATAACATAATTAAAAACTAATAAAAACTATTTACAAACCTATACTACTATGCAACTATTATGCAATTACACTAACTTACTCTAATCATGAAACTAACATATGCAAAACTAACATGCTAAATTAAACATGCAAAAACTCTAATTTAAACTAACTCAACCAAATTGAACAATTACAATGTCCTCATTGTAAAAATAACGCATGAAGTGTACGAGGACTTCCATGTAATCATCCAAGCTTGATGTGGTGGTGGCTTTGGCTCATCATTATCTGAATCTGAAGGTGGAAATCGTGGCATTGGGGCCGGCTGCTAGTATGGAAATTGAGCATTTGGGTTAAAACTTTGGAGGGTCGTGTTCAAAGATGCGAAGGACATGTTAATGGCCTCTAACATATGGTCCTACCTAGCCGCGAGTCTCCTCATCTATCTGTTGGCGTTTTTAGTGTGCCCAACAACTTGTCTTTGGAGGCTCTGAAATTGAGGGCTAAACATATCTCTACCGATGTGCTGCATGTGACATCCCAGATTTTTAAGAATTAATAAATGAGAATTTAATAAATAAAATTCTTATTTTAAGATGTTTAAGTACGAGTATGTGTATATGTATTATATATTGTGAAATATGTGAATTGGTGTGAATAGAATTTAAATGTTAACTTAATATTTATTAAAGTAAATAAATATTTTAATTGAATTATTTATTGAGATTATGTGATTAATATGGAGTAATGTAATTAAGTGTATTATATTAATTAAATAATTATTTAATATTTAATTAATATGTAATGATTTTATGTTATAGTTCTAATTTAATTGAGATAATGTAGTAATGTGGTAATTGTTACATGAAGTTATAATTAACGAGTAATTATAATGTGACAATTTTATATGATTAATTGATGTTAAACTTTTCATTAATTAAATTAATGTTAAGATTTAATTAATTAAAGGATAATATTAAGAAAATGTGTTAAAGGATCTATTAAAAGAGTTAAAAGAGTTTTTAAAACCGTCTTCTCAAACAAGGCCTTACTTTTGTTTTAAAACTGTTTTACCCAAACAAGACCTTAACTATTAAAACCTGATTTTAAAATAATATGTTTTTGCCAAACAAGCCTTAGGGCTTTTAAAATTCTAATTTTTGTAACTTATATATTAAATTGATAATTAGTATATGTAATTATATTGGGAGTTACATATTCTATAATTATATGTATATTGTATATACACTAAGTTACGTTAGTTTTCTAAACCTAAGTCTAAACTAAGAACAAAGAGAAGAAGAGATAATATAGAGAAGAAGAAGAAGAAGAAGAAGAAGAAGAAGAAGAAGAAGAAGAAGAAGAAGAAGGGAAACCTTGAGAAAACAAAAGAAAAGCTTTCATCATCTCCATCTTTTCTCCTAATCCAACCTAAAAAGGTATCAAACTAACTCTTATACTAAATTAAGATGTTTTGTATTTAGTCTTTGTAAAATTAGGTTTTCATGATTATGAAATTATATATATATATATATATATATATATATATATATATATATATATATATATATATATATATATGGTATTCAAATGTTTTCATATATGATTGTATGCCATGAAAGGGTTTTCACAATGCAAGTGTTGTAAAAACAAGTTTTAAAATCATGTTCTTCTATGTTTTCATAAATTTAGAGTTCTATGTAAAAATCTTTTGGTGAAACTTCATAATTTTGATATGTGAATGGGATGTGTGTGTGTGCGTGTGTGTGTGTGTGTATATATATATATATATATATATATATATATATATATATATATATATATATATACACACACTTACATGAAATTTTTATAGTTGTTCAAATGTTTCAATTCAAAACGATATGATGAACATGATGAAAGCATGTTCATAGTGTTTGATTATGAAGTTATGTAAAAAATTATGCTTAAATCTTTTATGTGAGCATGAATTATGTGTAATATGGGTTATCTTATAAGTTATATGGTTGTTCTAGCAATTCAATCCATGTAATTTTGATAAACAAGAGGAATTTTGTTCATAATGATTTTCTGTGAATTAATTTCTGAAAATGTCTTTTTAAACTATCAAATTGATGTTTGGTTATGATTTATTGTTGAAATTGATCATGTATTATGTTAGTATATTAAGAATATGAGTTATCACAATTGGAATTACTTGAATTGGTTTAAAAACGAATTCACAGTGAAATTTTTTGATATGAATGTCAAAAGAAGAGGAAATAAGAGAAATAGTGAAATTAAAGGTTGTAATCTTGATGTTTATGTTATTTATGTGATTAGAAATGTATTAGAAATATTAGTTTATGTTTCTGTAAATGTATTACACCTTGGGTAGGTTGGTATGGTTGTTAGAAAGGAGTTTGTAGGCCTAATTTGGCTTTCTGTAGTGTTTTAGATCATAAGTCGCAAAAAAGCAGAAGGGACCCCCGCCCCGGCAGGTTCCCCTAGAGCAAGAAACCCCATCCCGGTGGGGGGGGGGGGAGGGTAGTCTGCCTAGTCGAATTTTGGAAACAAAAACTTAGCGGACATATTTTACTAAAATGAGCATAACGTTTTCACAAGAGCTCTGATTGAGGCGATTCTAGATGATCTGGAACGAGGACGAATAAACCTACAACATTAATTCTTTAAGTTTTTCAATTTGAGGTTGGGAATAGGGGTCAAAATTGTCATCTTTAGGACTATTGTATTATCGGAGGCAATTGAAGGGCATCGGGCATGAACGTATGCAAGTGTAGTACTCTTGATGATAAAAGATGTTGTTATAAGTTATAAAAGATGAATGTTAGTAAATATAATGTTGTTTAACATTAATAAATGATGTATTAGATAAGTTGTATAAGCATACTAAGCATACAAAAGAGAGACAAATCGGGTGTGTGACGAATGAATGTCGAAACGCCGTGACAAGTGTTAATGAACGTAAAAAGTGTTTTAAATCAAATGAAATGAATATTATAAGATAGTGAATGGGGTTAATATAAAACCAATAAGTAGTCCTAGTAAGACTTAAACACTTGAATGAACTTCGAGTATGAAATATAGTGAGATGTAAGTCGAAAGTTAACACAATCAAATTAAATATTGTGTATTGATTAATAAGAAGGGTTATGGGATGTAGAGTAAAATATAATTTACAACTACAATGTGTTGCTATGTGACTAATTGTTGATGTGTATGATTATATAATTGTGTAGGGCACGTGACGTGCAGATAACTGTAAGTTGTTAATCTGTTATTGGTAAACAACGATCAAGTCATGTCTTTCGGTTCCTATTTTCTATGTGGACTTGATGAACTGTTGTAAATTGCATGATATGTTATATGTGTTGTAAGCAAGCATGATAAGTTATATATGTTGAAATAATGAAATGTTAAAGTCAATTTATGACTACATTGTTTTGGTTAAATAATGATGATTGAGTAAGGAACTCAAACTTTATATTTTCTATGTGAATTAAAGCATGTATGCCATGTTACTTTAATTATTAGGATATATATGTTAGGTATATTATTATGTGCTATGTGATGCATAAAAGCTGTTAGAACTTGCTGAGCTGTCGAGCTCACTCTTGCAAATAATAATTTTTGCAGGTCAAGATTCGAAGGTAAGGATATGTGCTAAGTGAATTTTAGAGATCCATATTCATGAAGATTACTTATGTTTTATGAGAAATGTATTTAATATTGTGAATGTAGCATGTTGTTGAATTGTAAGTTGAGCTATCTAGTGTATATAGATATCTATTTATGATGTAAGACTTTGTATAGTCATTTTGTTGTAACGATTCATGATATAAATTTGAATCGAAGAGATGTAATATAAAGGTTGCAATTTAGGGCAATACAGAAGGAAATGTATAAAAGTTTTAAATATTTCACATTTTTTTAGTGATTTTAATATCGAATAATGATATAAAGATAGATTAAAGTTGTATTGTTAACGATCGAGAAGGAGAATATTATTGTATGAATTTTGGGGTCGTTATACTGCATCTCCTCAGTTCCCTGCTCTCCCATCATCTCGTCCGCCTGGAACTCGTCGTCCTCAGAGGTGTCCTCCCCATCAGCCTCCTCCTCAGAGGCTGGTGAAAATATGAACCCAACTCCTCTTGGATGCGATTCCCCCCTGGGCCACACTGTGTAACGTGCTATCATCCGTGAGTCCAAAATTTGAAGTGGCTGCTGGGTAGTCTCGTCACGGACCACCTAACTCCAGCCTACCCGCACAGCCCATATATGAGGAATTGGTGTGGCTGGCCGTCGAAAAATGGCTCTCACAAGCATCTTCGCATGTAGAAATTAATGATGGTCCCCACATCGATGAGAAAGTCTTGCACGATTGTGTATAAAAGAATTATCTTTGTCTTTGTCAGCTCGGTAGTATGTGTGGACGGGAATAGCTTAGCATACATGAACGCATACCAAATCTTTCCATAATGGATCAAGTCCTTGCCGTGGAAGATTGTGCCCCCTTTTCATCCCTTGACCCACATGCTGCCTGACTTTGTTATTTAAGTTAAATTTGCCTCATAGTCGGGATCGTGGTCACGTAAATAAGCATACTAGCATTCAACACGAACTCGCAGTCTGTAATACTCGTTAATAACTTCCGCACTGAACAACATTTGTTTGCCACTGATGAATGCAATGAATGTGGCCTTATCCTCCGCATTAGCATAAAATTCCTTCATCACATTGACGATCACTGGCTCTGGATCGTCAGTGAACCTATCCCATCCTTTTTTATAGATTTGTCTCTTCATTTGGCCATCTACGTTGTTGGGTGCCAAGCCTCGTTTTGGAGTTAGTGCCTTTCGTCACTAGATTGTCATATCGATCAGTGGCGTTAGCACTCACGATTCTCCTGTCAAAGGCTCAAGTCGGTGGTGTAGACCCGAAGCCCTCGCCTCATTGTCTCTTTGATGCTAGTTTTGGTGCCATTGTACTTTAATGGATTAACTCAAGCCAAACTTCCTCCAAAACTTCACTTGAACAATTCGTCGAACACGTGGTGTGCACGATTCACAATACCCCCACAATGGTAATTGAACTTCTAATGTGGTGATGTTTGATGAGAAATTTCAAGAAATAATTGCTTACACTCAATGTATTGATCAATTGGTTTCTTCTCCCCTTTTGTTGTTGTTGCCCACAATCTCACTTGAAGAACCCTAACCTTTGTATGACTGAAATTGTATAAATGGAGATGAAGATGTAGTGTAGTTAGGGATTAAATTTATAGGTAGGAGATAGTGTAGAGCTTTGTGGGTTAAAGTTATGGGTAAGTGGGGATTAAGTGAGATAATGGGTGAGAGTTGAGGAAATTATGGGTGTGTTGTGGTAGAAAGTAGGTATCAGTTGTGGTTTAAGGAAGTGGGGAGGATGGGCTAAATGTTTATAACTGTCGAACTGAACTCTTTATGATCCCGTACCCCTGCCCCGATGGGGGGTAATAAGCTACAGATGCCCGCCCTGGTGGGGAGGGGGGGAGGGGGTATTCTACTTTCGGTTTATGACCCCTGCCCCAGCGGGGGGTATCCTGTACAAATTGTCTGCCCCTCCGGGGAGGGGGGTTCTGTAGATGGGTTCAAAATTTCCCATTTTTTGTGTTGGTTAGAAAATCGATCACTAAACACGCGCAAGTATACGCGGTCTAACAAGTAATACAGTGATAAGAAGAGTGTCGTACCCATGAGGAACTATCACTAATATTTACCAAATACCGACTTTGTATCACTTAAGTCTTATTTGAACAGCAGACTAATAAGGTTGTTGTTAATCTAGATATAACTAATTAGCAAAGCAGGTAAATGGATAATGAATGGTAATCGAAGGAATTACAAGCTAAGGTTACAACTTCACCCCACACAAGCATTCTGTCAAACACCTGGCTTGCTATGCTTCATCAAACTTCCTACCCTTCTCTCTTTGGTCTTAATGGTCACGACAGTTTGTCGACTGAGAACACACAGGTGCTCATACACCTCTGTCGAGGTATGCACAAACATATCCTCTCCAGATCCACCCGATAGGGAATAGAACAAAAAAGAACGTCCAAGCTAGGTGATAATCCTACACATATCTATGTGAATTAACCTAACAAGGATTTAACCATAAGTTCTCTATTAGGTCACACGTGGCGCATAGATATATGTCTATTCTACGCACAACTTATGCAGTAGAAACCCATAATCATATGCCAATATATTACGGTGTAAATCTACAATCCTTCTTTCAATATCATGTAAATTATCAAAATCATCACTAATGTCTTAGCGAGAATTATTAAGCATGAATATATTGAACCAACCCATATGGTGCCAACCAAAGAGATAAGATAGTCAATTTAATTAACAAAGGGTTCCATAATAACCTTAGAGCCAATACTTAGTTCATAGCTACTGAAAAAAAATATAAGTAGCAATAAAGACAACATTTATGGATTACAAAATCAGAGGAAATAAATGGATAAGAATAAACTTTGTCGAGGCTCTTCAGTCTCCTAGCATTCTGCTCCTTTCAAGATCTCCAATCCGTGTAGCTCTTGTTACTCCAAGGACATCCAGACTTCTCCCTAAACTACCTAATCTATATTTACAGACATTATCTAAGAACTAGAGAGAGAAAGTACAAAAGAGGAGAGAGAACTCTCATATGCTAAGCTAATCTATTATATGATGTATGCTATATATTGTAGAGGCTTCCCTTGATATATATATATATATATCAGTTTCCTTCTTTACCTAGGTCAAAAGCAAGTCTTCTTTGCCTGGGCACCGAAGCTCGCGCTGCGACGCGAACAATAAGCTTATCTATGGCGTTGCGGCACCACGTCAGCTTGGAAAATACCGGAGCTCCCGCTACAGCACGAGTCCATGAGGGATCAGGGGCATTGTAGCGCCAAGGTAATGTCAGGCTGGAAAGGGGGGGTGGCGTTGCGGCGCGAAATTAAGGCATGGCATTGGCGCCGCGGCGCGAGTGTTTAAAATATGACCATTTTTCCTCTTGAAGGCTTGAAAAGACCTGTTAAGCCCTGCATTACATCGATTAAGTAAAATAATACTAAAATAATGTAAAAGCTATATAACTATGAAGATCAAGTAACTAATTAAGCCATAAAGTATAAATCACACTCATCACTTTGCATCCAACACATATCCAAGCACTTCCCAAGTATTTGAAACACCATAAAATTATATGTTTAAGATAACAACATAAACATTGAGCATCGAAGGTTGAATTTACCAGAAATCATTACTCTACCTAATGAATCGAAATAAACTTATTCTATACTAATCTTATACTCTGAACTATGAATTAATTAGCATGTGTTAAAATACTTAAATGAAAGTAAAATTGGGTTGCCTCCCAATTATCGCTTGTTTTTAAGTCTTTCAGCCTGACTACTCCCTGTGTTATCCTGGATCGGTTGGGCTATCCGCGATATGCTATTTATTTATAGCACATAACCAACATCGTTGTATTGCATGCCCATTCACTTTCATGTTTGAGAATGAAGTTGACTTACTATCCTCAATTAGTGATTTAAGACCACCACCCTCTATAAAATCCCCGAATTTGACACGTGTAGATTCCTCGAGCAACTCACACTCTTCCTTATCAGTTGGGATTAGGATTTCTTTGAACACTTTCACCTTCACTACTTAATCGAACACTTTCATAATTAGTTCTCCATTAGGCAAGTCAAACAGTGTTTGTCCAGTAGCAAAGAATGGTCGTCCTAAGATGATAGGGATGTTCTTATCTTCTTCAAAATCTAACACCACAAAATTAGCTGGAAAGATCAATGAGTAAACCTTCACCAACACGTCTTTAACTATTGCTAGTGGATATGTTAATGATCTACTGTGAGCTGTAGACTGATGTTGGTTGCTTTTGCTTCCTTTAACCCCAACTTTCGGTAAATGGATAGTGGCATAAGATTTATACTTGCTTTTAAAATCGCATAGAGCTCTCCCCACATCTTGATTGCCAATTGTACACAGAATTGTGAAGCTTCCCTGATCTTTCAATTTAGGAGGAAGCTTTTTCTGCAGTATTGCACTGCATTCTTCAGTTAACGCCACTGTTTCAAAGTCCTCGAGCTTGCGTTTCTTCAAAAGTATTTTTTTCATGAATTTGACATAACGTGGCATATGTTCAAGTGCTTTGGCAAATGGAATATTAATGTGCAATTACTTGAAGATATCTATAAACCTTGAAAACTGGTCCTTTATCTTTTAACTTTCTAGCCTTTGAGGAAAAGGTACAGGTGGTGTAGTTTTATTCAATTTTTCTTCCTTTAGCTTTTCCAACACTTTCTCCTTCGATTTCCTGTCTAATTCCTTCCCTTCATTCTCACAATCATCATCTGTACTTGCTTTCCTATCCAATTTAGAACCCAATTCCTTACCACTCCTAAGTGTAATAGCATTACACTGCTCGTGATTTCCACTTGGATTCTTTTCTGTATCGCTCGACAACGTCCCTTGAGGCCGGTTGTTCAAAGCCAATGCAAGATGTCCCATCTAATTCTCTAAGTTCTTAATCGCGATCGCTTGTATTTTCATGGTTGCCTCATTACCTGCTATATACTTTAACAGTAGCTCATCCAAATCTGACTTTTTCTCATGTTGTGGAGCTGTCTGTTGATTCTGATTTTGAAACCCCGGGGGATAGAATGATCGTGGAGCCTGCTGATTTTGATTGTTACTCCACGAAAAATTGGGATGGTTCCTATTCATCGGGTTGTAGGCATTTTAATACATGTTCTGTGTAATCCTATTGTAGCCACCTACAAACTGAACTAATGCTGGGTTGATGGCACACTGCTCTGTAGGATGTTCTCATGCACATAACTCGCAAACGTATGCCACCTGTTGTAGTTGTGCACCCGTCAGAGTATCCATTTTCTTTGATAAGGAAGAAATATGTGCTGCCAATGCTGTTATGTTATCAAATTTGAGCTATAATAGGATTATTAGTTGCCTAACTTGCAAGGGTTTCCATTATGACTATAAATACTTGATTTTAACTTGGATTGGGAGGCTAATTCTAGGACTCCATTAAATCCCTCTTAGGATAGATTTCTATTAATTTCTTCTTTACTTTCTCTCTTAGATTAGGAACCCTATATAAGAATTGAAGATTGAAGCTATTGATTATCATTGGGGAATCAGATTGGAAGCAAGAGAATACAGATTTGTTTATCAACTTTAAATTTCTTCTTATCTATTTGTATCTTTTAATGCTTAATCAATTGTGGATGATGGATTCTGGTTCAGTTATGAAATAAACTCTACTTTGAGATTACTATGGATCTTATTGTGTAGTTACTTTACTATTCTTTTGTGTTAGCCTTATTAGTTGTATTTGGATTGTCTGTTATGATTTGCCCTTAATTGCTTAATTGCCTAGCTAACAATTACTGTGATAATCCATATGAACTTGAGAGACGAATTACGGGTTCATATCAAATCATAATAGCATATATTCATGTATTTTGCATGGAGTTGGAATTCATGATTTGTGCTTAGGATAGAGATATACTGAGGCATTGCATGTAATCTAATAAGAACTTGTACTTTAACTCTTTTTAATTATAATTCACATAGAGATGTAGTGGATTAGTTAATTGCGTGTTCAAGTTGATTCCATCATCTATGGATTTGATTTGATATGAGTATGGTGCATTGAGAGATGACTATATTTTACTTTCGTGTTCTTCATTAACAATCCGATATAAGTAATTTGGCTTAATAGGAAGTGTGTTGATTTAAATAAAACAATAGGTGAAATTGTAGTCTCAAGTCTTCAATATCTTGTTTCATTCTAGAGATAATTAGTAATAGTTTAATTAATTATTTTAAATTAAAATATTAAATCATTTGTTTAAATAAGATTAAATTGGTTATAGGTTAGTACTTGGTAATTATTGTTAACTAATTCTCTGTGGGAACGATACTCTACTTACTATTATATTACTTATTGACCATGTATACCTGCGTGTGAACGTATTTAGATTTTACCCAACAAGTTTTTGGCGTCGTTGCCGGGGAATTAGTTTAATAATTCTTGCCAATATTAGTTTCAATCAAATTAGTCTTACTTTAAACAACTTTTCTTTCTTTCTTTTTATTTGTTATGTAATTCTCTTCCTATTTTTCTCTCTTTTCAGGTAATATGGCGGAATTTGATTATCAATGGGTATACTCAAAAATGAGTCAACCAAAGGGCGCATAGATTGATAGACTCGCGACACTTTTTGCATTGTCAGCACAGATTGAAACTCTTTTGAGAGGTTAAACGCTTTTGCAGCACAACGTCGTCAAAATGTGGCGGTTACTTGTGATTATTGTTCTAAAAATCATCTCAGTCATCAATGCACCGCCAGTTTTGAGCCGATACCGTATGGTGGTGATTACCCCAATAATTATGTCTATCCCAACAACTATTATCAGGATTGGGGGCATTATCCAGATTTTTCATGGAGCCATACGTATTAAGATCAATTTTATGTTCCAAATCCAACATACTCACCGAAGTTCGCGTGTCCACCTCTACTACAACAAGAAGAACATTCCGATTTGAAGGAAATTATGTCCAAGTTCATAGCTTCAAGTGAGGAGAGGAGGATTAATCAAGAGATATCGAGTCAAAATTTTGTGAACCAAATGGAACATCTACTTAATGCCTCAAACATTTGTCCTCAATACACTTGGCCCTATGACATTGATTCCGAGACTGATGGCGAGCCCGAACCAAATCTGCAACCGGATGTGCCAAATGATATAGATGTTGAAAGAGATGAGACACTTGGGAACCAAGAAAAGGAGATCGGCAAAGATCAAACTTTGAGTACTAACGAAGATGAGCCGATTTTGATGATGACCCATGTACCTTCTCCACCAAAGTTCAAGGATCCAGGCAGTTTTGCAAGACTGTGTCTAATTGGTAGTCATGTCATAGGCAAGGCTATATGTGATATAAGAGCTAGCCCAACTTTAGAATCATTGTGGGATGAGGAAGGCAAGATAGAAGAAGACCCCATTGTGTTTGACAAGCTTCCATGCCACAATTTGATCACAGACGTAATGGGAAAGCACCTAGTGGTTTGTCGTACTTAATGGGGATCCTATCTAAAAAGATCATGCTAGGTGACTTAGATTTAATGGCCATTACTAATGGGAACCTCCCAAAAGAGACATTGTTACTGATGGATGGAGGGTTTCTCAATTTTCGTAGGAGAATTGGATAGAGAATTGAAGAAGTCAGGTTAAGACTATTATACAAGCGCCTATTGGGAGGCAACCCAGGTTTAAATTTTAATTTTATTTTTTAGTAGTTAATAAATTTGCATTTATTAGGAATTAATAAACTTGCTTCTATTGTGTTCACAGATTAGTCAAATCCAATTCAAGTGTGGTGCTCGTTTCATTCTAATATGCCTAGCATATTCTCCAAACTTAGCAGACAAGGAGGAAGATTACTTTATTTTTAAGGAAGTCCTTTGCTTTACTTTTTCCTATTTTAGTAATTGAGGACAATGTCTAGTTTAAGTTTGGAGGTATTATCGTTTTAGTTTCGTATTGCATATAGTTAGTTATTTTCATTGTAGTTCATTATTTTTGTGTGTTAGCATTGTGTTTTTGCATTTAGTGTGCATATTATATATAGTAGCACTCGCATATTCATATATGTGTTGCATTAGTATGTGTTCATGTAGTATAATTGCATTTTTGCATGAATCTGTGCGATCGGTTGGTGTGTCTTGGCTTGGCGAATGATGAGATTGGTATTTTATTTTAATTTAAACAGAATTGATAATTGGTGCTTAGCTCTAAATTGAGCCGTGATGGTAATCTAAGTTTTTCATAAGCTTGTGTAACTGGTTAGCACATAGATTTTCTTATTTCAACTGATTTGGATTAAAGGAGTTCATAATTATCTTCTGGGGGGAAAATTGAAGTTCAAATGTTAATGACATCTGTAAATGTTGACAAGAAGGCGAAAAGAAACTAAATAAACAAGTTTGGGGGAATCAATGTGGTATAATAAAAAAAGAAAAAAAGGGAAAAAATATATATATATATATATATATATATATATATATATATATATAAATACCTTGACTAGTTTGGTTCTGTGGCCTTTGTTACTTGATTAAGTACGCCCGAGGGGATGTCTCTACACCTAGTGCCCTAAAGCCTGATGGTTTGGGAGTCGTTGGTTAAAAACTCGCTAATGGGTAGTATTGAAAAGCCTAAGGGAACTAAACATTGCACAATCAAGTGTTAGCACGGGATGGAGCATAAAACGCACTCGTGAATAAATAAATTATGAATAAAACTCCATAGGGACCCTTGAGCTTGGTAAATGTGTGGTTTTGGCAGAAATTATTTTGTTTACAGAAATAGTTGCTTTGAATGGTGAGTTTTGCCTCTTAAGAAGTAAATTATGAAATCCAGTTTGATCTGTAGTTGGTTGGAGCTAGTAAACGATCACACACACACACACACACACACACACTATATGGGTAATGATGGGTTTAGATTACTGGATTAATTCCATTTATTGGTTTGCATTGATGAGATGTTCTATTTGAGTTTCTTGAGGATATCTCATAGGCTTGTTGTTAATATTCATGCTGATTTGTTGCCAGATTTATAGGTTTATAGAGTATAGTTCACATTTGCATCATAGTTGTTTTTGTGTAGTATAGCATTATTTTGTTTTTCTTGAGGACAAGCAAATGTTTAAGTTTTGGGGTATTTTATGAGTGGGTTTTATACCCAAGAATCGAGTGCATTTGAGCTTACTCTTTTGGTTGGTTCTTAAGTGTTGTGTGTTCATTTCATACATTTTATGTTATTTTGTAGGCTATGACACGACATTGGCATGAAGAACCAAGGAAAAGCAATTCAGACATCTTTTGGACTAAAATATGCAAGCAAATGCAAGAAGGAAAGATTGCAGGGCTTTTAACACTAAGTTGGATGCATGTTCTTGGCTTGAAATTTTAAATTTACTAAAGATATACTTTTTAGCTTTTCGGAACATCTTGAATCATCCCAATCAGAGTTCGGATGCGAGAGTTATGGTCTTTTTATTAACAAATATCAAAGCTAAGAGTTGTCATGCTTGCCATTTACATAGCAGCTACTTCAATCCCAATTTCGACCTTGATCTATCCAGAATATGTAAATTCTCAAAGAATGAAAGTTGTAGATCTAGTCGATATCTTCGATTTGATAGGTTGCATGCCCCGTAAATCTTAGCGGATCAAAAGTTATGTCTGTTTTACCAAAAGACGTTACAGTAAAAAATTGAACGGCGCGGAGCGTGCCAGAACATCAGAATTTCTGCTACTATAGAGCGGGACACGCCCAAATTGTTCTAGGAGCAGAGCTGGGCACGCCGGTCGGCGGGGAGATAGTTAATTTGGGTGTTATGTTGTCCAATTTGAGCTAGGATAGGATTGTTAGTTGCCTAACTTGCTAGGGTTTCTATTAGGACTATAAATACTTGATTTTAACTTGGCCTGGGAGGCTAATTCTAGGACTCCATTAAATCCCTCTTGGGATGGATTTCTGTTAATTTCTTCTTTACTTTCTCTCTTAGATTAGGAACCCTAGACAAGAATTGAAGATTGAAGCTATTGATTATCATTGGGGAATCAGATTGGAAGCAAGAGAATACAGATTTGTTTATCAACTTTAAATTTCTTCTTATCTATTTGTATCTTTTAATGCTTAATCAATTGTGGATGATAAATTCTAGTTCAGTTATGAATTAAACTCTATTTTGAGATTACTATGGATCTTATTGTGTAGTTACTTTACTATTCTTTCTTGTTAGCCTTATTAGATGTATTTGGATTGTCTGTTATGATTTGCCCTTAATTGCTTAATTGCCTACCTAACAATTACTGTGATAATCCATATGAACTTGAGAGACGGATTATGGGTTTATATCTAATCATAATAGCATGTATTCATGTGTTCTGCATGGAGTTGGAATTCATGATTTGTACTTAGGATAGAGGTATACCGAAGCATTGCATGCAATCTAATAAGAACTTGTACTTAAACTATTTTTAATTGTAATTCACATAGAGATATAGTGGATTAGTTAATTGGGTGTTCAAGTTGATTCTATCATCTGTGGATTTGATTTGATATGAGTATGGTGCATTGAGAGATGGCCATATTTTACTTTCGTGTTCTTGATTAACAATTCGGTATAAGTAATTTGGCTTAACAAGAAGTGTGTTGATTTAAATAAAGTAATAGGTGACATTATAGTCTCAATTCTTCAATATCTTGTTTCATTCTAGGGATAGTTAGTAATAGTTTAATTAATTATTTTAAATTAAAATATTAAATCATTTATTTAAATAAGATTAAATTGGTTATAGGTTAGTACTTGATAATTCTTGTTAACTAATTCTCTGTGGGAGCGATACTCTACTTACTATTATATTACTTATTGACCACGTATACTTGTGTATGAGCGTATTTAGATTTTGCCCAACATGGAGTCTTTGAAGACAACATTATCACTACAAAGGTCAAAGTGGAGCAGATTAGACTTAAATATGAAGATATAAACCTAGCCATAGGTTTTAAATCAAAGGGACTCTCATCTATGAGTGTCATCGACTTCCATGAAGGTCTGAAGAAGATGCACCACACGAAGTCTCAGAATTTCAAGGGGTACAAGAAGAAAGAGTTTCTCCAAAAATATGAATTTCTGTCTGACATTGTTGGAAAATGCATATCTTGTAAAAGCTCTGGTAATGAAGTCCAACTGAAGCTCATGACAACAATCTGCTTCAGAATTCAACTCAACTATGGGGCTCTTCTCATAGAATGGATCGGGAAGTGGATGCTTAGCTCAAAGAAAATAAAAAGCTTTGTAAAAATGCTCTATGGAATGTACATAAGCATAATCCTACAATCTGATTTGGGTGACAAAATTGGGGACAAGGAAGGGGAACCCATCAACCCCAACAGCAAAATGACCCAGCAACTATTTCAAAACTGAAAAAAAAACCCTGTAGAAAACGTAAGGATGATCTCTGTATCCAGTGGAAGGACTGGTGAAGCAAAGGTATCTAGGCTACCAGAAAACATGTCAGTTGTGAAGGAAGTTGAAGAAGAAGAAGAAATTAATCAATAGGAACCCATTGCTTTGATCAGAAAAAGCAAGGGTAAGAGAAAAATGAAAGTTCAAGCAACATAAGAGCCTCAAGGCTCAACCACTAATGCACCCCAAGAGAGTTCGGGAACTAAAATTCGTAAGGAAATGAAGAAGAAGAAGTATCCGTCTGAAGAGGAAGAAGACAGAGCCACCATCTCTCAGCTGCTTAAAAAGGGAAAACACAGCCACAAAACAAAGAAGTCTTCACTCTCCTAGATCGCAGAGTCATTACCGATCGTAGAGTCTAGAATTCAAATCAATCTAGAGGTAGATGTTGAAGTAATATCTCAGCCTGAACCAACTGTCAGAGCTGAAGCTGAGGAGAGTGTCGAGGTTGAGGCTTAACCCAAAAGAACAAAAAGAAAGCTCATACAGAAATACATTCTTACTAATGAAAAAGTCATGAAGGAAAAAGATAGAAGAATAGCTGCTGTGTAAGAGCTGCCTGAAGAAAAAATGAATGTGTTAGTTCCTAGTAAGCACACAATAGATCTAGAAGGGGGAGGGGGTTGAATAGATCCTTTTAATTTCAAATACTTTTCTCTTTTATTAGTATTGCTAATGAATAAGCATATGACAAACATAAGAATCTTTTCAAGCACAGCGGAATAAGTAAAAGATCCCCTTCATTGATATATTCATGAACATACATACATTGTTTGTAGAGTTAGTTAAGTTGTAAGCAGTTAATACGTACATAGCATTTATAGCAGTTAGGTACATAATGTAAATGATAAAAAGTAAATGACTAAATGTAAAAGAGACAAGGGATTTTAAGTGGTTCAGAGACTTAAGCTCCTAATCTATCTTCTACTTTAACTTTGTAGGAATTCCACTAAGGAAGGGCATCACCCTGAATCACTAAGATTCCTTCAAGGCCAGCAGCCTTGGAACTTCAGTTCACTAAGAACCCTTCAAGCCCTGTAGGCTTGGAACTCCTCTAGTTCCCTAGGAACTCTTCAAGCCCAGCAGGCTTGGAACTTCATTTAGTCCCTCTGGACGAGGACCCCTCAGGCCCTGGCTACTTGTTGTTGTAGTTGTTATTGTTGGTGCCTTGCTGCTAAGATGTCTTTAAGTTTGAACATCTTCTGTACTCAGCAGCTTAGCATGATCCTCTTTGCATTCTGTGTAGAGTCTGGACCACCTTTTTTTTGGTGCAGCAGATCTTCATTCTTTTCTGCATATCTTCATCCGATGTCAACTGTGCACCATCACCATTTGGGGTTGCTAAGTGTTTGAGCTTTTGGTAAACTTCGTCTGGTACTTAGCATTCCCTAAACCCTTCTTGAATGGTTTGCATACGTGGTTCTGTATCTGTTCTGTTTTAGCTTTTGGTTCATGGTGATTCATAGAGTGGCTATTTGGATCTTCTTTGTGCTCTCCCACTTTTTTGAATTCTATCTTCTTGGCCATCTCGGCTCTCAGTTTAGCTGCCATCTTCAATGGTATTCTCATCATTGTTGAGTGAAGCTTTAGTCTGTTTAAGTTCTTCTTCAAATCTGCTTCACTTCCACCTTCGTAGTCTCACTACCACTGAGACTTGTTATGTTTTGCTCTGGTGGAACTCGTATAGTCAACAATATAGCATTCCAACAACTCAATGATTTTGTAACATTCGCAACATCAATAACTCTTGATTTTTGAAGCTCTGACTGATATATACTCATTCCCAATCTTCTCGTTGGGATATAGCCGTTGAAAGCTATTTAAATTGCTTTGCAGATCGCGAGTTATTTAATGTAGACTGTAGATGTGACGTGACATCCCCTTTTTCATCTTTTTGATACTACAGTTACTGTTTCACCTACCCCGTCAGAGATGTCACTTTGATGTCACGGGCAGGTAGTCAACTTTATTTCTCCTTTTTGAATCCTCGATTAGAGCATCAAGAGTTGTCCTTTTGCATCGATGCCCTCAATTAACAATGTTTGAATAATAGTCTTCATATTGAAATGTTGCCAATGCTTCAATCCTCATATGACCAAACTCTATGATTCTGATGCATAAGTTCTTGGACCTGGTCGTAGTGTGTCTTATTGAATGTTGCTCTTTGACTTATTAAGACAACACTACTATTTTGAACAGTGTTCACTTAATCTTCAAATGTAGACCACCTCTTCCTTCTCTTGTGTAGTGCTTCAACACTTCTGTTTACCTCGACTGATCTCAGGAACTGATAGATTGACTTCTTGTTCTATTGTCTTCTAAATAGCAAGACACGTCATATTTGTGGCATGCCCAGCTCGCATTCTCCTTGTGCTCTCCCATTCACTTATCATAAATGGACTGACCCATGCTTAATCACTGTATCATTGTTCTTCATAAGCTAACCAGTATCTCTATGTACACTTCATCAGTTCCTGCTTTGTTTGAAAAACACTACGATCCTGGGTAATCCCAAGATCGTTGTCTTCTGTTCATTTGATAGCTACTGCACTTGCTGACTTTCCTTAGCCACTTACTTTTGCTGAAGTCTTCTTCTGATCAACTCGCGGAAGACCTCATCTTGAATGGCTTCACAACTTAACCTGGATGACTCTCTGATTTCCTTTAGGTGGAATGTATCTTTGCAGCTCAGACCAGAGGCTTTATACTTTGTATATTATGGGAGTACTCATTTGTTGAGAATCATATTTGCTCTATAATTTTGCTTTGGCATTGTGAGCACCTCTGTTGAAGCCTTAGTTCTGCACTCTACGATTTAGCTTTGGTTCTGCAAACACTACGACTCTGAGATCAGATCTTGACACTCTACAATTTCTGTCTTTATGCGTGTTGTCTTAATCTGATCTGGCTAGACTATGATCTCTACCTCTGATATGATCAGTAGACTCTATGACTCCAAGTGTGGTCTACGTTTCTTAACTTGACTTTGGCAGATGCTCGTTCGGCTCTTAGACAGGCCGTCTCTACCATTCTGAACATAACTTCCTCTGCAGACTACGACTTTGAGGAAGTTCTACTTGACACACTATGATCCTTCCTCGTCTCTCCTGGCAGTCTACGAACTCCAAGATCTACTATCTTGCATAATACGATTCCACCTTAATAGTTCTCGAGTTTTCCTTGACTCTCCTGGCAGACTATAATTTTTGGTGCAGTGCGACGATCAGACAAGTCTATCTATTACATTATAAGATCAACCTAAAAAGCTTGATCTTTCTAAATTTATAGTCCTTGTACATCATATCTTTTTAAGGACTTTACAAAGCTAGTTTGCTTATGTAGGATCAACCTAACATATTTGATCAATTCATTATAAGTCCTTGTACATATGTTCTATTATCTATCAAAGGACTTTATAGCTTTTCTTAATGCAAGCATACTTGCATATTCATTCATTTATATCATAATCAAATCATATATAAATAGGAATATCATTTGCATGCTTATTCCTAACAATCTCCCCCTATTTGATTATGACGAAAACAATTGGTGCATATGCATGAGATGAATGAATCTTATATACAGTGAGCAGCTGTATTTCTAAAATAGATAATCATGAATGTCATTGACAATAATATGGAGTTACATAAACTATGACACTTTACATCTTGGATCTAGAACATACCTAACTTGATTGAGATGTACCTTTTTGGCTCCATGTGTGTCTCCAAGATATCTGTTGATCAGCTATTCATCTAGTCATCTTTTTGCTCCTGCTCCCCCTGGGATGGTGACTGCATTTCATTTCTCTACTCCTCCTCAGATTCATTCTCTTCTTCTTTATCTGGCTCCCCCTCAGACTTTGTATTCATGGGGTCATCATCCTTTGGCTCCCCCTCAGATGATGATTCTGCTTCTGCTGCTACTATCTTTTTCTTCTGATCCTTTGCCTTTCTCTTGGCCTTCTTGTCTTCTTTTCTTCTGTTCTCCTTGCTCCTCCTTGAGTGCCTCTTTCTATGTCTCTTTTTCTCCCCCTTTTTGTCATTAATCACTTGTGAAAGCCTCTCTATGTTTGACATAAGTTGCTCCATGAGGTAAGATGAGTTACCAACCTCAATCTTGAGTTCTTATTGGCTCAGCTCAAGTTGTAGGGAGAGAAACTGATTTAGATTTTCAATCTTGTTAGAGAGAGATAAAATTTTCTCTTCATTTACCTTCTGTGCTCGTAGGGCTTCTTCCTGCTGACCATTCATAGCCTTCAGATAGAGTTGATCTCTGTCTTTGATTTTGAGAGATATATCAGACATAGTGACTTGGAGTTTGTCTTGAAACACATTGCCTCCTTCTTCTGACAACATCTTTGCCTCTTCAACGATGATAGAAATCTTCTCATCCAACTCATCAAAATTCTTCAGTAACTCTTGCTCTATAGGAGTTTGGTCATTTGGTTGGGCAGACTCTTGTTGAACACCAGATTGGACTCCATAATTTTCCTTCTTGGACAGATTTTTGAAAGTAGTGAGAATCTGATAAATCGTTAAGGGACAGTCGCTATTAGAGAATGAAGGAATATTAGACAATTGTGCTTGGACAGAGGGAAGCTTCTTAAACTGAACTTGATCATCTTTAGTAGTAGAGTGAAGGGACTCTACGATTATACACTTGGGCAAAACCCTTCTACCATCTGAGCCTGCTCTACAATCATAGGGAATGTAATGGTTGCCAGCATACCGATAGACCTTAAAGTGAGACTGGTCTTTGATCAATTATTTTGCAAACTTCTTTACCCATGGGAAGTTTTGGGATACCAGCTCCAAGTTCAGAAACTGTGAGTAACACCAACTGAAGTAACTTTCATCTTTCTCAGTATATGCCTTTAACCAGGGCATCCATGGGAAGAACCATCTCATCAGAAGATCATCAGGATTGTACAAAATTATAGTGCAGTCTAACTCCATATTTTTCTAGTTGTTAAACACATCGTATGCAGTCATCCATACAACCTTGAGTTATTTGTTTCCATAGGTTATCCATCTTTCTAGTAGTTCATCTTGTGGTTCATCGAGGTCTTCCACCACTATTCTTCTGCGAAGTCTTGCTGGAGAGAGAACATGATAATCTACTGATTCCTCTTATTCCTGATTTGTAGAACTGGAATCTTTTTTCATCTCTTCACCTTCTGAGCTTGAATCATTAGTGAATCCTTCGTACTGATTTTGTGGTTCATCAATGAATCCTTCATACTGATTTTCATCACTAGTACCTTCTTCATCATCTTCTCCCTTGGATTCAGACTTATCATCACTCAATTCAATGATTGCAATAGAGGATTCTCCTTACTTCTTTGGGACAGATTTAGCAAGCAGTCTGTTGTTCTTTCTTCTCCTCGGAGGGTCATCAATAGGAGAGTCAGTCGTTTCATCATCTTCAGATTTTGATGCCTCTGAATCATCAGATAAGCTTTTTTGATGTTCAGCATCAGTAGGAACAGATCCTTCTTCCTCGAACTCAACATCTTTTGAGCCATCATATGAATTTGTTATAGCATTAGCAGTAGAAGATTCAATTGTTTCATCTTTCATCCTTTCTTCATCAGCAGAGTGGCTACTCTGAGTGTTAGCCACATGACTTGTACATTCTTCTCCACCCTCAGATTTTGCTATTTCTTTCATAGATTCAACTTCTTCTTCATTTCTGGACTTTCTCTTTGAGGATTCATCCTTGAAGCTTTCAGTTCCCTTCTCATTTTCTGACTACATTTTCTCTTTCTTCTTGAGTGGATAGGCTTCTTTGGGGAACTGGAACTGACTTCTTTATCACCTTTGCTTTCTTCTTGGATGGCCCTTGGAGTAATCTGTTACTCCTTTTTCTTTTTGGGGTTTCTACAGTTGTTGCTTGTTCTTCTCCTACTCCATGTCTCTTTTTGTCAGTGGAGAGACTGCTTAGTGGATCCTCTGTATTCTTCACAATCCTAGGCTTCTTCTTTGTGTGAGTGGCTACTATAGGTACATAGTCATCAGATTGAGATAGCTTACTTTCCATCACTTGTGCCTTTCTCTTCTTTACCGAGACCTTATTGTTGCTGCAAAAAGTTATCAACCTCTTATTTTCCTTAGGATTCTTCTTCCAATTTGCAAACAGTCGTATAGTCATCACTTTATGGCTATTGAGGGCTTCACCTTAATCATCCTTAATTTTATTCTTCAGTTTCTTCTTCAAAATGATACTCAAGAACCTTCCATGGAAAACCTTTGTGAGGGGTTTTCCTATTAACCTTTTTTTCTCTTCCTTATCCAGCCATTTGGATATTTGATCAAGCAAAATAACTCCAAAGTTGATACACTTCTTCAGAACTATTACAGACATGATCTTTAGCTGTTAATCACTTACAGTGTCATGTGCAGTGTCCTTGCATAGTATGCATTTGCCCACTATCTCAGCAAGGAACTCGAATTCTTTAGGAAAATTCTTTTTCTTCTTGTCCTTCAGACTAGGGTTTCTTTTGTACACCATAATCTTTTCAGCTTGTTCAGTGTCGATCTCATCAAGGCTTTTCAGACCTAGGCCAGGAAAGCCTAAGCATTGATTGATGGTAAACTATTTTAGCTTTCGAGTTTGACCTTTGGCCTTGGTAGAGAGGGTTTCAGAATTTATGGTTGCATTTGAGTGAAACTCTTTAACCAGTTCAGGATATATTCGAGTGTTTGCCTCAAGACATTCTAAGAATCCAGCCTTCTTTACAAGTTCAAGAATATCTCTGAACTTCTTCTCAGATTCTTCAACTGTCTTGGTTCCGAGCTGAAGTCCAGTGATTACTCGTCAATCTGCCATTTGAAGAGTTCAAAGTATATGGGTATTTAATTTCAAACCTCTTACGAGAGATAGTTTAATGCGATTTGGGCGAATCTAGAGGTTTAATGGTTTCAGGATTTAAAGAGGATTTTAGGGTTTAAAAAAGGGAGGGAGAGAGGTTCGATAGCTTCTGATAACTATTTGGAGATTTTGTATTTGTCTTTATAACAGTTCCCTTTGACTCTGCATAAGCTGTGATGTGTCAACCAATCATTGGTTGAACGATGCCTAGTAAGAAACTGTAACTCCCCATAAGCTGAACATTTTTTTAGTTTTAATTTTATTTTCAGAGAATAAGCATTACTGACGTAGATTAACCGTTGACATTTTTAGTACGTAGAGTAGCTTGGTGAGGTAGCTATGGACTCTACGATTTTCTTTGTCGACTCAACGATCTTGTCTGAGAGATGCTTCAGTGGATGATTTGACACCAATCCTCATTTTGAAGTTGCATGACTTAACCACTAATGTACTCCAAGATAGTTTGGGCACTAAAATTTTGAGGTGAGTTTGTAGGGCATCTTTCCAAATTGTATTCGAACTTATCTCCACACAATCTAAACAGTTGGGCATGTGTCTAGTTCTTCTGAGCTCCCCATGAGCTTGTGTATCCTCTAGGAAGACTGCGATCGTCGAGTCTGCTCTACGATCGTTGAGGTTGCACTACGATCGTCGAGTTCATTTTAGAAACTACTTTATGAATGTTGTTTATCCTGGTCTTTGACATGAACTTGACTAAGCATTCCTTATAGGTTAAGGTAGCTTAGGAAGGGCCAACCTCTTAGAGTGAACTAAGGATCAGGTTTGTCCCTAAGGCGCTTAGCAGATGAAAAACTTTAGAAGTGATTTACACTGATATCTCATTTGACCTTTTCTGTTGGGGAGTTCCTCCACCCACTCTTAGACATTTGCATTGACTGTAATCGTGGTGTCCTCCTGCTTTTACATTACGATCAGATGTTTGATCATAGGTGCCCCATGATTTTGAGTTGGGTGGTTGACAAGGTTATCAGTGGCACGTTTTGAGACGTTCCCACTGACTATGGATCTTCATTTGGTTCATCAGCCACAAAGTTTTGGGACTTTGTAACTGGTATATTGCTTCATAGTGCACTTCTAATACTTTTAGTGCTTTTGATCTTTAACAGATCACTGCTCCCCCATAGTTGATACTATCTTCTCATAGAACTGAGTTCTTTTTCTTCATGTGCATTAGAAGGAAACCTTGCATATCTCCTTCTGAATGAAGTCATCACTGTAATTTAAACCTCCTTGGATCTTAGAAATAAATATCTTCAGGATTGATCACTCTACGATAGTTTGACAGAGCTACGAACGTAGTCTTCTTTGACAGTTTGTACTTATGGAGTTCTTCTTCTATAATGAGTTCCTCGAAGGTTCTTTTCAGATGATATGCTGCATGATTGAGCATATAAGACCCTTTTTATATTAGGATGAATGGTCTGCTTTCATATGGAGATCAACAACTGTGTGAGCTTCATTCATGTTAGCTCAGCAAGTCTTCAAGGACAGGCTTTGAACAAATAAGGATTTTGTCAGAAACATTTCTGAAATGTCTTTAGCCTCCAACTAGTTGAATCTTCTTGACTTAAGTCATCTACTTCAGCATTCCTTAGTGTGGTCAGATAGACCAAGTACCTGTAGGTTAGATAGATTTCTAGTTTTGGTACCCATGGTTAAATGGGTCTTGCTAGGTTAGTTTACAAAATCCCTATTCCTCATATAATTTAATTTTCATCATATTAATCACAAATAATCGTATTCATGCATATATCCAAATTAGATATTACATTTTAAGATGCATGATGATGAGTGTGTGTAAGATTAACCATTTTAATGAAACACTCCTTTTCTTTGATGGTTTCATCATTTGCTTGGTTATGTTCACAGAGTTTAAATGTTCACAGAGTGAGAATCAACTCTATCACATATTTATATCTGGTTGATTCATGTAGGTGATCAGTTTCTACGAATCTTCAAGATACTCTTGTAGAACTGATCATACTCTATGTATTATCAAAAACCTAGAACATAGGTTTGTACATACATACTAACCCATTAGTAAGGATTACTCCACTTAATATAAAATAAGTCTTGATGTGATTGTGACCTATTTTATACTTCTTTCAAGATGTTATCTTCAACCTAAAACTTGGATGGAGAGAAAGTTTGTTAGCATTTGATTTTCTAACTTTAATGTACTTTCTCTCTTCCCCTTTTTAGGTAGAGTATGGTCTCTTGGTAGGATAATATTATAGTGCATAAGGTGATGCAACATGATGTACACATTTATATTAATGAGGAACCGTACTTTTTCACTGTCAGTTTCTTGACAATCATTTATCTTGATACAATAATGTTAGGCATTGATGTGCATATTTTTACATTCATTTCTGATAGCTTGTTACTCCAATTTTCCTTTGATCCATCAGTCATAATCTTGAAGATGTAAGCTAAGAAAATCTTGGCTTCTTTAGTTCTTTGACAACCTTGAGTCCTCAAGGTTCACATCCAGCTGTTGGTTAGCCAAATACATAATTATTCTTTCTTTTATGGATAAGTACTTCTTAGCATATATGGCCTTTTCATCTTTCAGACTGGTGGATGCTTGACTCTTTATTGTTGATGTCTCTTAAGCTTCCTTTTCTGGTGTTCAGACTACTAGATTGATTGTGGCCAAGGATTGGTCTTGTTGTTATGGCATTTAAGAACATGGACAAATCTGAGAAGCTTCATGTGTATATACACATTTACCTATACACAATATTTCCAACGTGTGAGCTCATCTGCATTTACAAGTGACTTACTACTAAACTAAGTTTAGAACAATGTTTGTGCCTACGATCAGATTCAAAGCGATTAGATTTAGAATATAGCATGAGAACCTGCTCTGATACCAATTGCTAGTTCCCAGTAAGCACACAATAAATCTAGACGGGGGGTGTTGAATAGATCCTTTTAATTTCAAATACTTTTCTCTTTTATTTTATATTGCTAATGAATTAGCATATGACGAACATAAGAATCTTTTCAAGCACAACGGAATAAGTAAAAGATCCCTTTCATTGATATATTCATGATCGTACATACATGTTCGTAGAGTTAGTTATGTTGTAAGCAGTTAATACCTACATAACATTTATAGCAGTTAGGTACATAATGTAAATGATAGAAAGTAAATGATTGAATGTAAAAGAGACAAGGGATTTTAAGTGGTTCAGAGACTCAAGCTCCTAATCCACTCTTCTGCTTTAAGTTAAAAGGAATTCCACTAAGGAAGGGCAACACCCTAAATCACTAAGATTACTTCAAGGCCAGCAGCCTTGGAACTTCTATGACAACCCGAGAATTTAGATATTTATTAAAATCTTAAAAGATTGAATTAATGTTAAATAATAAACCTAGACAAAAAAAATAAGTGTATGGATTTGACATTTCTAAGAAGGATTTTTGTGAATTTAAAAGTTTTTTGTGAAGACTTACAAGGTTAAGTATATAAGTGTATATGTGTTTTGTGTATAGTTTGTGGTTAAGGGTTAAGGGTTGACCAGATAAAATATATCAGTGACAAACCTTAAGTATATTTTAAGAACTTCAACGTTCAGTTAGAACCTAACGATTGATAAGAAACCATAATATCTGCTCTGGAAACCCTAATTTTAGTTTCGGGAATCCGAAACCCTAATTTGGGAGATCAAAAGATAAGTATAAGGTTTTTATGTATTGATTATAAATATAATTAGGGATAACCCTAATAGATTAGTTAGAAAACCCTAATCGCTAAAGTTGAAAACCTTAATGTATAATTAGGGAAAACCTAATTGGTAATTCAGTGATTTTAATGTTAATTAGGAAACATTAATCCTAATTGCAAGCCTGTCGACGTTGGGATTTTTATTTGTCCCTTCTCTGTTCTTGTCTTTTGGTGTTCTCGTGTTAGGTGAGAGTTGTTTGAAAAAACAAGTTGTGAAAAGGTCCGATATGTATATGTCGACGATTGAACTGTACGAGTTGCCAGTTGGTATTTTTAAATGGTTGCACCAAATAAATCGAGAAAAGGTTTGTACATTGACCAAGTGATGAGACACTATTCAACTGGTCTCTAAAATCGAGATTCATTAGGGTTCGGGGGTTTGATTATGCGGAGGGAAGGTGTTAGGCACCCCTCGACATCCGTGTTACCACGGTGACCGTCGCTTTTCAATTAAACGGTTATCTGAGTGTGTGTGTTTGTGTGTGTGTGTGTGTGGGTCAATGTGCAATTATCTGGAAATAGTGTTATGTCTCGTTTGCACCTATACATAAAGGGTTTGAATTTTGTATAAAAGTTCAATTTTAACAAGATATAGCAGTGATGTTTTGTTAAAGAGGTTTTTCAAACCCTTATGCTCAATAGTAATTGAGGCCTTTGATACTATAATTTTTTATTAAATGTTCGGCTTAGTTACTTTTATTTTCGAGATGCGAGGCATCCTTGAGAAAATAAAATATATAGCAGTACCGAACTCCTTGTGGGCATGAGAGCCGTCTAAGGAAATTTAAACACCGTGAATAATTTACAAGCCATGTACACCTGAAAATGTCCATCACGGGAACCGAATCTAGATTCAGGAGACTGAATCTGTGATCACATGATTCCTAGGCTCACATGATGTAGCAGTTTGTAAACAGTTATATATATAAAAGCTGTATATATATATATATATATATATATATATATATATATATATATGATCAACCACCACGAAGCACCTCCATGGGGGATAGAAAATGTAAAGAAAGCAGTAAAAGCAATCAACCGCCACGAAGTGAACTCCAAGCGGGATGAAGTGTAAATAAAGAAATAAAAGCAATTAACCGCCATGAAATAACCTCCATGCGGGACTAAATGTAATATATATATATATATATATATATATATATATATATATATATATATGTATGTATAAAAGTGATAAACGCACTGGACATATATCGATCTAGGCTCGTTTTGTTATGTCGCGTTCGAGAATATATATATAGATATAAAAGCGGTAAACGCGCCGGATGTGAAATACATGCTCAATTAAATAGAGTTCGATGGTTATAATATATATATATATATATATATATATATATATATATATATATATAAGCAATAAACGCTCCGAATATAAATCCATGTTCATCGAACAGAGTTCGACAATGGTTTATATATATGTATATATATACAAAAGCAATAAACGCTACGGATATAAATCTAGGCTCAATCGAGGCAAAACTCCATATGTTAGTAGAAGTATATATATATATATATATATATATATATATATATATATATATAGTCTGGATCAGGTCCGGACTCCCAGACCGGACCAAAATTCGGACTTTTTTTTTGCTTTTTTTTTAAAACAACTAAAAATAAAAAATAAAAAATTATGGAATTGAAATTTTTTCATAATACAGTATTTTTTGTGTGATTTGGGTACGTATAACAAAATATGGTGGTACAGTCTGTGCAGACTGTACAGACTGTACCACCATTTTTTGGTATAGGTATCCAAAACACGTCCAAAACATTGTATTATGGATAAATTTCTACTCCATAAAATATTAAAACAAAAACTTAGTTGTTTTTAAAAAAACAATAAAATAAAATAAAAAATGGTCCGTTTTTGATCAGGTCCGGGATTTTTGATCAGGTCCGGATTCTCGGACCTGATCAGTTCTGTATATATATATATATATATAAAAGAAATTAAAAGCTACGGACCGAAGTCCGGGCATACACACACAACACGACTCTCAACGCGAACAACTGTGTGTGCAAGAAGTAGAGAAAATGCTTTAAATAATGTAAGAAGGCTTACAATGGACTGCCAAATAAGACTTCAATAGCTTTAAATTGATGAACACTCGGCTCCCGACGGTAAAAAGTAGCCAAATATAAGCTCACAAGTGTTTGAAATGAGAAAGCACTCAGTTTATAGTGTGTACAGAGCAAATTGGACAGGGCTACCTCGCCTTTTCTCTTTTCAAAATGACTACCCCAAGCCCTCTATTTATAGAGGGGGGGGAGACGTAGGTGTACCTGTGGCAGCTGCAGATGCACTTCCGAGATCCGTTGGTCACACTGTCTCAAAGTACGTGCACGCGTGCAACGTGATATCCACTCGAACTTTCAGAACTTCAATTTGGGCATCCGATCGAGGTGTATAAGACCTTTTTCGGCATGTTTTTGTCGAGAGCTACACAATGACATGGGAGTAGAGGTTTTACGAAGTCAGGAAGATGGGACCATGCCCTGAGTCTTCAAGTCTTCAAATTCTCTCTAGTGTGTTGTCCTGTGCAGTAGTCACTCGGGATTGGAGCTATTTGGTTCTTGTAGGACATTTATGTGTGTAGTGTATGTTGAGACGGCGCAAATGTGGGATTGATGTGGCAAAATGACGATTTTGGTCATTTTGCCACATAACCGAGGATGTCTCCAGTTTTAGGTTGATTTAGCAATTATTGCTTAGGGTTATCTCTGAGATTGGGCTGCTGCAAGTGCTGAATGCTTGTCCTCCTGGGGTTATCTCCGAGTTTGGAGCTGAGTGCCTCGGGGCTATCACCGAGTGTTGAAGCTGATCGTAGAGGTTTGAAACAAGCATTTCTACGGTTATCTCCAGAACTGCAACTGAATGCCACGGGGTTGTCTCCAAGGCTTAAACTGTATCTCTCGAGGTTATCTCCGGGATCGGAAAAGAATATCTTAGGGTTGTCGTCGAGATGGAAATAAGGATCCTGGGGTTGTCTCCGGAACTAGAACTGCATTCCTTGGGGTTGTCTCCGAGGTTAAAACTGAGTATCCCGGGATTATCTCCGGGACTGAATTGAATATCTCGGGGTTGTCTCTGAGATAGCAAACTGAGTATCTCGATGTTGTCTCTGGGACTGAAACTGAGCTAACTTCCAAGGTTATCTCTGAAAGACGATTCTGCCCTCCTGCAATGTTAGTAATAAGAATGCAAAAAAATTTGGATTGTCTACAAATGCCCATCTTTATCATATTCATGTAATCTAATGGCGTGGATAGGATAAAGAATACTAAACACTTGAAATGTAACAAGATATTCATGATGCAATGTACTACAGTATGATGCAAATGTATGATGCATGTGGTCTGTTGGACTGTCCTCCAACGGGATGCGATGACCGTTTGCTCCCATAATTTGTGATGGGGCCTGTAGTTATCACTGATAACCTCTGATGAACTGATTGGATGTGTGCTCCAAAGTTCTCAGGAACTTCCAGGATGTTGATGTTGGGGTTATCACCAAAGTCCCTAATCCTTGAGATAGCTTTCCCACCAAAGATGTTCCTTTCATGTGCAAGAGACTCTGTGGGGATGAAATTTTTATGTATAACAGATTCCATCATCGGTCCTCCCTGATGAGGGTGGTCTTCCCTGGGTTGTATATCCAGGTCTTTCTAATGGTCTGTCAGAGTTACTGCTAACAGTCTGTATTTGTTAGGGTTGCTTGACCCTTACTGAAATGTACATCAATGACTGGAATCCTTGCTGGGGCTGACGTCAAGGTTGCTTGACCTTCATCGACATGTGCATCAACGAATGAAATCATCAAATGGCTTTCGATGCTTTGATGGATTTACATGCCATCGGCTGAGTGTTTGTCAAGGTTGCTTGACCTTCGTCAACATGTGCATCAACGGATGAAATGTACGAAGTTCTCGCTGGGGAGAAGTGTTTTGGAGTTGCACCCCCAAACTGACAGCATCAGATATTTGTTAGATATTGCCGAATGTAGTTTACAATAGTCGTGATTATTGGTATAGTAAGCATGTGTCTGGGAGAATAGCAATAAGTGACGTGTAGACCTGTAGTTTGGTCCATGAAAATAAGGATTTCAGGCTTTTCCGCTCAATTGCGTAGCATTCTTTTTCCTGATTTGGTTTTTTCAGCTTGTGAGATCTCCTTTGTAACTTGAACTGGACTGAGCCGGAGGGGTGGGTCCCACTGAGGGCTTAGTTGTTGGGTGGTTGTGCCCTATTTCCTTGTATTTTCCAGTTGTACAGAGATGATGTATTTAGATGATGATGTACTTGGGAATGTATGTACTGTTTTCCATTCCCTACATCATATTGTCATCTATTACTTGTCATGCATGTTTTATGTCATGCATATAATATGGCCCACACAGATGTCTTCCTCGACAGTCAGACGTATTGATCACACCCACCAGTATTGGTGGCCTCACGCTTGAGATCTTGGTATGACAATGTATCCCCTTCAGATAGGGTGATTGTAGATCAACTTTTACAGCATTCCATGACCCTCTTGACGTTCCAGGTTCCATTGGGCTTTGTAGATGACATGCTAGAGCACTAGGTACCGGAGAGGTAGGTTTTTCGAGTAGGGACCCAGGAATTGACTCCCACGCTAGAGGAGTATGAGTGGTTGACGGTTTTTCCCTTAGACAGACCTTGTGCTCGGATGGCTGTCAGAGATATGTGTCGACAGTTCATGACCCTCACTGGGTTACGGCATAGAGTAGTGCATGATGAGATTACATCCGGCCATATATTATCCCAGCATTTTCTAATAGACAGATTTGGCTCATTGGATAACTATGCTCGACACTCCGAGAATTTCACTACGCCAGAGGATCAATGGTATGTGGACAGAGTAGATGTACTCGTGATGTGTGTAGTGGCATATGTATACATGCCACGATATATGTTTGAGCTGGACATCATTGTTATCATGACAGTGAGAGCTCTCAGCGAGGGTCATACCATTATTCTGATGATTGTGGCAAAGACGTTGAGATCAGCCATATTTTGCCACACCTACCCAGTAGGGGTATTTACATGCAGCTCGGTCTTGTTGTACGTGTGGTTCATATCACACTTGAGACCGATTGGCACGTTCCGACGGTATGGGTATTATTTTTCCCATGAGATAGCCACGTCTTACTCTTTTCAGCCAGCGGAGTTTGTAGACGCTGTATCTTGGTCGATATTCTTGGTAGGGATTGGAGATCCATTTGACATTTTGCCATGTACAGGGCTCAGTTCACCCTGCAGGTTTATTACTCATGCCCTTGGCATAGATTATCTCCCTTTGGCTGGTTTGAGGGGCATGACCACATATCACCCACTGGCCGTGATGTCACAGTTTCACCAGTTCTAGGAGGTGCATCCTTTTAAGGGGGCATTAGGCCATCGATTGGCTTCTCGCCATTTGTCAGGAGAGGACAGATCCAAGGTGTTTGCCTATTGGGATCAGTGCGAGTGCTGAGTTTTCTGTTAGCCATCTGGGATGTTTAACAAATTATTCTGCATGGATGTAGACAGAGACTGCATCAGTTGCGGTAGTATCCACAGTGTCGGGGATTGATCCAAATGGTGGAGCGCCCATTGAGGACATTGATGCTACCACTGAGGAGGATTCTAATCTTTATTATTCTATTGGAATATCTTGTATGTGCGTTTTATGCCGAACCTGGTTCCGTCTTTATTATTCTGTTTGAACATCCTGTCGGTGCATATTACGTCTGACCTGGTTCTGTTATTTAGTATTCTATTGGAATAACATGTCTATGCGAAGTACCGCATGTATTGTGATTTCTGTTGTTATTCCATTCTTTATTATTCTGTTGGAACATCATGTCGGTGCGAATTTCGCCTGACCTGGTTCCGTTATTATTATTTTGTTGGAATAACATGTCTATGCGAAGTACTGCATGCATGGTGATTTCTTTTGTTATTCCATTCTTTATTATACATAGTTGGTTAAAGTTTTGACTTCTATACTCCATGAAATTAGTGGAATATCCTTGATATTTGCGCTTTATCCAGTATCTTTTCATGGAAATATTCTTCTGAGCATTCTTGAATCTTACTCTACAAGAAGTACCATGTTGACAATTTGGACGTTATTAGTTCCTGGATAAATTAATTCTTGAACTTGTTTTATTGAATTTTTACATCATTGTCATCATCCTCATGTTTATATTTGTTGAAAGTCATCTGTGGCCTATAGTGCATAGATGGACTTGGTATGATTATGACCAGGGATTATTCGATATAATCACGACCATAATGTTACAAATAATGTGGTAAAAGTTTTAATTGGCCCGTAGTGTATTGATGGACAGTTGTTGGCATGATCATGACCATTGATGAATACGCGAATATCCTTGGCCCGTAGTGCATGGATAATTTGTGGTCGTGATACTTATGAATATCCTTGGCCGTAGTGCAGGGATGATGTGGATTATTTATTAAGCTGAGTCCCAACTATAAAAGTGATGAAAAACCTTTTAAATCATAAAAGATAGTAGATTTTATTCTCTACTTGACTCTTTTAATGAATTGCCGGTTCCGCTGCAGTTAAGCTTGATGTTTATTGTATTTTATCAGTTTAACATTATTGAAGACTAATGATAATTTATTATGCATTATCTTAGTCATAATATTTCTTACTGGGCTAGTTGAGCTCACCCTTTCTTTCACTATTCTCTTCAGGAAATGAGAATATAGCTGGGACGAGTCAGGGAATGGAGTGATGGACCAGATGATAGTTTTAGTAGTCTTCACTATTCTGTTAAATAGTGTGACAATAAATGTAATGAGTACTCCATTGAGTGTGGATATTGTGTAGATGACAATATTTGTATTAAAACTCACAACATATGTTTTGTCGTATTTTACACGACTGTTGTATAATTAGTTTGTATTTGTATTCTATACCATGTATCTGGCGACCCAAGATGGGTGATGTATACCTATTTTTGGGGGCGTCATATAGGCACTTCTAATACTTTACCTGTTATTATTTCTTCTGCGCTTAATGAAATACAGGAAAATAAGTTGCTGAAAGTGCTAAGGGAATACAAATCATCTATCGGATGGACAATTGCAGATATCAAGGGAATCAGTCCATCCTTCTGGGTGCATAAAATTATCATGGAAAAGGATTCAAAGCCAACAGTGGAACAACAGAGACAACTCAATCCGATAATGAAAGAAGTAGTAAAGAAAGAGATTCTGAAGTGGCTGGATGCGGGAATCAGCTAACCAATTTCAGATAGTGCTTGGGTTAGTCCAGATCAATGTGTGCCGAAAAAGGGCATAATGACTTTAGTAAAGAATGACGACAATAAATTAATTCCGACAAGGACAGTGACCGGTTGGAGGGTTTGCATGGACTACATGAAGCTGAATAAAGTAACCCACAAAGACCACCTACCTCTGCCTTTTATCGACCAGATGTTGGATAGATTGGCGGGCCACAAATTTTACTACTTATTGGATGGGTATTCGGGATATAATCAGATAGTTATGCTCCTGAAGATCAAGAGAAAACCACTTTCACGTGCCCATAAGACTCATTCACATTTAGGAGAACGTCGTTTGGCTTGTGTAATGCACCCGCTACCTTCTAACGGTGTATGATGGCTATCTTCTCAGATATGATGGAGAGAAATGTTGAAATCTTCATGGGCGACTTTTTGGTCTTTGGGGATAGTTTTGATATTTGTTTAGAAAACTTAGTCATGGTTTTAAAGTGTTACGTAGAGACTAAGTTGGTACTTAACTGGGAAAATTGCCACATTGTGGCGGAAGAAGGAATAATTTTGGGGCACAAGGTCTCAGCGAAGGGTTTAGAGATTGATAGAGCAAAGCTAGAAACGATTGAAAATCATCCACCGCCAACTTCAGTTAAGGGAATCCGAAGCTTTCTTGGACATGGCGGGTTCTATAGGAGATTTATACAAGACTTCTCTAAGATTGCAAAACCATTGTGTAGTCTCTTAGAGAAGGATTCAGTATTCATGTTTGATGAGGAGTATAAGTTAGTATTTGAGCTATTAAAGAAAAAATTGACGACAGCTCCAGTTATTGTCGCACCGGACTGGAATATGCCTTTTGAGTTAATGTACGATGCAAACGATTATACGATAAGGGCTATTTTGGGTCCACGCTGAGTGAAGACATTCCATGCCATATACTATGTAAGTAAAACCCTTACGGATGCACAATTGAACTACACATCTACAGAAAAGGAGTTACTTGCAGTAGTATATGCCTTTAACAAATTATGGGCGTATTTAATCGGGACAAAGATTGTGGTTTATACGGATCACTCGACAATTTGGTATTTAATTTTGAAGAAGGAGGCTAAGCCTCGACTTATCAGATGGATCCTCCTCCTACAGGAATTTGATTTGGAAATTAAAGATAGAAAGGGGACGAAAAATCAAGTGGCAGATCATTTATCGAGGCTGGAAAATCCGGGTAAAGATGAAGTAGATAAGTGTATAATCAACGAGTCATTTCCGGATGAGCAGCTGTTTGGGGTCAATGTAGAATTTCCATGGTATGTGGATTTTGTGAATTATTTGGTGAGCAACATCCTTCCTCCTGATCTTACACGTCAACAAAGGAAGAAGTTCCTGCATGATGTCAAATGGTACATGTGGGACGAACCATACCTATTCAAACAGTGTGCCGACAAGATGATTCGAAGGTGTGTGCCACACAGTGAGGTGAAAAATATATTACACGAATGCCATGCATCGGCATACGGGGGACATTATGGAAGTGAGAGAATAGCGTGGAAAGTCCTTCAAGTAGGGTTTTATTGGCCTATAATATTTAAGGACGCCCACCAATTCATAAAAAGTTGTGATAGATGTCAATGGGTGGGTAACATATCGAAAAGGAATGAGATGCCACTACACACTATCTTGGAAGTTGAAATTTTTGACGTTTGGGGCATTGATTTTATGGGGCCATTTCCATCATCGTTCAGTAATCAGTACATCTTGCTTGTGGTTGACTATGTATCAAAATGGGTTGAAGCCGTAGCACTACCCACTAACGATCCCAAAGTAGTTCTGAAGTTCTTGCAAAAGAATATGTTTACAAGATTTGGCACGCATAGAGCTATCGTAAGTGACGAGGGTAGTCACTTCTATAACAGATTGTTTACAACACTTTTGGCAAATTATGGGGTCAACCATAAGGTGGCGACAACATATCACCCCCAACCAAGTAGGAAGCTGAGGTTTCAAAAAGGGAGGTAAAGAAAATCTTAGAAAAGGCAGTAAACCCGAATAGAAAAGACTGGTCTCTCAAATTGGAAGATGCACTATGGGCCTGCATGACTGCTTACAAAACACCAATTGGTATGTCACCATATCAGTTGGTCTACGGGGAAGCATGTCACCTACCTGTGGAGTTACAACACAAAGCCTATTGGGCAATTCAGAAGCTAAACTTTGATCAATCAGCTGCGGGTGAAAAGAGGCTACTTCAGTTAAATGAGCTCGATGAATTCCGACTTCATGTTTATGAGAACTTTAAGTTATATAAAGAAAAGTTTAAGAAATGGCACGACCAGAAAATCATGTAGAGAACGTCGGAACCAGGACAATCAGTACTATTGTTCAACTCAAGATTGTGATTGTTCCCAGGAAAGCTAAAATCAAGGTGGTCGGGTCCATTCACTATCAAGAGGGTTTTCCCACATGGCGCCGTTGAACTATACAGTAGGAATCCATTGGAGACGTTCAAGGTCAACGGTCAGCAGTTAAAACATTATTGGGGTGGCGAGCCTAATTGGGATGTTTTCGTAATCACACTTGTCGACGCGCCATAAATAGGTAGTAGTCAGGCTGAACGACTTAAAATCAAGCGCTAGTTGGGAGGCAACCCAATTTTACTTTTGTGTTATTCATATTAGTAGATTGTAGTTTAGAATAATATCTAGTCTAGAATAAATTTATGTCAGTTCATTAAATAGTAGTTAGAGTACATTTTATTTTTAGATAATCTTACCATCCATGCTTAAAATTGCTCAATATCTACTTAGAATTATGTTTTAATGATGTTCAGGTACTTAACAAGATCATGGATTGGAGTTGGATGGAGGGAATTAGCAAAATATAGTGCATTAGCAGATGCCATGCTAGCTAGGGTTGTGACGCCCCCAAAATAGGTCCATTCCACCCAACCCATTCTGAGTCGTCAAATACATGGTATAGAAAATAACTACAACTTTATTACAACAATTGTCGTGCAAAATACAACAACACATATGCTGTGAGTTTGGATACAAATATATACCAAATGTGACTCATGTTCCAACCGTGGACATCACCTCACAATAACACCTTACATAAAGGTATAGTCAAAAACTGTTTTAGAAATTAGAATCTTTGGGAAGTGCTCAAGGAAACCTTCGTACATGGGAGGCCACGCGTCTAGGTTATTATAGATATCATATGGCCACAGAATTATCCTTGGTTGACCCAATAGACCCCAAAGAAAAACGAAAAGATTACTATCATATTCTTCCCAATGGTGAGTCTTCTCTTGACTTATCATTATCTCCACTGTCTCTAATTGAGAATTATACTTCAAACAAATACCAAGATTATATAGGTAGTGTCCATAGATATACTCAGCAAGTGGATGAGCACAACCCTGTCCTATGATGACACGAGGTTGTATGTCATTAGACATCTTGTATGATAGTGACAAAACACCCTTCCAACGTTGGGTTCGCCTCACCCTATTTTCTTCACCAAATATAACTACTAAATGATGACCACCGTTCTATTCCCTTATTACCCCCGCTCGACCCAGCTACACTCTTATTACCTGAAAGGAATTGTGAAGCAAAAGGGTGAGCACAACTAGCTCAGTAAAGAATATCATGACTAAAGATAATTCAATTATCAATAGCCTTCATCAACAATAAATCAGAGATTTAGAACATATGGTAAATGATAAAAATTTCAACCATAGTTGCAGCGGAACGAGCAATCCATTAGAAGAGTCAAATAGACTATAAAGTCTATTATCTTCTCCATGTTAAAAATCCACCAACAATATTTTATCCATGTAACATCACTCAACAGTTCCTTTCCACAATCATATGAATAACTCATAATCATAATTGTGACTATAAATTTTTCTTCGCACCCAAGACGAAGAATATTTTCATCACATGTCTTTAACTGAAACATCAAAGATCATGGTTATACCAAATCACAGTTCCTGTTTATAATCATACTAACAAATTCATCTTTGCACTACGGGCCAAAGATATTCATCAAGAAACCATCTTTGCACTACGGGCCAAAGATATTCAACAACAGTTTTTCTTTGCACTACAGGTCAAAGATATTCATCAACAGGCCATCTTTGCACTACATGCCAAAGATATTCATCAACAATTCATATTTGCACTACAGGCCAAATATATTCATATCTCAAAGAAATATATAATCATTTCAGAATTTATATAAACAATAATTATAACCATGTTGATCAATTTACCTTTGCACTTAAGCTTAAGATATTCAATTATAAATTCAATGGTCATGATCATACCAGTCACAATTCAACTTTGCACTACAGGCCAAAGAGAACCCTAGTCATGATCATACCAATAATCTACCCATCTCTACACTCCAGTGAAAGAGAATTTCAACATCAGGGTTATAAAAATGTTATATATGATGATAAAAATAATATGATCAACATATAGTTTTAATCTCAAGAGTAATATTCGTAACTCATGAATAGTAAATCGTGAATAGTAACTCATGAATAGTAACCCCGACACAAAAGATAGAAATTCCACAATAAAATCCATACCAATATTTCGGTATAATGATATTGAAAGAATAACATTACTTAAATTTATAAACAATTTATTTTAATTGTTTACACTTTACTAATTAATGCATTTAATCATCATAAAATGCCAACTCTTACAATTTCATCATCAATAACCAAAACCCTCATCAAAAATCTGCATATACCTCATATAGGATTCTCAAGCCATAAAATCCTATTTTCCAATTTTCTTTCTTCACAAAACATATTTAATTCATTTACTCATAACTAGACCATTTTTATGAAAAATACCAAATCAGTTCCAAAAATATTTCTTTTCTGGGATTTAGCATAATATAGTCCCATAGTGAACATATATTTTTCTCAGAATTTTTAAAAGTCATTTACTATTTTTCATATGGCCAAAATAGCCAAATATTTAGACATTTATCAAAAATTGTACTTTTGTCTAAAAATTCTGAAATTTACAGAGTATACTTCTATCATATACATGTACTCCCAATAAAAATTTCATCAATTTTGGAGTTAACCACAAGGAATTATAAGCTGTTACTTTTAAAATAGTCTTTTCTCATAAAATTCATAACTCTCAATCTATACATCCAAAAATCACCATTTTTGGATACAATCAAGAAAACTCATCAAAATATCATTTCAAATTTTTCCAGAATTTTTGAAGATCAGAAAAATTACGAAACTGAAAATCATAACAACCCTTAAAATCCCTTACTATCCCTTACCTCAAAAGAGCAGTACTTCTGACTGGAATGCAAAGCCGAAGGAAACTTGCACTGAATAGCAACTCTCAAAGTATCTAAATACTCACAAAATATGCTTCATAATATAGAGAGAGAAAGAGAGAAAGCTTATGTTTCTGGTGTGATTTTCAATTCTAACTTAGCCCTCTATTTATAGGAAAATTTTGGTAGGTTTGACCTGCAACCTGATGGCTTTACCTGATACTATTTCCACCCACCACATTTGAAATATAATTCAGCACATTTCTTTACCAACCACAAGTGGGGCCCACCAATTCTAGAATTTTTCACCAAAATGATAAACTCCGAAAATTCAACAATTTCTGAACCAGTCATCTCGTAAAATTCATAACAAATCATACGTTCATTTTTAACGGTTCAAAATTTGTGGACATATACTCAACTTATATATGTATAACATATCCAAAAATTACCACGATCCAACGGTCGGATTAAAAATTATAACCCCCGCAAAATATCTCAAAAACCCTGATTTTTAATACCTCCATTCCGACAAAAATACTGATAAAAACCTCAACATTAACTCCTTCATTTTTAACCACAAAAATATATCCCTCATTTATATCCACATAATATAAATATTTCCTTATCATATGAATCAATAATTAATTATTCACAAATAATATTACAGAATCACATTTATGACAACCAGGCCGTTCCCAGGAAAGAGGGGGCTTTCCAATAAGAATTTCTCCTTACTGGCGCGCAATTAGATGACCAAACCTCTCCTTAGACAGAACTTTCTAGACATTGACAATAATGTTATCTAATAATATTATTCAAATAATATGAATTATTGATCTGATAAAGGAAAATACTGTGCAGCAACAATTATTGAAACAACAATAATATAAAATATCAACGCAACAATTATTGAATCAATAAAATAAAATATTGAACAGTAATTACCGTAACAATTATTGAGTAGTGCCTTCTTACGTAAGAATCAATAATTTCAAAAATACTATGCAATACCGTGTGCTACTGTGCAATAACGCGTATTACTGTATTTTAACCACCGGGTATTCCAACAGTGTTAACGGTAACAACTACGCCGTTATTTGTAAAAACTCAAATTTGTCGTTTTCCTTCACCCGACAGTTATTCGTTATGGGGCCCACAAATAGCTGCGCCGTCGTACGAATATTCTCCGACAGAAAGAATATTCCACGACCAAACGAATATTCCCCGACAACAATGATTATTTTTTAACCACTTGCTTATTTTGAAAAAAAATTCATATTTCACCCAATACTTTAAACTTTTATCAATTTAACCATTTACTGAATAGTAATTATAAGAAAAATTGAATACTTTTATTTCATAAAATTCGGGGTCTTACAATCTCCCCTCCTTATGAAATTTCGTCCTCGAAATTTACGTACCTGGTATTTCAAAGAATTGAGAATACCTTCCTTTCATTTTAGATTCCATCTTCCCTGCCATCATAATTTCTCCATTGCTCATCTCCTGTATTTCAAATATCATTCTAGAATACAGCTTCAAAACAAGGGTTAATTTAACAAATTAACATATCACATAATATCCTGATATTATGACTGACCAACAAATAAGCTTAGGCAGGACACACTAGCGAAGGATTTACTCATCTCTCCCCTCCTAGTTTTATTCTCCGATCTCCGCCAGAGATCATATCCCCAAGCTCTGATACCACCTGTGACGCCCCCAAAATAGGTCCATTCCACCCAACCCATTCTGAGTCGTCAAATACATGGTACAGAAATCAACTACAACTTTATTACAACAATTGTCGTGCAAAATACAACAACACATATGCTGTGAGTTTGGATACAAATATATACCAAATGTGACTCATGTTCCAACCGTGGACATCACCTCACAATAACACCTTACATAAAGGTATAGTAAAAAACTGTTTTAGAAATTAGAATCTTTGGGAAGTGCTCAAGGAAACCTTCGTACATGGGAGGCCACGCGTCTAGGTTATGATAGATATCATATGGCCACAGAATTATCCTTGGTTGACCCAATAGACCCCAAAGAAAAATGAAAGATTACTATCATATTCTTCCCAATGGTGAGTCTTCTCTTGACTTATCATTATCTCCACTGTCTCTAATTGAGAATTATACTTCAAACAAACACCAAGATTATATAGGTAGTGCCCATAGATATACTCAGCAAGTGGATGAGCACAACCCTGTCCTATGATGACACGAGGTTGTATGTCATTAGACATCTTGTATGATAGTGACAAAACACCCTTCCAACGTTGGGTTCGCCTCACCCTATTTTCTTCACCAAATATAACTACTAAATGATGACCACCGTTCTATTCCCTTATTACCCCCGCTCGACCCAGCTACACTCTTATTACCTGAAAGGAATTGTGAAGCAAAAGGGTGAGCACAACTAGCTCAGTAAAGAATATCATGACTAAAGATAATTCAATTATCAATAGCCTTCATCAACAATAAATCAGAGATTTAGAACATATGGTAAATGATAAAAATTTCAACCATAGTTGCAGCGGAACGAGCAATCCATTAGAAGAGTCAAATAGACTATAAAGTCTATTATCTTCTCCATGTTAAAAATCCACCAACAATATTTTATCCATGTAACATCACTCAACAGTTCCTTTCCACAATCATATGAATAACTCATAATCATAATTGTGACTATAAATTTTTCTTCGCACCCAGGACGAAGAATATTTTCATCACCTGTCTTTACCTGAAACATCAAAGATCATGGTTATACCAAATCACAGTTCCTGTTTATAATCATACTAACAAATCCATCTTTGCACTACGGGCCAAAGATATTCATCAACAAACCATCTTTGCACTACGGGCCAAAGATATTCAACAACAGTTCATCTTTGCACTACAGGCCAAAGATATTCATCAACAGGCCATCTTTGCACTACATGCCAAAGATATTCATCAACAATTCATATTTGCACTACAGGCCAAATATATTCATATCTCAAAGAAATATATAATCATTTCAGAATTTATATAAACAATAATTATAACCATGTTGATCAATTCACCTTTGCACTTAAGCTTAAGATATTCAATTATAAATTCAATGGTCATGATCATACCAGTCACAATTCAACTTTGCACTACAGGCCAAAGAGAACCCTAGTCATGATCATACCAATAATCTACCCATCTTTACACTCCAGTGAAAGAGAATTTCAACATCAGGGTTATAAAAATGTTATATATGATGATAAAAATAATATGATCAACATATAGTTTTAATCTCAAGAGTAATATTCGTAACTCATGAATAGTAAATCGTGAATAGTAACTCATGAATAGTAACCCCGACACAAAAGATAGAAATTCCACAATAAAATTCATACCAATATTTCGGTATAATGATATTGAAAGAATAACATTACTTAAATTTATAAACAATTTATTTTAATTGTTTACACTTTACTAATTAATGCATTTAATCATCATAAAATGCCAACTCTTACAATTTCATCATCAATAACCAAAACCCTCATCAAAAATCTGCATATACCTCATATAGGATTCTCAAGCCATAAAATCCTATTTTCCAATTTTCTTTCTTCACAAAACATATTTAATTCATTTACTCATAACTAGACCATTTTTATGAAAAATACCAAATCAGTTCCAAAAATATTTCTTTTCTGGGATTTAGCATAATATAGTCCCATAGTGAACATATATTTTTCTCAGAATTTTTAAAAGTCATTTACTATTTTTCATATGGCCAAAATAGCCGAATATTTAGACATTTATCAAAAATTGTACTTTTGTCTAAAAATTCTGAAATTTACAGAGTATACTTCTATCATATACATGTACTCCCAATAAAAATTTCATCAATTTTGGAGTTAACCACAAGGAATTATAAGCTGTTACTTTTAAAATAGTCTTTTCTCATAAAATTCATAACTCTAAATCTATACATCCAAAAATCACCATTTTTGGACACAATCAAGAAAACTCATCAAAATATCATTTCAAATTTTTCCAGAATTTTTGAAGATCAGAAAAATTACGAAACTGAAAATCATAACAACCCTTAAAATCCCTTACTATCCCTTACCTCAAAAGAGCAGTACTTCTGACTGGAATGCAAAGCCGAAGGAAACTTGCACTGAATAGCAACTCTCAAAGTATCTAAATACTCACAAAATATGCTTCATAATATAGAGAGAGAAAGAGAGAAAGCTTATGTTTCTGGTGTGATTTTCAATTCTAACTTAGCCCTCTATTTATAGGAAAATTTTGGTAGGTTTGACCTGCAACCTGATGGCTTTACCTGCTACTATTTCCACCCACCACATTTGAAATATAATTCAGCACATTTCTTCACCAACCACAAGTGGGGCCCACCAATTCTAGAATTTTTCACCAAAATGATAAACTCCGAAAATTCAACAATTTCTGAACCAGTCATCTCGTAAAATTCATAACAAATCATACGTTCATTTTTAACGGTTCAAAATTTGTGGACATATACTCAACTTATATATGTATAACATATCCAAAAATTACCACGATCCAACGGTCGGATTAAAAATTATAACCCCCGCAAAATATCTCAAAAACCCTGATTTTTAATACCTCCATTCCGACAAAAATACTGATAAAAACCTCAACATTAACTCCTTCATTTTTAACCACAAAAATATATCCCTCATTTATATCCACATAATATAAATATTTCCTTATCATATGAATCAATAATTAATTATTCACAAATAATATTACAGAATCACATTTATGACAACCAGGCCGTTCCCAGGAAAGACAATATACTGGCGCGCTCATTTAATATTCCATCAAATAATATGAACAATTATGACGTTTGAAACAACAATAATATATTACGTACAGATTATCAATAATTTCAAAAATACTATTCAATACCGTGTGCTACTGTGCAATAACGTGTATTACTGTATTTTAACCACCGGGTATTCCAACAGTGTTAACGGTAACAACTACGCCGTTATTTGTAAAAACTCAAATTTGTCGTTTTCCTTCACCCGACAGTTATTCGTTATGGGGCCCACAAATAGCTGCGTCGTCGTACGAATATTCTCCGACAGAAAGAATATTCCACGACCAAACGAATATTCCCCGACAACAATGATTATTTTTTAACCACTTGCTTATTTTGAAAAAAAATTCATATTTCACCCAATACTTTAAACTTTTATCAATTTAACCATTTACTGAATAGTAATTATAAGAAAAATTGAATACTTTTATTTCATAAAATTCGGGGTCTTACAATCTCCCCTCCTTATGAAATTTCGTCCTCGAAATTTACGTACCTGGTATTTCAAAGAATTGAGGATACCTTCCTTTCATTTTAGATTCCATCTTCCCTGCCATCATAATTTCTCCATTGCTCATCTCCTGTATTTCAAATATCATTCTAGAATACAGCTTCAAAACAAGGGTTAATTTAACAAATTAACATATCACATAATATCCTGATATTATGACTGACCAACAAATAAGCTTAGGCAGGACACACTAGCGAAGGATTTACTCATCTCTCCCCTCCTAGTTTTATTCCCCGATCTCCGCCAGAGATCATATCCCCAAGCTCTGATACCACCTGTGACGCCCCCAAAATAGGTCCATTCCACCCAACCCATTCTGAGTCGTCAAATACATGGTACAGAAAACAACTACAACTTTATTACAACAATTGTCGTGCAAAATACAACAACACATATGCTGTGAGTTTGGATACAAATATATACCAAATGTGACTCATGTTCCAACCGTGGACATCACCTCACAATAACACCTTACATAAAGGTATAGTCAAAAACTGTTTTAGAAATTAGAATCTTTGGGAAGTGCTCAAGGAAACCTTCGTACATGGGAGGCCACGCGTCTAGGTTATGATAGATATCATATGGCCACAGAATTATCCTTGGTTGACCCAATAGACCCCAAAGAAAAACGAAAAGATTACTATCATATTCTTCCCAATGGTGAGTCTTCTCTTGACTTATCATTATCTCCACTGTCTCTAATTGAGAATTATACTTCAAACAAACACCAAGATTATATAGGTAGTGCCCATAGATATACTCAGCAAGTGGATGAGCACAACCATGTCCTATGATGACACGAGGTTGTATGTCATTAGACATCTTGTATGATAGTGACAAAACACCCTTCCAACGTTGGGTTCGCCTCACCCTATTTTCTTCACCAAATATAACTACTAAATGATGACCACCGTTCTATTCCCTTATTACCCCCGCTCGACCCAGCTACACTCTTATTACCTGAAAGGAATTGTGAAGCAAAAGGGTGAGCACAACTAGCTCAGTAAAGAATATCATGACTAAAGATAATTCAATTATCAATAGCCTTCATCAACAATAAATCAGAGATTTAGAACATATGGTAAATGATAAAAATTTCAACCATAGTTGCAGCGGAACGAGCAATCCATTAGAAGAGTCAAATAGACTATAAAGTCTATTATCTTCTCCATGTTAAAAATCCACCAACAATATTTTATCCATGTAACATCACTCAACAGTTCCTTTCCACAATCATATGAATAACTCATAATCATAATTGTGACTATAAATTTTTCTTCGCACCCAGGACGAAGAATATTTTCATCACCTGTCTTTACCTGAAACATCAAAGATCATGGTTATACCAAATCACAGTTCCTGTTTATAATCATACTAACAAATCCATCTTTGCACTACGGGCCAAAGATATTCATCAACAAACCATCTTTGCACTACGGGCCAAAGATATTCAACAACAGTTCATCTTTGCACTACAGGCCAAAGATATTCATCAACAGGCCATCTTTGCACTACATGCCAAAGATATTCATCAACAATTCATATTTGCACTACAGGCCAAATATATTCATATCTCAAAGAAATATATAATCATTTCAGAATTTATATAAACAATAATTATAACCATGTTGATCAATTCACCTTTGCACTTAAGCTTAAGATATTCAATTATAAATTCAATGGTCATGATCATACCAGTCACAATTCAACTTTGCACTACAGGCCAAAGAGAACCCTAGTCATGATCATACCAATAATCTACCCATCTTTACACTCCAGTGAAAGAGAATTTCAACATCAGGGTTATAAAAATGTTATATATGATGATAAAAATAATATGATCAACATATAGTTTTAATCTCAAGAGTAATATTCGTAACTCATGAATAGTAAATCGTGAATAGTAACTCATGAATAGTAACCCCGACACAAAAGATAGAAATTCCACAATAAAATCCATACCAATATTTCGGTATAATGATATTGAAAGAATAACATTACTTAAATTTATAAACAATTTATTTTAATTGTTTACACTTTACTAATTAATGCATTTAATCATCATAAAATGCCAACTCTTACAATTTCATCATCAATAACCAAAACCCTCATCAAAAATCTGCATATACCTCATATAGGATTCTCAAGCCATAAAATCCTATTTTCCAATTTTCTTTCTTCACAAAACATATTTAATTCATTTACTCATAACTAGACCATTTTTATGAAAAATACCAAATCAGTTCCAAAAATATTTCTTTTCTGGGATTTAGCATAATATAGTCCCATAGTGAACATATATTTTTCTCAGAATTTTTAAAAGTCATTTACTATTTTTCATATGGCCAAAATAGCCAAATATTTAGACATTTATCAAAAATTGTACTTTTGTCTAAAATTCTGAAATTTACAGAGTATACTTCTATCATATACATGTACTCCCAATAAAAATTTCATCAATTTTGGAGTTAACCACAAGGAATTATAAGCTGTTACTTTTAAAATAGTCTTTTCTCATAAAATTCATAACTCTCAATCTATACATCCAAAAATCACCATTTTTGGATACAATCAAGAAAACTCATCAAAATATCATTTCAAATTTTTCCAGAATTTTTGAAGATCAGAAAAATTACGAAACTGAAAATCATAACAACCCTTAAAATCCCTTACTATCCCTTACCTCAAAAGAGCAGTACTTCTGACTGGAATGCAAAGCCGAAGGAAACTTGCACTGAATAGCAACTCTCAAAGTATCTAAATACTCACAAAATATGCTTCATAATATAGAGAGAGAAAGAGAGAAAGCTTATGTTTCTGGTGTGATTTTCAATTCTAACTTAGCCCTCTATTTATAGGAAAATTTTGGTAGGTTTGACCTGCAACCTGATGGCTTTACCTGATACTATTTCCACCCACCACATTTGAAATATAATTCAGCACATTTCTTTACCAACCACAAGTGGGGCCCACCAATTCTAGAATTTTTCACCAAAATGATAAACTCCGAAAATTCAACAATTTCTGAACCAGTCATCTCGTAAAATTCATAACAAATCATACGTTCATTTTTAACGGTTCAAAATTTGTGGACATATACTCAACTTATATATGTATAACATATCCAAAAATTACCACGATCCAACGGTCGGATTAAAAATTATAACCCCCGCAAAATATCTCAAAAACCCTGATTTTTAATACCTCCATTCCGACAAAAATACTGATAAAAACCTCAACATTAACTCCTTCATTTTTAACCACAAAAATATATCCCTCATTTATATCCACATAATATAAATATTTCCTTATCATATGAATCAATAATTAATTATTCACAAATAATATTACAGAATCACATTTATGACAACCAGGCCGTTCCCAGGAAAGAGGGGGCTTTCCAATAAGAATTTCTCCTTACTGGCGCGCAATTAGATGACCAAACCTCTCCTTAGACAGAACTTTCTAGACATTGACAATAATATTATCTAATAATATTATTCAAATAATATGAATTATTGATCTGATAAAGGAAAATACTGTGCAGCAACAATTATTGAAACAACAATAATATAAAATATCAACGCAACAATTATTGAATCAATAAAATAAAATATTGAACAGTAATTACTGTAACAATTATTGAGTAGTGCCTTCTTACGTAAGAATCAATAATTTCAAAAATACTATGCAATACCGTGTGCTACTGTGCAATAACGCGTATTACTGTATTTTAACCACCGGGTATTCCAACAGTGTTAACGGTAACAACTACGCCGTTATTTGTAAAAACTCAAATTTGTCGTTTTCCTTCACCCGACAGTTATTCGTTATGGGGCCCACAAATAGCTGCGTCGTCGTACGAATATTCTCCGACAGAAAGAATATTCCACGACCAAATGAATATTCCCCGACAACAATGATTATTTTTTAACCACTTGCTTATTTTGAAAAAAAATTCATATTTCACCCAATTCTTTAAACTTTTATCAATTTAACCATTTACTGAATAGTAATTATAAGAAAAATTGAATACTTTTATTTCATAAAATTCGGGGTCTTACATAGGGCGGGCCCCTTTTAGGCTTAATACCCTAGTCGGGGCTGCAGGTCAAGAATCAATTACCGGCTACAAGCCAGCCGGGGCTAGCATTCAAAGTACAACACCCCCCACCGGGGCGGGGGTTCCTATTTTTGAAATCAGAGAGCATGCCAGCCGAGGCTGACATTCCAAGGCTATTACCCCCCGACGGGGCGGGGGTCTGGAATGTGAATAGACAGTTGTAGCAGTTATGTAATGTTCAGACATGTTCTCCCAATCTTCTTATACATGATATCCAACACTCCCACTCCTTCACAACCTAAACCCACGAACTTGAACATTAATCCCCATCTTCTCACTACATTAACCACTCATCCACTACTTCAATCACCCATAACTCTCTACCTCATATACTCTCTATAAAATCATCCCTTCACCCCATAATTTAACAAACTCAATTTACAACACTCGAAAGTTCAAGGTTAGGGTTTAAGTGAATTTCTATAACCAACTTGGAGATATACTAAGAGTGAGTGGTGTATCTTGCAATTTCTCAAATTTTATCCCCACCATTGAAGCCAAATCACTAAGTTTTGGGGATTGAACGTCTTGCACACTAAGTGTTCGACAGATTGCTTAAGTTAAGTTTGGGGGAAATTTTTGTTGAGTCTCGCAAATTCCAATTCCAATGGCACCTAAACCGGCATCAAAGAGGCAACGTGGAGAGAGTTTCGGGACCACACCACCAACACGAACTTTTGATCAGTGAAAATTCATAAGTGTCAGTGTCGTCGCCGCCGACTACCTTGTAACAAAAGTACTCACACCGGAGCGGGGGTTGGCACCTGAACATGTTGACGGCGAAATGATGCAACAAATATATCAAAAAGGTTAGAATAAGTTCACAGAAGAGCCTGAGGCCACCGTCGTAAGTGTGGTCAAAGAATTCTATGCTAATGCAGAGGATAAGGCTCCCTTCAACACTTTTGTGCGGGGCAGGTTAGTTCATTTCAGTGCCGATGCCATTAACACATACTACCAATTATGAGTGCCTAGACATTGCCAGTACGCTCACTTACGTGATAATGATCCTGATTACGAGACTATTATAAAGGAAATGACAAAGTCGGGTAGCATATGGATCAAGGGCTGAAAAAGAGGCACAATCTTTCACAGTAAGGAACTCAGCTGGTATGGGAAGATATGGTACGTGTTCCTATGCGCCAAGCTGTTTCCATCCACTCACACGTCAGATGTGCCCAAGGAGAGGGCATTGCTTTTATATGCGATTGTACAAGATTTCATCATCGATATAGGAGCTATAATCAGTTTTTCAATCTAACGATGCTTACGAGGACCATTTTAAGGCGGCTTGCCACACCCATCGCTCATTTGTGGGTTGTGTAGGCAAGCGGGAGTATGATGGTCCGATGATGAGATCACCCAGATGCCGCTTCAGACACTAGACGCTGAAGATACCTTAGAGGATGACGAGTTTCAAGGGGATGCGACAATGGGAGAGCAAGGAATGGAGGCGACACCACAACCCGAAGACATACCTATCCCTCAGTTCCTGAACCTTCAACGACAAGTGGATAAGCACAACAAGGAGGTACAAATAGAGATACAGTGGCTCGTAGCGAGGCCGTACCATATGTTCGAGGCTATGAATATGTCTTTTACCTCGTTGAATGCGACATTTTAGAGTTTCAATCTAACTGCACACTTCCCATATCAGCAGCCAGTCCCTATGCCAAGGTTTCCGCCAAGTGATTTCGATGACGAACAACAACCACCACCACCTCCCGCTTAGAAGATTACAGGGAAGTCCTCATACATTTATTGCTTTATCTATACAATGAGGACATTGTATTTTTTAAGTTTGGGGGAGAGTTAGTTAATTTTTATGTTGCATATTTACTTTTATTAGTTAGTTTGCATATGTTAGTTTCATGTTTAGTTTTAGGATTAGTAAATGTTTGCATTCATGTAGTCATTTAGTTGCATAGTAATATAGGATTGTAAATAGTTTTATTTAGTTTTCAATCATGTTATGTTTACCATATATCTAAAAAAAAAATTAGTTAAGTATTGTGTTATATTGCATATGTCCAGCGGTTTGATATAGTTCATGTTATTTTGGCCAATGTTGAGGTTGGAATTAAGTAGACAAGTACAGCACCGAATATTAGAACTATAATGTAATTTCGAGTTATGAATTGGATCTTTTACATGTTTGACACTGGTACAAAAAGGTTAGCACGTAAATAACACTTATGTGGACTGAGTAGTTCAAATTGATACATAAGGATTTTCTAAAGGATAATGCTAGTTTAAATGAAAGAATGACAAGGATAGGCAGTGAAGACAAAGAATTAGGCAAGAACCTAAGTTTGAGGGAAAAAGTGGGGTATATAAGTTTCTAAAAAAAATAAAAAATTGGGAACTTTCCCGAATGAATAAGTTGAGTCATGTGGTGGGTTGAGATGAAGGGTGAAATACGCTCCCCATAAACACATGCGTGAGATGGAGCATAAAACGCACTCACTTTGAAAAAAAAGAAAAAGAAAAATAAAAAAAGAAAAATAATAAAATGGGAAATAAGAGCAAAAAGCCCCCATTAAAATAAAAGAAAGCATAAGTACCCTATTTGGACCTTTGATACTGGTGATTGTTTGATTTTAGTTAGATTTCGTCTATTTTTGAAATTTTTTGAGTTTACACTGTATGATGCCTTCTAAGAGATTTGTTATGTATTAAATTTGCGTTTGCATCAGTTATCGTGAATGTCGAGCACACACACACACTATGCCAGTAATAACGATTTAAGATTTGAGGATTGATAAGGAATTATTGATTAGTTTTGATATGAAGTATTGTTGAGTTTGCTTGATTTCTCTGAGGCTGGATGAATAAATTTGAATCTATGACGACTGTTGGATTCGTAGGCATATAGATTAGATGCATTACATGTCATTGCATTTCATGGTAAAGTTTGTTGTTTTGTTTCGTGCTCGCGGACTAGCACGGTTAAGTTTGGGGGATTTTGATAAGTGGGTTTTATACCCATGATTCGGCTCCTAAGACAAGCTTAAACGGTGTTAATTCCATTATTTTATGTTTTGTTTTTACTTGTTTAGCTTTATTTTGTGTTTAGGATTGGTGGAGTGGCATTTGGATAAAAAGGGTGAACTTTATGGTGGAATGTGGCAATAAAGAGAGCAAAATGGAGCAGTTAGCAGAAGGCACCCTAGCTGGGGCTGGCCATTTCCAAGACAAAACCCCCGCTGAGGTGGGGGGTGCAAACTCAGTTAGCAATCCATATGCCAGCCGGGGCTGGCTTGTTACACAGCAACACCCCTGCCGGGGCTGTGGTACGGGGCAGAGGAGAGTCCTGTTCTTTTAAAATGTTGCAAACGTGAAGCTCAAATGTTGGCAATGACTTGGGTCTCGACTATGGATCGAATTGTAATCAGAATACATTCTTTGGCATACAAATTAACAATTAAACACCAGATCAAGGGATAAACAAAAAAAAATACACTAGTGAAGATAGTTTTTCTGAGCAAGAGCAATGGAGGATTACTTTGAAGGCAATTTCACAATAATTGCATATTAAAGCTAGAGAGAAGAGTGATTCTGGATTTATTCTTCTTCTTTTGTTTTATATTTGTAATTAAAATGATGTTTATTTTAATTAATTCAGTTTTTAATTCATTGACGATGAGCTAATTTCTTTATTAGGCTTATAACGAATCTTGGAGTGGAACGATGATTATGTAACTTTGATTTTCAGTTTAATAAGCTATCTTTCGGTTTATCTATATTGATTTATGCTTGAATTTATGAATTGTCTGATCACCATTTTTATGTGGACTTGTATAAACTCGAGAGATGAAATACGAGTCTAGACTTAGTCAATATAGCATGTGTTCTTGAATTCTGTGGATGAATGGAATCTTGATGAATGTTAGGGTAGAGATATGCTTAACATCGCATGTAATCGGATAGAGAACTTGAATTTAAACATCCTTTAATTGTAATTCACATAGAGATATAGTGAGTTAGTAAATTCAGGTGTTTAACATAATTCTATCTAAATTATGGATTTGAGTTAATACGGTATTAGTGCATTGAGAGGTGGCTAGTTCTACTTGAGTGTTCTTGATTAATAAACTAGGATAGTGAATTAAACTGGAATAAGGTGTAATAATCATAGTGAGGCTTAGAGTGAAGTTGTAAGCATAATTCTCCAATACTTGTTTAAAAATTCAGTTTTTAGGGTTGTTGATTGTTTGGCAATTTTAGTATTTTTAATATTTTTAGTTATAATCTTGAAATTGTTTAGTTTAATAAAATTTGGATTAATAGGAAATTGGTAATTGTGAGGGTTACTTTCTAACTAGTCTTCGTGGGAACGATACTTGACTTATCATTATATTACTTGTTGACCATGTATACTTGCGTGCTGTGCGTATATATATTTTACCCAACAAATGTATCTTTGCAGCTCCGACCAGAGGCTTTATACTTTGGATATTCTGGGAGTACTCATTTATTGAGAATTATATTTACTCTACGATTTTGCCTTGGCATTGTGAGCACCTCTATTGAAGCCTTAGTTTTGAACTCTACGATTTAGCTTTGGTTCTGCAGACACTACGACTCCAATATTAGATCTTGACACTCTACAATTTCTGTCTTTATTCTTGTTGTCTTCATCTGATCTGGCTCGACTACGATCTCTGCCTTTGATATGATCAGTAGACTCTACGACTCTGAGTGTGGTCTACGATTTTTGACTTGGCATTGGCAGACGCTCGTTCGGCTCTTAGACAGGCTGTCTCTATGATTCTAAACATGATTTCCTCAGCAGACTATGGCTCTGGGGAAATTCTACTCGACACACTACGATCCTTCCTCGTCTCTGTTGGTAGTCTACGAACTCCGATATCTACTATCTTGTATACTATGATTCCGCCTTAATAGTTCTCAATTTTTTCTTGACTCTCCTAGCAAACTACGATTTCTGGTGCAGTGCTCGACGATCAGACAAGCCTATTTATTACATTATAAGATCAACCTAACAAGCTTGATCGTTCTATATTTATAGTCCTTGCACATCATTTCTTTTTAAGGACTTTACAAAGCTAGTTTGCTTATGTAGGATTAACCTAACATATTTGATCAATTCATTCTAAGTCCTTGTACATATGTTCCTATTATCTATCAAAGGACTTTACAACTTTTCTTAATGCAAGCATACTTACATATTCATTTATATCATAATCTAATCATATATAAATAGGAATATCATTCAAATACTTATTCCTAACAGAATAATTAGATTGAGGGGGAGCCTCTCGAAGTCCCTGTGCCAGAAATAATAACAGCTTAGGGGGAGATGCAAGAAGATGTGGAAATGGAAGGTATAGAAGCTATAGAGGTAGAAAGGCTGAAGAACAGATAAGAAATGAGGAGATATTTGAAGTGGTTGAAATTTCAAATGAAAAAAATAAAGATCGGGAAGAAGAAGAGGATGATGAAGTTGAGATTATAGCAGTAGGCTAGGATTGATATAGGAGAGCCAACTACAATCAGCTGTTCTCCTACTTACCAATGATGCCCTATCATAGAGCCCAAGTTCTCAACTACTGGGATCACATGTTCTGTACTTTCAAAGCTCTCCAGTTGATCACTAACCAGCTCAGATGTGCATGAGGTACAATCAATTCCCAACTCTTTTAGAGTTATTTACTGTCCTCCATCAAACTTCAACCAATTCTACGAATTGCCAAGATGGTTGGAAGTGATTCTTCACCCACTAAACTGATTTCCAGCTACAGAATCCCAACATTCTGTAAGTGATTCTGGCTTGAACATGCCGATTGGAGACCCTACCTTTATGAATAGACGTGATCATGGAGAATGGCCAAGTCAAAGCGAGATGGAAGATATTGCATGGAGAGATGAATCTAACAGGAGAAGGAGAGCTGTTGAGCATGCCAATCCTCTAAAAAGCAAAAGGCAGAAGAGATAAAGATAAGTTGAAATTTATTTCTTATTGATGTAACTATGTTATAATGTAATATCTGCTTTATAACATCAATAAATTCATGCTTATTCTCTAGAGATTTCAGCTGCTCACTAAAACAATAAGTCATATTTACTTTGTAGCATCCTGCATTTAGAAATTGATGATTATAATACAAATATCCTTGGTTATGTCAACATCAAATAGGGGCAGATTGTTGGGAATTGCATATTCAAATTTGATGTTGAAAGTAAATAAGCATGCTTATATGTAAAGTCCTTCAAAGAACATTTGTACAAGGACTTAGGTGATATATCGAAATTATTAGGTTGATATGTGATTTATGTTTATCATTCTGTAAAATAAATGTATAGAAGAAAATATCAAAGTTGTTAGGTTGGTCTATTTTGAGATGTAATAGATAGGCATCAACAGAATTGTAGTTTGTCGAGCCAGCAGAGGGATTGCAAAAGTCAAGACAGAATCGTAGAGTATCGAGAAAGTTTCTACAGAATTATAGTCTGCTTTGGAGGGCCTCACTCAGAATCGTAGAGTTGGTCGAAGCGCCTGCCGAGTCAAGTCAAGAATCGTAGTCTGCTCTCAGAAGCGTAGAGTCTGCAAAAACAAGCAAGTCAAGGATCGTAGTCTTCCAGTGCTTAAGACAAATCGTAGTGTTCTCCTCTATCAGTTCGAATCAACCACGAATGTGACAAGACACAACGATCATGATCATAGTGTGTCTCCTGTCAGCATTAAAAGCATCGAGCCTTGTCCATTAGCTGAAGAATAAAATACTACAAATAAAGAATGGATTATAGACGTTGAGACTTTTGGGAATCCCAATGCTCATTCTTAGTATGTATCGAAGAAGCTAAGGAAAAGACTGCATGCCTACTGAAAAAGTTTTTTCAGTTGTTAGGTGAGATAGCAGTCTGCTGTGTCAGTAGTTAGATGGCTGACCAACAAATTTCCAGGAAGTCATCATCAGTGCTCAGAGATGTCTGCTGCATTTAATGCTTCAACGGACGCCTTCAAACAGATATATTTCAAAGGCTCCTTTATACACAAATCATCAGACACAGATGCAAAGATAATCAAGTACATAACAAAAAGCTGAAAAACACTCAACTCTACGATCAATCAAGAAAGATTTCTCAGCTACTCAGTTTTTTCTAACACATGCTTAACAACAACTGAGTAGCACTACCCAAGAACTCAACTCTCATCAAGTGTATTCCAAGTCTGCTAGATTTGAAGAGTTCTAAGTGATTCAAAGATTGTAAAGACATCGTTAGTGGATTTCTTACTCGAGGAGTAGAAGAGTGGACTAGGAGCCTTGAGTGCTCTGAACCATTTAAAAACACTATGTCTTTTATATTCTTGCTATAACTGCAATATTTGTCATAACTTCTTATTACCTATTAACTTAGTTTATCTTAAAGGGGAACAAACAAATCCTATATTCCGATGTGGTTAAATCATTAACAAATCTGACTAGTATTTTGAAAAAAGTAAATTTAAAATATCTATTCAACCCCCCCTTCTAGATAATTATTGTGCCTCTTGGAACTAACAATTCATTTTAAATTTCACAAATATTTCAACTAAAATATTTATTTTATTCGATAAATATTTAACTATTTACGAGATTCACATTTGTATTACATTAACATATTATGTTTATATGTAATATGTATTACTTTCTCATCTTATTAAAAAAAATATTTACATTAATTTACTATTTTAATTAAGTGAATTAGTTGCCTTTTTATGAAATTTAGTTCATTACAATTCAATTGCCAATCAAGGCATGATAATCAAATTATATTATTTTATAATATAATTCTCAACTCTATTTAAATTAACCAATATTTATTCAGTTAATTCCTTTTTCCACCATATTCCATTACATAACTAATTCTCTTCACTTCCTTTAATAGTTTAACCAATTAAATTTCATATATATTTAATTTCTTCACACCAAAACACATAATTCAAAATATATACATATCATTATAAGAATTTTAATTATTAAATTCTTATTTTAATAACTTATGAAAATTCGGGTTGTCACATTGGAAGTTCAGGAACATGTCATAATAATATGAGTTTAGGAACTTGTCCTAGCAGTATGTAGTCCAAGAACCAATCAAGAACTGTCCATACGCTTAGGTGCTCAAAAACATACATATGATTATAAGTCATCAACTTACCATAAATATGAGTTTTAAGATCTCACACCTAATTATAATAATATCTGACTAATCTTAATAGTCTATAACTCTCAAATATACACATGAGAAAAGAATCACCTTTCCGCCATATATACATTGATAGCGCGACACCAACATTCCAACGATTATCAATGTAATAAACCAAGTGTAAGCACAAAACCCCTGCACATACAAAGGTTTATACAACTTAATCATCACACGAGTCCTCAATTGAAATCCCACATAACTCTATCTTACTCATAACTTGCTCTTTACTCGATACGAATTTTCCGTATTTCATCATCTATAACTCCACATGAGTTTACCTCGTACTATTGTAGACCCTCAAATTTTTTTTGCATTCATATTACTAACCTTGCAGGAGGGTAAAGTCGTTTTCCAGAGATAACCCTGGAATTCAAAGCAGAACTGTCCTGGAGACAACCCAGGGATACTCAGTCTTTACCATCTCGGAGACAGCCCTGAGATATTTAGTTCCAGTCTCAGAGACAACCCCGGAAGCTTCAGTTTCAACCTCGGAGACAACCCCGAGGAATGCAGCTCTAGTTCCGGAGACAACCCCGGAATCCTTAATTCCATCTCGGAGACAACCCCGAGATCTTCAGTTCCAATCCCAGAGATAACCCCGGGAGATACAGTTTAAACCTCGAAGATAACCCTGAGGCATGCAGTTGTAGTTCCAGAGATAACCCCGGAAATGCTTGTTTCAAACCTATACGATTAGCTTCAATACTCAGTGATAGCCCCGAGGCACTCAGTTCCAAACCTGGAGATAATCCTGATAGGACAGGCACACCTCAGAGATAATCCTGAGGACATTCTGCACTTGCAGCAGTCCAATCTCAGAGATAACCCTGAGCAACGACTGCTAAATCATCCCAAAATTGAAGATAACCCCGATGAGGGGCAAAATCATCATTTTGCCGCCTCGATCCCACATTCACGCCGTCTCAACATTTCAACATACATGCTACACAGAAGTGTCCTACAAGAATCAGAGCTCCAATCTCGAGTGACTAATACACAAGACAACACACCGAATAGAATTTAAAGTTTGAAGACCTGGGCATGGACCCATCTTCCTTACTTCGTACAGCCTTTTATCCCACGTCTTTGTGTATCTCTCGACAATAACATGTCGTAAAAGGTCTTATACACCTTGATCGAATTCCGGGATTGAAGTTTTGAAGGTTCGAGCATATAACACGTTGCACGAGTGCACGTACTTCAAGACGGCGGGACCCATGGATCTCGGGCCACCCAGGGCAGCCGCAAGTACACCTGCGGGTCCCCGCTCCATAAATAGAGGACTTGGGGCAGCCATTTTCAAGAGAGAAAAGGTCAGCCCTATCCAATTTTCTCTGTACACACTATAAATTGAGTGCGTTCTTATTTCAAACATTTGTGAGCGTATATTTGGCTACTTTTTACCGGTGGGAACCGAGTGTTCATCCAATTAAAGCTATTGAAGTCTTCTTTGGCAGTCCACTGTAAGCCTTCTTACATTATCTAAAGTCTTTTCCTCACTTCTTACACAGACTTTTATTCACTTTGAGTGTCGCGTGAGTGTGTATGCCCGGACCGTCGGTCCGTGGTTTATTGCTTATATATATATATATATATATTATCATCAAACTCTGTTTGATTGTGTAACGCCCCGAAATCCGGTCTATTTTCACATCCGGATTCCGTACGTCACTATCCCATTCTTCCAAACATACATCATTATATACTAAACTATAACAACATATATTCTAAAATCCCAGGTTCTATAACCACAAAACCTCTTTCATTACAAATAATGATAATTACATTATTCTTTACATCTTACACGATTGACTTTCATCCGCCACAAAGGATTCATAACTGTTCATTAAACTAGTCTATAGTTTAATTCTATCATTCTATATTACAAGTCTTCACTTGCTCTTCACGCACATTCATATAATGAACGTCACTTCGTCTGAATACCGCTCAGCTTGATCTTTACGGGATCCTTAAGTTCTTTATAACATCGTTCGCTGAAAATGTTCTTATTTAAAGCAGGTGTGAGCATTCAATTGCCCAGCAAGTCATACAATTGAACAAACAACTTCAAGAGTTTAAACATTTTTTTTCAGAACTTCAATAACCGAACAAAGGTTACGAAGCAGCTTGAATAATAGGAATAGTCTTGATTCCTATCATTTTAAAACATTAGTCACATGCACTTTGAAATACTTTCATTCTCTACTTTCTTTCATGCACAATCGGTCTGGCTAGAATCAATAGAACAGACTTAACAATAACGGTTCATGTATAAACCGAACATTCTTTTATTGAACAGTTCAAACATAGAACAGTTCATCTAACAGAAACACCAAAGTGTTCAATTGTGCCACAAGGCCTCATACGTTCTACCACCTTGTACAAATATCAAACATTCGCACATAGATAGAACTTCTCAAGTTCAACATCTGAGAAGTTTTAGAAACTAGCATTCATTTAAAATATGAATGAAGTTAGGAAACTTGCCTTATGCATAGCTACAGCTTACAGTTTATGCTGAAATGCTTATTTCAAAACCCTATATAACAAATAAGGAAATAAGAAGTACACCAATTAGTCATATACTTGAATTACGCATTGGTTTACTTAACTTTACTTCTTAAGGTTCGCGTTATTGTAATTTAAGCTTACGCGACTAACTTTCATTACCAGATTATGGCTTTATGACATACTGAGATGTCTTACTCAACACGTTCATCATCTTTGATGATTCACATTCTTATCTTCTTCTTATACTTCTCTAGGACTCAGCACACATCGCTTTTCTGCTAGTAGTCCATATGGTACTCTGAGTGGTTTCCCACAAACAACCAACAAACAAGTTCCCGTCTCATCTACACTGCCCACACAGTGAGTTAGATCGGTTGCCAGTTTTGTATATACCTTCGCTCTCTGAAGGAATTGTTTAGCCCAGCTCCCATATGTCAACCATCAAAGGTTACGATTGTACTACAACCTAACTTATCTTAACTTATCCGAACCATTAAACTATAATGTTCGTTAAGTCAACTTCTTATTCCTTATGGCTTTCTGGCAACTAAATGCCATACCTCAGGCTTCATTCTTTATCGTCTAAGGCATACAATCATTTGTATACTCGGAACGATCATTCATTGTCAATACTATGAGACCATAGCGTTAAACATTTCATATGAACTTATTCATATCTTACAACGTCCGGTTCCCTCAACTCGGAACATTGTCCAAGTTATACATATTAACTCGGCTTCTTAACGTTATACGTTATTGTCTCCAATTTAGTTTCTTCACCGTTCACAAGTTTAATCAATAGTCTTCACTACCATACGGTCAAACCATACACGGGGTGTATGTTCTACCCGTTTAATATATGCGTACACCCAACCTTCACGTCGGTTAAAGTGTTCAACGTTTACATTTCAATCTAACATTCTCATCCGACTTATATCGGACTCTCATTACTTTTATTACCGTTTGTTACGGCTTTCTTGATACCATTCGTATCTTACTTACTATCTTCATCAACGTCTATGTCATACAACCACGGTATACTTAGAACGTTCGTCTAACGCGAATACAATTCACAAGGATCGTTTATGTATTCAACGTTCACGTTGCTCGTCTCTTAATCTCTCATTCAACCTTTACTCAAGGTTTCAATTACTTTCATCATTATACAACCCATGAACCCCATGTTCATTATTCTTTCTTAATGTCGAAGTCATACCGTTCGTTGTATGCTAAGACCGATCGTTCATTGTAACTACGTTACGTCATAGCGTCTATACGCTTTACATTCATCTCTCAATGCCATGTCATAACCTCAAAATGTTATACATTAACATCGTCAACCAATGTCTAAGGAATCACAACTATAGCAATCCCTCACGTTCGTTTATCGCGACTACGGTCCCCGGACATCGGTTCTGTAACCCGCATCTACATTCTTTGTCTTTTATTCTCGTTTAATCTTTTCGTTCAATCTTTTCTAAAGGTTTAAAACACTTTCCTAAGTGTTGCATTACGTGAACTATATGTTCATACTTCTTTCTTGAACATCCCTCAGTATCTGAGAACCAAAAATCTCATTTCTGGGCAGTGTCTTGCACCGGCGCTGCGGCGCCGTGCCTTGCCTTTCCTCTCGCACTACGGCGCCACTCTCCAGAAGTGTATGGCCGAGCTCGCACTGTGGCGCCCCTTCTCACACTGCGGTGCCCCTTCTCGCGCTGTGGCGCCCCTTCTCGCGCTGCGGCGCCAAGACAAAAACCTAGAAATTTTTTCTAAGTGTTAAGTCAAGTTTGAGATGCTTACTTTACGATCTCATAACTTCTTCGTTATAACTCGGAACGAGGTCATTCCAATGCCATTCTCTTCCTTATCTTACGTACTTTAATATGCCTTGGACAGAACTTCATTCTGAATCCGTTAACATGCCATTCAATTGGCTTAATCTTAACCCTTCGTTCATTTTACGCTTTTAACGTTCTTCGTTCGTTCGTCCGTAATTCGGTCATCCAAACTCGGAATTCGTTCATTCTTGAGTCCATGACTCACGTTTTATACGTTCTCTTACATTCTTATGAAACCCTACATGTTCAGGTTCAGTTACTAACTTTCTAATTCTCGTTCGTCTTTTACGAAATTTTGCCATAACTTCGTTATAACTCAATTTAAATTCGTTCTTCATGAACGTTTCTAACGCTCCTAACCAAGCAAGAAGCAACTAACTTATACACGATGGTTTTAAACTTGTCCATCAACAACATTTACACTACGATGGTTTTAAATTTGTCCATCAACAACGTTCTACGCGTTCTTCGTGTGTTCTTCGCGTTCTTCATTTTTAATCGATATTTTGGATTACGATTTCACTTTTTCTTGGAATTTGATGTTATAGAACATCATTCCTTACTTAATTCACCTACTTGTTCATAATATTCATTCGAATCACTCAAAATACTCATGAATCTTATACTTGCTTAAGAAATTTATAAACTAAATTTCTTATTTCTCATTTCTTATTTTCTCATGATTTCAACCATATGAAATCATTACTAACATCTTTTACTCCTTATTCTCGTTAAATTATGTTTTAAACATATTAAACTTAAAGAAAATAGTAGAAGAAACTAGGGTTCGGATTACCGTTCTTCTTTATTTCTCTTCCGTTAGACAAAGCCAGCGATTTGCGAGCTTTTCTAATTCACGATCACTTTTGATCCGAGCGTTCATAATCATGCTCTTCCTTCTCCTCTCCCAACCGAGCTCTCTCTTTCTCTCTCAAGTTCTAGGATTTTCAAAATTCTCGAAAATGAAAGTTAAGCTTCCTATTTATAGATTTTCAAAGCTAGGGGCATTTTGGTCATTTCCCCTCCACCTCCTTACTATTCCACACTTGGCAACCAAGTTTACTTGGCCACCACCCTTACTTGGTGGCCAAGTGGCCGCCCCTTATGCCCATGGGTTGCTCCATGGGTTTAACCCATCCGTTTACCCATCGGTTCGATCCGCAGTTTCTTTTCTTGGTTTGGGCCTTAATCCTAATTCTTATTGGGCCAAACTTGGGCTTAACTTCACAAATCATTGGGCTTGACATAATCCAAGTCCAATTGGATTCTACAAAAGTCTATGAACACAAAGTTCATTAAGACTAATTGTATTCTACGCATTCCATTCTCGTATGCTCGTATTCTCCTCGTATATCGTTCGTACGATATTCGTATTATACGTCGTACTAATCTTCATAATATACTCGTATAATAACTCGTATCATACTCTTATTTCTCACGCATAATAACCCTAATTATTATACGCGATCATAACATTCTCGGAACTCACATTCCCTAACCCTTAGGTTTTGAGTCCGCAGGCAAAAACTTCGTTTTTGCCATAATTGAAATATTATTGAATATTCCATCACGTCTTAAGATTTCACGCAATTAAAAACTTCTCGGAATTTCAAAATAAATCTCCGAGCAGAAATAGGTGAATAGTGCATATTTCGTCTTTTTCCCCGGAAATATTTTGTTCCCGGAAAAATTTCATTTTCGTCTTGAAAATTCTTACTCGTTCAATCTAGCTCGTAGCCAGAATCCTCCCGATTAATAATCATTCTAGGTTATAGAACAATTAATAAACACTTAGCACATAATAGTATTAATAAAAATTCATTTTATTAATAACTAATTCTTTAACTTAAATTCTTGACAATCTGATTTTCCGGGTTGTCACAGATTGAGCTTGGATTTATATCCGGTGCATTTATCGCTATATATATATATATATATATATATATAGCTTTTATATATATAATTGTTTACAGCTTTCATACAAACTGCTACATCATGTGAGCCTAGGAATCATGTGATCACAGATTCAGTTTACTGAATCTAAATTCGGTTCCCGTGATGGATAATTTCAGCTGTACATGGCTTGTAAATTATTCACGGTGTTTGAATTTCCTTAGAAGGCTTTCATGTCCACAAGGAATTCAACACTACTTTTTATCTTGTTTTCTCGAACGTGCTTTGCATCTTGAAAATAAAAGCAATGAAGCCGAACACACAATAAAATGGAAGTATCAATGGCCTCAATTACTATTGAGCATAAGGGTTTGAAAAACCTCTTTTACAAAACATCACTACTATATCTTGTTAAAATTGAACTTTTATACAAAATTTAAACCCTTTGTATGTAGGTGCAAACGAGGCATAACACTACTTCCAGATAATTGCACATTGATCTACATACACACACATTCAAATAATGGTTTAAATTGAAAAGTGGCGGTCACCGTGGTAACACAAATATCGGTGGGTGCCTAACACCTTCCCTCCGCATAATTAAGCTCTCGGAACCTAACGAATCTAAGTTTCATAGACCTGTTAAATAGTGTCACATCACTAGGTCAATGTGCAAATCTTTTCTCAGTTAAGTTGGTGCAACCATTTAAAAATACCAATTGGCAACTCTTATAGTCCAATCATCGACATATACATATTGGACCTTTTCACAACTTGTTTTTTCAAACAAAGCTCTCCTAACATGAGAACACCAAAAGGCAAGAACAGAAAAGGGACAAATAAAAATCCTGACATCGACAGGTGGCGACTCTGCTGGGGACATCCAGTAAGAGGGCTTAAGCCGCTATTACAAACTTTTCAAAACTTTTATCCACTTATGTTTGGATGTTGCATTTACATTTGAATGAATGTGTACGAATGCATTTACTTATTGCACTTAGTGCTTCGCACCATATCTGATTGTGATATTAGTGCTTTGCACATGTCATCATTTCCATACGGTGAGACACGTTGTATGTGAATGTATGTTGTGTGGTTCCTCCACCGGGAGGCTATCTTGTCGATGTTTGATTACTGGACTCATAGGAAGACTAATTCTAACAAGGCTCAGGAAAGGCACCACTAAATCCGCTCCAGTTGAAAGACTAGATTAACTTCATGTGAAGTAAATTGGGATGATTTGGGAACCTTCATGCCAAAAAGCCGCGAGAGTTGCCTAAGATAGGTCAGTCTCTTCATACTTTCACATTCTAAAATTACTTGTAAATTCAAATACTTGTAATTTCATTTCCATGTCAATCTCAATGTAATGGAAAATGTGAGAAAAATGTGTACATACATTCCCTATATATCAAAACTTGACATACTATCTTGTCAACTAACATCTGTTTCGCAGAACAATATTCCTAAACGGACGCATCATGTAATATTTCTACATTCACTAAGACTAAACTACATAAGTCTTTTTGTAGGGATATAATTGGTCATGTTACCCGTTCAAAATCCAAAAAGGTAACGAGCTTATAACCAAGCATGGCTTCATCTGGCCAGTCTAGTCCTGCTCCCGTCTCTCGCGAGGAGTTCGAAGGACTAAGCAACCAAATTACAATGTTGGCTGCTCTGCTTAAGGAATATTCTGCTTAAGGAACTACACAAGTCCACTCAGGGTCCACGAATACCCATACATATCGAATCCTCTGCACATGGAGGAACTCAGGGATCGGTCAAAGAAATTCCTGTACCCAAATCTTAGTTGGACAAAACCAACAACACCCCTGAATCCACCCATCTCAAAGAAGATCCAGACACCAGTGATATCAGGAAAAAAGTCCTACAAATGGAAGAGACCATTCGGTCTATTAAAGGAGTTAGAATACATGGGAGTGTTTCATATGCAGACCTTTGTATATTCCCTGGGGTACATTATCCAGAGAAATTCAAAACTCTTGATTTTGAAAAGTATGACGGGTTGGGAGATCCTTACACACATTTAAAAGTCTTCATTGGGGAACTCGGATCTTATGCCGAGGATGAAAAGCTTAGAATGCAGTTGTTTCAGAAGAGTCTGACTGGTGAAGCTAGATCATGGTATACCAGATTGGTCAACTCAAAAATTCATAACTGGGAGGAGCTAGCTCATGCGTTCCTCAGTCAGTACAATTTCCAAACTCAAATGGCTCATGACCGGTACCAAATTACCAAGGTCAAGAAACAAGCTAGTAAGTATTTCAGAGAGTATGCCCAAAGATGGAGGCGTCTGGCTGCTCAAGTTATTCCCTCCATGACTGAGTCTGAGATGGTGATGACCTTCATAAACATTCAAGAAGCTCCCTTCTATGAGAGAGTTTTAGCTGGAATTGGCAAACCATTCTCCGAGATGATCAAATATGGAGAAATGGTTGAGATGGGATTGAAGTCTGGAAAGATTTAAGACCTTGCCACTTTGAAAGCTATTGTTGAACACATCCAATCTGGAAGTTATGGAAACAACCCCCGGAGGGTCCATAAGAAGAAAGAGGAAGATGTTTCCTTAATACAACAAGGGCAAAAAGGCAGTCAAAGCCTGCATATTCAAAGGAGAAACTACTCCCCTTTTCAAGCACAGTTTTCAAACCCTCCATTGCTAAAAGGTGGAGAAGTCGGACGCACTCGAGTGTTCACACCCTTAGGGGACTCGCTTGAGAATATTTTCAATCTTCTGACAACTCAGAAGAAAATTACCCATCTCCGTTCACCAACCAACCCGAGTGGGAAGGGTTTCAATGCTAGCCAGAAATGTGCTTATCATGCTGGAGCTCCCGGCCATGATACTCAGGATTGCTGGGCCTTGAAACACAAGATCCATGATTTGATTGACAATGTTGAGATCTTGGTGACTAAACTCGACCAACCCCATGTGCAAGACAACCCTATTCCTCAACACAAAGAAGAGGATGTTAACATGATTAATTGGAGTAGTGGATAGACTTCCCACTCCATTGGTGGATCTTCCCAAACCAGCAAGGATAGTGCTAACAAGTGGGATTATGCACAGTTCCAATTTATGATGAACAAAAAATGAACACTCTGTGTGAGCAAGTTAACCAATTGGCAGAACTGGTGGTCCATCAGCACCAAGTCACACGTTAATTATTCAGCCAGGAGCATGCAAGCCCTGGAGCATGCAAGCCTCCTTCCTCTCGTTATAAACACTCCACCGCGTACTCCAGAAAATGAAACACTGGAGGGTAAAATTAAAAAAGAGCAAATGTCAAAGCCCGTCAGGACTTAGCCAATAAAAGGAAATTCTCCTATTTAGGCCAACCGATGGAAGAAATATTGCAGATGTTGATCAATGAAGGAAGAGTCACAGCTCTGCTACCTCCAATCAGCCCATGTTCGAGACGGTTTGATTTTAATGGAGTGTGCGAATATCACTCCCACTCTCGCAATCACGTCACTGAAGAATGTTGGGCACTCCTCCATCTTATTTAGAACCTAATTGACAGTAGTGTCCTACAGCTGGCAGACAATGAAACTATTTTACTAGAGAGTGGGGACACATTTCCTACAAAGTGGAAGGAAGTCGTAGCAGTTATATCTTCTAAGATAGATTCGGCTACCCCTGCACATATAATTCAACCTATTCAACTTAAGGGTATTGAAATTCCATTGAAAGTGGATGCGCCAGAGCCAATCATCTTACCATTCAGGCCACAATATCCTTTTGTCAGCCTACAGAAAGTTCTATGGAATTATGGAGAGGTTGAAGGATCCACGTCCCATACAACTGCTACAGTGTCGAAAGAGAATCCACTGTATCTTCCCCAATGGGTGATGAAGCCTGCTATCAAATAAAAGGGGAAAGTTCCCATGGAGAAGATTGAAAAATTCCTCCGTACTATGAGATATAATGAAGCCAAGGTGGTTTTAAGCTTAAAAGAAGCTCCACAAGAGGTTTCTATACTGGACTTGGTATTCTCCTCGTAGGATCACCTAAACGTATTACTACGAGTTTTAGAAGAAGCTCATTTACCAAGATCAGTGGATGTCGAAAAGTCCCATCACCTGGTTGATCATATTATTAACAACAATGTGATATTTTTCACTAATGATGATATACCTCCCAAAGGGACTGGTCATTGTAAGTCGTTGCACATAGCGGTTATGTCCTCCGAATACATGGTCGCATGAGTATTCATAGATGGAGGGTCCTCCCTAAATATCTGCCCGTATGCCACCTTGGAGAAGATGAATATTAATCTCAATAGAATTTGCAGAAGCCATACAATTATCAAAGCTTTCGATGGATCCCGACAAAATGCTGTCGGAGAGATTGAATTACCTGTGGAGATTGGTCCACATACATTCTACGTATCCTTTCAAGTGCTCAAAATAGCTATAGGATATAACCTGCTCTTAGGGAGATCGAGAATTCATATGGATGGAGCAATCTCGTCCACCCTTCCTCGGCATCTTAAATACATCATTAACAACAACCTAGTAATTGTTAATGTTGAGCCAGAATGTCCGGAACACGGTGACATCCCGCTCATTAGTTTTAATTTCGAAGTTGAGCCTGTCAGCTTCCATGCCCTGGAGGTGAGCAACACTCACTACAATCCCATTGGGGTGCCACATCTTATACCTAGAGTTTCTTCCGAAGTAATGTCGGCAAGTCAAGAAATGTTATCTTTGGGTTACCATCCTGGACAAGGGTTGGACAAAGACCATCAGGGCATTAAGCGTCCAATTCAAGTTCCCAATCAAACATGGACAGTCAGAATAGGCTATTCTTCTAGCTCCACTCATAGGAATCCTCACAGACGCAAACAAGTTCCTTCATCTCCATCCATATGGCGATTGCCACAACCTATAGGAGCTGAATCTATACAGACTTTAGTAAAGGTTCCTTCCCATGTGATGACCATGTTATTTCGTAAGCCGATACAGGTCAAAGGAAAAGAAGTTTTGATACCGGATCCAGAGGCGGAGGAAAAGGACCAGAGGCGTAAGTAGGACATTACAAGACGCTTATCAAATATACGCATCATAGTCCACACGGACAGTACAAACAGGGTCACCCCAGATGATGATTGTCCAGATATTAGGGTCATCCTTCAGGAGAAGGAGGATGATAATGACCCCTTCATCACAGTCGTCCATCGGGACTTCACCCTGGGCAATTGGAGTAGCACTCCTTACATTTGTCGACAAGGGACTCTAAAGTTAGAAGTGCCTAAACTTGCTGATGAGGTGCCTATTCTCCATGAGGACTATAACTTTGATGTAAAGTTGGACTCAGACTTAATGGAAATACAAGAGGACTATGAGATACCTAAGGAGATCAAAGAATGGGTCGAAGACAAACCCAAGCCAAATGTTGATCAAACCACCTCTTTTAACCTCAGAACCTCAGAAAACCCCAAACAAATCCAGATTGGTACGGACCTCACTCCAAGCCAAAGAAATGACATGGTTACTCTATTGACCCAATTCCAGGCTGTGTTTGCATGGTCTCATGAAGACATGGTTGGTTTGTCTACTGACATTGCTATTCATCACCTCCCCATCAAAGAGGGATTCAAGCAAGTCAGGCAGAAGCTCAGGTGATTAAAACCTGAGTGGAGTTTGAAGTTAAAGAAGAAATTGTGAAACAGTTTCAAGCAGGCATAATCATGGTGTCAATATAACCTAAATGGCTATCCAACATAGTCCTCGTGCCCAAATTGGGAGGGAAGGTGCAAGTTTACATGGATTACCGGGACCTAAACAAAGCTTGTCTCAAGGATAGCTTTCTCGTACCATTCATCCACATACTCATTGACAATACAGCTCAATACGCCATGTACTCCTTTACTGATTGTTTTGCAGGGTACCATCAAATCATGGTTGCTGAAGAGGATCGTGAGAAAACTGTATTCATCACTCCTTGGGGAACCTTTGCTACAGATGGTTGTCAGTTAGCCTTATCAATGTCGGAGCTACCTACCAGCGAGCCTCGATGGCTCTCTTATACGATTTAATGCACAAGGAGATAGAGATCTATGTGGATGACAACATTGTCAAATCCTGAAGGGAGAAAGACCACCTAGACCATCTTAGAAAGCTATTCAACTGGTTGCGTAAGTACAACTTGAAGTTGAATCCAACCAAGTGTGCCTTTGGTGTCAAATCAGGCAAGTTACTAAGAATCCTAGTCAGCCACACGGGGAGTGAGCTGGATCCTACCAAAATCCAGGCCATCACAAAAATGCCCATTCCTCAGACAGAGAAGGAAATACGGGTATTTTTTGGAATAATCAACTTCATCAGTCGATTCATTTCCCAACTTAAAGCAACCTGTGAGCCTATCTTCAAGTTGTAAAGGAAGAACTCCTCCATAAAATGGAATGATGAGTGTCAGAAAGCCTTCCTTACAATCAAAGAACAGCTAGTCAATGCTCCTGTTTTGGTACCTCATAGGGATGATGTTCCCCTGTTTATGTATCTGTCCAGCAATGACAATGCCATGGGCTGTATGCTGGGATAAAAAGACGATAGAGGCAAAGAGCGAGCTATCTACTACCTCAGCAAAAGATTCAGCAATAGTGAACACAAGTACACTTTGATTGAGAAAACTTGTTGTGCTCTAGCATGGGCTTCCATGAGGCTACGTCATTACCTCCATGGTCACACTACCCATCTAATGTCCCGCGTGGACCCTCTCAAGTACGTGTTCAGTAAACCCATTCTGAATTGTCGACTGTCCAGATGGTAGTTGATCCTACAACAATTTAACATAGTTTATGTAACGCAAAAGTCTATCACAGGTCAAGGAATTGCGGATCAACTGGCCGCCGCACCTTCAGGGGATTTGAAACCCTTGGAAACATACTTCCCCCATGAAGGGGTAATAGCAGTTTCACAACGCCATCAGTACGATGCACACCAAACATGGAGGATATATTTTGATGGAGCTGTAAACATAGAAGGTTCTGGGACTGGAGTAGTTCTAGTATCCGTTACGGGGGAGCAGCATCCCGTCGCCGTCAAATTACAATTTGCCAACACCAACAACACCACTAAATATATGAAGGCTGCATTATGGGGCTAAAACTTACCCGATCAATGGGCATCAGACGGTTAACTGTCTTTGGGGATTCCAAATTGGTAATCAGATAAACCACAAGAATCTATCACACAAAAGAGCTACATTTGCTGCCTTACCATCGGCAGGTTCTACAGATGGCTTTGGAGTTTGAAGAAATGTCGTTCCTCCATATTCCTCAGAATAGGAATGACTTTGCGGATGTGCTAGCAACTTTGGCCTCTTTGATCAATATATTTGACATGGAAAATATGCCAACCATCACATTTTCCCGACAAAAGGCTCCAACCTATGGGAATTACATTGGAGAAGTATCAGATGAGCTACCTCCCATCCAACACCCTTGGTATCAACATATTAAGGAGTACTTACAAGATGGATCTACACCCGCTGAGGTGAGCCCGACTGAAACAAGGCAGATCCATTGACTAGCAATGAAATTCTACCTGAGCGGAGACACACTCTACAAAAGAGATGCAGGACTAGGTCTCCTCAGATGTCTGGACAAGGGGCAAGCTCAGAGGCTCATGGATGAAATCCATGGTGGAGTATGTGGCCAACACATGAGCGGCCCCCTACTTGTTAAGATGATCATAAGAATAGGGCATTACTGGCTCTCTCTCATAGCTGACTGTGATGATCACGTCAAGAGATGTTATCAATGCCAAATTTATGGGAATGCTATCCACGCCCCTCTAAGGGAGCTCCACAATATGAGTTCATCCTGGCCCTTCTCAATGTGGGGAATGGACGTGATCTGGCCCGTCGAGCCCAAAGCCAGTAATAGGCATCGATTTATCTTCACCATGATCGACTACTTCACCAAATGGGTAGAAGCAGCCTCCTTCCCTAAGGTTACAAAAGAGGTTATCATTGTTTTCATCAGAAATAATATTATTTATCGATATGGACAACCAGAGGTAATTGTATCAAACAATGCTAAAAACCTCAATAACAAGTTGATAAAGGAGTTATGCAGGAAATTCCACATCAAACATCTCTACTCCGTCATCTCCCGTCCAAAGATGAATGGTGTTGTTGAAGTGGCTAATAAGAATATCAAGAAGATCATACAAAAGATGTCCGCCAATCACAAAGGATGGCTTGACTTATTGCCTCTTACTCTGTTAGCCTATAGAACATCAATGCGCACTTCCAGTGGGGTAACCCCCTACTCATTAACCTATGGGATGGAAGCGGTGCTCCCCATATAGGTGGAAATGGAATCCCTCAGAGTGTTGATAGACGCTCAGCTGGATAAAGATCAGTGGGTACAAGATAGGTATCACCAATTGTCTCTAATAGATGAAAGGCGAGCCGCTGCTATCTTACATGCTCAGTTATACCAACAAAGGATCACCAGATCCTACAATAGAAAAGTCCGACTACGACAGTTTAAACAACATGACCTGGTCTTAAAGGAGGTTCTTGATAACCAAGATCAGTCCAAAGGAAAATTTACCTCGAACTTGGAAGGCCCATTTGTTGTCAAGGAGGTACTGGCAGGAGGCGCTCTCAGATTACAGGAGATAGATGGTGATGAATTTCCACAACTCATTAACTCGGACACCGTGAAACGGTACTATATCTAAAATTACCATCAAGCAAACATCCTGGTTATGGATCACTAGATCCTCAGTCAATTCTGGTTTTCTAAACCTTAACTACATACAACATTCCTCACACCCATTTTTCCCCATCGGGGAAAAACACACTTTCCAACCAGCAACCTGGTTTTGGTTCACCAAATCCTTCACTCCTCGCATGTTTTCAAAACCTTTAACACCTTCAGGTTATCCCACTAGGGATTAAACCCTTCACACCTTCAGTTTATCATGTACATGGGATTAAACTTTTTGGTTGCAAACCGCCCTGTATATGGGGCGAACTACGCTGACCTGATCTTCCCAATACACGAGAGTACGTAGGCAACCATTTTATATGGTCCGGTCGCAATAAAACAAAAACAACAAAAAAAACATTTCTACACCCTTCTCACTATAAAAAAAATAAAAAAATCGTTACACCACTTCACCACATACAGCGTTGAACCTCCACACCAGGTTCGAACTACGTTGACCTGATCTCCTCTTCAATAGGAGTACGTAGGTAGCCTTTCATGACTCGGTCTTATCCCCTGCCAAAACACAAAAACTTGTCAGTGGCAATGGGATCATCTTTTAATCCATCATAATTTCATCGGCTTCCGACCAAAGGGATGCAACTAACTGACCTCCCCACACAAATGGGAGATTCGGCGACCATCTAAGTTGCGGTTGATTCCTCATAGAGAAACACCAATCCATATGTGATGGAACTAACTGGGCTCCCCCATACAAATGAGTACTGGCGAGCATCTATGGTGTGGTCAACCTCAGAGAGGAAAGCCACACTCCTCTCCACATCTACATACAGAAACCAGTCCCAAGACACCAAAGAAGGTAGAAAATACACACAGATCAATGATCCATTCTGAATGATCTAGAGACATCTCAATTGTGACGCCCCCATAATAAGTATACATCACCCATTCTGAGTCGTTAAATACATGGTACAGAAACAAATATAACTTCATTAATACAATTATCGTGCAAAATACGACAACACATATACTGTGAGTTTAAATACAAATATTGTCTAATAGACAGTATTAAAACTCAAAAGGATTCCTCATTATAATTATTGATACACTATTTTACAAAAATAGTGAAGACTGTTAAAACAACTTTTTAGAACCATCACTCCATACCCCGACTAGTTCGTGCTATATTCTCACCTCCTGTGAAGAAAAATGAAACAAAAAGTAAAAGGGTGAGCTCAACTAGCCCAGAAAAAAATATTATGACTAAGATAATATATAACAAATTATCATTAGTCTTCAACAGGAAAAAAATCTGATAAAATATAATAGACAACAAGTTTTAGATCAACAACTTTAGTGGAAACAACAATCCATTAGAAGAGTCAAGTAGAGAATGAATTCTACTATCTTCTAAGATTTAAAAATCCATCATCAATATTGTATCCATGTAACAACAATAAATATACATCTTGAATCAAATATTCATCTTTGCACTGTATGCTAAAGATATTTATTTGTATCACTAGTTGGTCATGTTCATCTAAACACATGTTCATCTTTGCATTACGGGCCAAAGATATTCATCAGTTAATCATTTATTTTTGCACTAAAGGCCAATGATATTCAGTAATATCATCATTTAGGACTGAGGATGATGAAAAATATTTTAAAGAAACGAATTCAGTGAGATAAAATAACAAAGATTAGGGATTCATACTTTAGATAATCTAAGTTCAAAAACGCTCCATAATAAACCATAGTGGAGTAAAATTCAAGAATGAAGATCAAAACATGGATACAATCAAAGATAGTAACCATAATAGACATCTTGAACAAAGAAGAGAAAATTTCATTTTTTTTGTGAATAGTGCCGTATTCGTGAATAGTGTCGTATACGTGAATAGTGTCGTATACGTGAATAGTACTTCAACATAAAAAGGTAGAAATTCCATAATAAAATTCATATCAACATTTCAACATAATGATATTGTAGAAAATAATATCATTTGCGAAGAAAATAACATCCCTTACCTCAAAAGAACCGTACTTCCAGTTGAGATATTAGATATAAGGTTGAAGAAAATTTGTACTGAATAGAAACTCCCAAAATATCTAAATACTCACAAAAATATGCTCGATAATATAGATAGAGAAAGAGAGAAAACTTGTTTCTGGTGTGATTTTTAATTTTAACAAAGCACCCTATTTACAGAGAAAGACTTAGAACGCCAAAGCAGACTAACCTGCTACCTGATGGCTTTACCTGCTACTATTCACGCCCACCACTTTTGAAATAAAATTTTAGCACATTTTTCACCAACTAAAAGTGGGGCCCACCCATTCTAAAAATTTTCAAAATATTTTAAATAATCAGTAACTTCAATAATTCATAATAAATAGCCATTTTATCAGAAAAAAATCAAATCTCATGTCTATTTTGTAGAAAATTTAATTCTCTACAACTTTATAGAAGAAAGTTTTTCCAAATTCCAAACAAAAAATTCCCGAAATCCACATACAGACGATTTTTAATACCTCTATTCTAACAAAATACTGATAAAATACCTCAGCATTAATTTCACATAAAATAAATATTTTCTTATCATGTAAATTAAAAATTAATTATTCACAAATAATATTACAAAATCACAATTATGACAACTAGGTCGTTCCTAGGAAAGAGAGAGTTTTCCGATAAGAATTTCTCTTTACTGGCGCGCAATTAGGTGACCAAACCTCTTCTTAGATAGAACTTGCTTAGACATTACCAATAATGCTATCTAATAATATTATTCAAATAAAATAAATTATTAATCTGATAATGGAGATATTGTACAATAACAATTATTGAAATAACAATAATATAAAATATCAACGTTGCAATTATTGAATCAATAAAATAAAATATTGAACAGTAATTACTGTAACAATTATTAAGTAGTTCCTTCTTACGTAAGGATCAATAATTCAATAATACTATGCAATAACGTGTGCTACTGTGCACCCACGCGTATTACTATATTTTAACCACCGGGTATTCCAACAGTGTTAACGGTAACTATTACGCCGTTAATTATAAAAACTCAAACTTGTCGTTTTCTGACCATTTTACGTTATGGGGCCCACAAATGGTTGCGCCATCGTACAAATATTTCCCAACAATGAGAATATTCCACGACCAAACGAATATTCCTCGACAATAATGAATATTTTATAACCACTTGCTTATTTTGCAAAATTTGCATATTTCACCCATAACCAAAGCATTATATCAAATTAACACCTTATTATTCAAAATAATAATTAGAGGAAATTTGATTTTATTTATGAATAAGTTGGGGTCTTACAACCTCCCCTCCTTATGAATCTCGAAATTGACGTACGTATCTAGTGTTTTGAAAAGGTGCGGATACATTGGTTTCATTTCTGATTCCAACTCTTAGGTCATTTCTTCAATAGCACGGTTCCTCCATAAAACCTTAACCTATGGTATAACCTTGGTGCGTAGGACATGCTCTTTCCTATCCAAGATCCTAACAGGTACCTCCTCGTACGTTAAATCTTCGACTATCTCGTCTGGTTCTAACTCAATTATGTGGTTCGGGTCTTTCACATATTTAGGAAGCATAGATATGTGAAAAACATTATGAACACGAAACATGATTGGAGGTAATGTGAGTCTATAGGCCACATTTCCTATTCGGTTAAGAATCTCAAATGGACCAATAAATCTTAGATTGAGCTTTCATCTCTTCAAAAATCTTGTTACTCCCTTCCATGGTGCAACACGTAACAATACATGATCCCCAATATTAAATTCCACGTCCTTTCGATGAAGATCCACATAACTCTTTTGTCGATCCTGTGCCGTTTGTATACGTTATCGGATCATTTATATTTTCTCTGTAGTCATACGTACCAATTCTGGTCCCAACAACGTTGCTTTATCCACTTCGTCCCAGCATATTGGAGAACGACATTTTCTTCTATACAACGCCTCGAATGGAGCCTTGCCAATACTTGCTTGATAACTATTATTGTAGGAGAATTCCACCAATGGTAGGTACTTATCCCACCTCCCTTTGAAATCTAGGACACAGAGTCTTAATAGATCTTCAAGAATTTGAATAGTCCTTTCTGATTGTCCGTCCGTTTGAGGATGGTATGCCGAACTAAATCGTAAATTCGTGCCTATAGCTTTCTGCAAGCTAACCCAAAATTTTGAATTGAATCTTGGGTCTCAATCCAAAACTATGGATACTGGCATGCCATGCAATCTCATAATCTTGTTCACATACTTACGAGCAAGATGTTCAAGGGAATAAGTCTCTTGTATTGGCAAGAAATGAGAAGACTTGGTTAATCTATCAACAATAACCCAAATCGCATCTATGCTTTAAGAAATCTTGGGAAGACCCATAATAAAATCCATAGTAATGTGTTCCCACTTCCATTTCGGAATCTCAAGTGGTTGCAATGGACCCTTTGGCACTTGATGGCCCGCCTTTATACGTTGACAAGTTAAACACCTCGAGATAAACTCTGCGATCTCTCTCTTCATATTGCTCCACCAAAATGTGTTGTGTGCCTCCATCATGATTTTATGCTTCAAGTCAGAATCGTTAGGAACACAAAGTCTGGAAATGACTCGAAGTATTTCTTGCTTCTGGAATAACACCTTTTTGCACTTTCTTCTTCATACGCATCAGCTCTAGGTCCGTAGCTTGAGCAGCTTTAACTTTATCGATTAAAGTCGGTTCTACTCGTATGTTTGATATCATCTGAAAGTAGTATGCACACAAGCTAATCATGTTTGATGATAAAGCATATACTTTATAACAATCTTATTCATTTATTAATAAAAAGTTTTAATTTGTTAAAGACTTTTAATTATCTACATGATGCTGCTTTATAATATGTGATAAACTCATAGTTTTAAGCAATGCTTTTAGAATAATGATGATGATCATTCTAATGAGATCTAAATTCTTAGAAAGCTTAAAACTAAAATAGTTCCCTATCATTGGATTACTAAATTGGGGATTAGTGAATCCGGATAGATTGGTACATACGTTGCTTGCTCATTGAATGAGGATGATTGATCTCATGATCATTTGTGTGAAGACACTAAAGCAAGTATGTAGGTGCTTATTAGAGAATAAGTTCACTGAACATGGCTCGCTAAGGAATACCTAATGGACTTTTACTTGTCTGTCAATAGGAATTCTTGTAGTGATAGTAGTACAAGTGATCCTTGGACTTGAGATCATCATAGTATCTTGTGTATGATGAGTTATACTTTGACCTATTCCTTAAGACCCTTAAGGTATATCAAAGGGTATGCTTGGGTATAATAAGTTGTACATGGAGATAATGTATGATCAATAAAGAATCTACCACTTCTAGTAACAGAAGAGAAATGTCCTATGTGATTCGATAAATTACAACCCAGTAGTCCTTGGCCAAGGCAAAATCAAATTAGAAAGGAGTTTCTAATTTGTATTATTTGGAGTTGTGCATTTAAGAGTCGAAATACATATAATTAAATAAAATAAGACTTGACAGTAATTCCATGTCTTATATTTAATTGGGACTTTGTATGGTGGATGGATTGAATTGTACGGTAACTATTTACTCAAAGGTTTTTTGTGATTAATGTTGAAATCTATATTATCTAAAAAGTCGTTAATCGCTAGGGAGGCTTATCCCTATTGTAGAATAAATATTATTTATTTAAATAAATTAATAGTTTAATTTATTTATTTAAATAAGATTAGAATTGTTCTAATTGATTTATTTATAACTAGTTTAATATGGAGAACCTAAAGGGTCACAACATAAAAGGAAGAATAATTATTTAAGAAGTTAATGACATAATCGTAATAATAAGTTAAGTACATTTAATTTAATCTATGGTGATAGAATAAATTAAATAGCTTAATATTTATTATTTAATATTTTGGAAATATTAAATATAAATTAATAAGAGGAGTCTTATTATTATTATTACTATTGTCATTATTATTTAATTCCTAAAAGGGTTTGGAAATTAATTAATATATGTACTCTCAAATATTAATTAAAATAGCATAATTAATTATTCCTAATAAGATTGGGAGCCTAATTAATTAAAAAAATTTAATTAATTAAAATAAAACCCAATTCTTTAATTGTTAAGGAGGGTTGCCTACATCTATAAATAAGAGGAGTCTTATTATAGGTGGGGATGGTTGACGTTTTCATATAATACGTGATTCCAATTGTTGGAGAGTACGCTCATTTTTTACGAGAGATAGAAAAACTAGGGTTTTGTCAAACACCCATCTTCTTGAATCTTTCTTCTTCATTGGTGGATCACCTCTAGAGGCCAAACACTTGGGTGACTAACGTTGAAAAAAGGAAGGAACCAAACCCGGTGGATTCAAGTTAAACGCCAAAAGAATTTAGAGGTGAACTTGTACTTGAGGAAGCTCGAATCTTCAAGGGTATGATTCTTGTTCTTTATCGTTTTGTTTAATTAATAATTGTGCATAAAGGGTGATTCGGGTATATAATTTGTAAAATTTTAAAACTCTGATTTTTCATGCTTTCGTTTATTTTGTGCAATTTGATTGCGTTCATGAATATTACAAACCTAACAGCACGTGGGTACTTGGAGCCTTTACCTCTATCTCCATCCTTTGCAAGTCATATAAAATGGGCCTTTGTGTTGACAATATCGCACGTGTACCCGCATATGATCTTCTACTCAATGCGTCACCTACTACGTTTGATTTTCAAGGATGGTATTGAATGGTATGATCGTAATCTTTCAACAGCTCAAGCTAACGTCGTTGCCACATGTTTAGTTCCTTTTGGGTGAAGAAATATTTAAGGCTCTTATGATTCGTATAAATTGACACTTTCTCCCTATACAGGTAGTGCCTCCAGATTTTCAATGCGAAAACGACTGCTGCCAACTCCAGATCATGAGTAGGATAATTCCTCTCATATTCTTTAAGTTATCGCGAGGCATATGCTATGACTTTCCCATGTTGCATGAGAACACATCCTAACCCTTTGCCTGTAGCATCGTTGTAGATAACAAATCCATCCGAACCAGATGGTATTGTCAGAACAGGTGCCGAAATGAGTCTCCTCTTGAGCTCTTGGAAACTCTTCTCGCATTCCTCGCTCCATACGAATTTTGTATCTTTCCAAGTCAGCTAAGTTATCAGAGTAGCGATTCGAGAAAATCCTTCCACAAATCTCTGATAATAACCAGCTAAGCCCAGAAAACTACGCACTTTGGTCACCGGCTTCGGTTGCACCCAACTTTGTATGGCTTCAATCTTCACCGGGTCAACAGATACTCTATGTTTTGACACCACGTGCCCAAGGAATGCTACTTCCTCAAGCCAGAACTAGCATTTCTTCAGCTTGGCATATAGCTTGTTACCACGAAGCCTTTTGGAGTACTAGCTTCAAATGGTGCTCATGATCTTCACGACTTTTGGAATAGATGAGGATGTCATCAATAAAGACAACAACGAACTGATCCAAATATTCCTTGAACACACGGTTCATCATATCCATGAAAACAGCATGAGCATTAGTCAATCCAAAAGACATGACTACGAATTCATTATGCATGTACCAAGTTCTGAAGGCAGTCTTCGGAATAACCTCGATTTTAATCTTCAGCTGATGATATCCAGAACGAAGATCGATCTTTGAAAAGAATTGTGCCCCTTGCAACTGGTCGAACAAGTTATCAATGCGAGGTAGCGGATACCTATTCATGATGGTGACATGGTTCAATTCCCGATAGTCGATACAAAGTCGCATACTCCCGTCTTTCTTCTTTATGAATAAAACAGGAGCACCCCAAGGAGATGTACTAGGACGAATGAAACTGATGTCCAACAACTCCTGTAGTTGGACCTTTAACTCCTAAAGTTTAATAGGAGCCATTCGATATGGGGTTTTAGAAATGGGTTTTGTACCAAGTTCAAGGTCAATAAAGAATTCAACATCACGTTCTGGGGGTAGACCGAGAAGTTCTTTAGGAAATACGTCAGGAAATTCACTAACAATAGAAATATTATTCAAATTTGACGTGTTTTTGTTCAAGTCCGTGACATGGGCTAAGAAAGCTTGACATCCGTTTTTTAATAAACGAATAGCTTTATGGCTTTATATGACAGTGATTGACTTTAGTGGTTTGGTAGCTTAAAATCTTATAACAAGTTGGTTAGGAATATGAAAACTAACAACCTTACGAAAATAATCAAATTTGGCATGATGAATCGTTAACCAATCAGTCCCTAAAATGACATCAAATGCAAGTATTTTCAAAGAAATAAGATCGACAGGTAATGTGATGGTACCAACTTGGATCAAGCAAGATTTATAAACAGTAGATGTAATGAAAGTTTCTCCTAATGGAGTCTCAACAGATTCGTCAAAGTCTAATTTCTCTGGAGTCAAGTTCAAACGTTGAGCACAAGTAGGAGAGATAAAAGAATGGGTAGAACCGGTATCTAAGAAAGTATAAACTTCGCAAGAGTTTATGATTAGCTTACCCGTGATCACCTCGTTCGGGTTTCTCGCGTTTTGACCAGTCACGACAAATGCTCGTCCAGGAACCGCTGACTTTGACTTGTCCGGAACAGCCTTCGGAGTCACCATTCCTGTTGGACCTAGTTTCGTAACAAGATAATCTCTAGCTATATGACCTTCCTTTCCATAATTATAACACACCTTGGATTGTTGTGGAAAGTTTGGGCTGATATGTCCCTCTTTCCCGCATTTGTAACATACGACCGGTGGTCGTTCTCCTCCCCTAGAAATAGTTGATGTTGGTGCTGACATCTTCACGTTGTCATTGTTGTACCTTCTCTTCTTGAAATCTCCTCCCGACTCGCTTCATCTATTATCATGGCCACGATTACCACCAGAGTAGTTACCCCTTTTGTCTATATTCTTTCATCCCCGCTGGTTGTCATTGCTCCGATGACTGCTGCCACCGGTATGACCCTGGTTGTGGTCCCTTGGTTGAACATACTCATTATCTCGCTCTAATAATTGAGCCTTGTTTACAACATCCGAATATAAAAAAAAATTATGAGAGATAAGATATTGCCGAATTTTAGGTTTTAGACCTCTCAGAAACATCCGCGTCATTCGTTCCTCATTCTCTACCAAATGAGGTGTAAACCTGGATAACTTTGCGAACTTCGCCTCGTACTGGGACACCGTCATATTTTTTTGTTCCAGTCTAATAAACTCTACCTCCTTCATATGACGAATACTTTATGGAAAATACTTGTCATTAAACAGTTTCTGAAACGTTTCTCAATACATGTTGAGTGCGGCTGGCTGTGTACGCTTCACAGACTCCCACCAGTAGTCTGCCTCACCACGGAACATAAAGGTGGCGAATGGAACCTTCTGTTCCTCTAGGCATCCCAAGACATCAAATATCTTGGTAATTTATTTAACCCACGACTCTGCCTTGAATGGATTCGGCTTTCCCGCAAATTCTGGTGGTCCCAACTCTTTGAACTGCTTGGTTGTGACAAGCCGTGCGTTGCTATCATTTTCACCAGTATTTTGTACACGAGTCTCCCTCGTCTGATTTTGCATGAACTGCAAAAAACTTCTAAACATTCCATCATTCATCATTTGCTCGGTAGTGTTGTTTACAGGAGTAATATTGTCTTCCTGTTGCACGTTCCCCTGGATGGTGATTAAAGGTGTCTCCACGGTCTCATTCACTCCATTGTTAACATTCTCGGCTGTCATTCTCAAATACTGCCATAAAACAAGGGTTAATTAAACAAATTAACATATCACATAATATCCATATATTATGACCGACCAACAAATAAGCTTAGGTAGGACACACTAGCGAATGATTTACTCGTCTCTCCCCTCCTAGTTCTATTCCCCGATCTCCGCCAGAGACCGTATCCCTAAGCTCTGATACCAACTGTGACGCCCCCAAAATAGGTATACATCACCCATTCTTATTCGTCAAATACATGGTACAGAAATAAATACAACTTCATTAGTACAATTATCGTACAAAATATGACAACACATATACTGTGAGTTTAAATACGTGAATAGTACCCTGACATAAAAAGGTAGAAATTCCACAATAAAATTCATATCAACATTTCAGCATAATGATATTGAAGAAAATAACATCCCTTACCTCAAAAGGACAGTACTTCCGGTTGAGATATCAGGTATAAGGCTGAAGAAAACTTGTACTGAATATAAACTCTCAAAGTATCTAAATACTCACAAAAATACGCTCGATAATATATAGAGTGAAAGAGATAAAACTTATTTCTGGTGTGATTTTCAATTCTAACTAAGCACCCTATTTATAGGAAAATGCTTAGAACGCCAAAGCAGACTAACCTGCTACCTGATGGCTTTACCTGCTACTATTCACGCCCAACACTTTTGAAATAAAATTTCAGCACATTTATCACCAACTAAAAGTGAGGCCCACCCATTCTAGAAATTTTCAAAATATTTTAAATAATCAGTAACTTCAATAATTCATAATAAATAGCCATTTTATCAAAAAAAAATTGAATCTCATGTCTATTCCATAAGAAATTTAATTCTCTACAACTTTGTAGAAGATAGTTTTTCCAAATTCCAAACAGAAAATACCCGAAATCTACATACGGACGATTTTTAATACCTCCATTCTGACAAAATACTGATAAAACACCTCGGCATTAATTTTACATAAAATAAATATTTTCTTATCATATAAATAAATTATTAATTATTCACAAATAATATTACAGAATCACAATTATGACAACCAGGTCGTTTCCACGAAAGAGGGGGCTTTCCGATAAGGATTTCTCTTTACTGGCGCGCAATTAGGTGACCAAACTTCTCCTTAGACAGAACTTCCTTAGACATTGCCAATAATGCTATCTAATAATATTATTTAAATAATGTGAATTATTGATCTGATAATGGAAATACTGTACAATGACAATTATTGAAACAACAATAATATAAAAGATTAACTTAGCAATTATTGAATCAATAAAATAAAATATTGAACAGTAATTACTGTAACAATTATTGGGTAGTGCCTTCTTACGCAAGGATCAATAATTCAACAATACTATACAATATCGTGTGCTACTGTGCACCCACGCGTATTACTGTATTTTAACCACCGGGTATTTCAACAGTGTTAACGATAACTACTACGCCGTTAATTGTAAAAACTCAAACTTGTCGTTTTCTTCATCCGACCGTTTTCTGTTATGGGGCCCACAAATGGTTGCTCCATCGTATGAATATTCCCCGACAGCGAGAATATTTCACGACCAAACGAATATTCCTCGACAACAATGAATATTTTATAACCACTTACTTATTTTGCAAAATTTGCACATTTCACCCATAACCAAAGCATTATATCAAATTAACAACTTATTATTCAAAATAATAATTAGAGAAAATTCGATTTTATTTATGAATTAGTTGGGGTCTTACATCAATGATCGTTCATCAAGAAGGAGTTCATAATATATCAAGATCACAAGCCCTGGAGAAATAGGAAAATATCAAACAAGCAACCAGGCATAACTAAAAGGGAAGTGATCAATATATGTTTCTCTGCTATATATAATGTTGTTTGATACATACAATGTGTATTGTACATGACAAAATTGCTAAGCTAGTCTATGCAGGAAAATACAAATCCATCTACAAGTCGGTGTGTATACGGACTATCAAGTCCAACATCGCATCCCTCTCAGAAGAAGGAGGTAACGTTGTGATCTCCTGCCCAAGGGTCTCTACGCGAGTCAACAGATCTACAACCAACTGCATGGTGGCACTATGCTCGTCAATATACGTGATCATCTCTACAATGATGCCAGCAATAAGGGACCTCACTACAGTACTATCTATAACAGCAATATCTAGGGCAGATATAGCGCTATCCCGCTCCAAAATCACTACATCTTTAGATGATCTGACATCATCACACTCAGCAACAGCGTCATCTCTATAAGCTAATGCCTCGTCTCTTTTTGACAGAGTGACGTCTCTCCCATTAAGAGCTATCAACATCAAGGCCCTAGCCTGATATCTCTCAAAGGTCATCAGATGAAGACTCTGCTCTAGATACTGTGCTGAATGTTGGATCATAGTAGCACTCGTACGAGGAGAATCTACAAGATCTGCTGGCAACCCAGTGAATGGATCCTCCTCGGTGTTAGAATCAATACCCTCCATAGGCTCTCCACTATCTGAATCAATCCCCGACACTATGGTTACTACCGCAGACGATACAGTCTCTATCTCCATCCACACATAATACTTTGTTGAGCAGCCCGGATAGCTAACAGAAAACTCAACATGCTCACGCTGATCCCAACAGGCATAAACCCCGGATCTGTCCTCTCCTGACAAATGGAGAGAAGCCAAACGCTGACCTAATGTCCCCTCAAAAGGATGCACCTCCTGAAACTGGTCAAACTGTGACATCACAGCCAGTGGGTGATATATGGTCATGCCCCTCAAACTAGCCAGAGGGAGATAATCCATGCCAGGTGCATGAGTAATAAAGCTATAGGGAGAGTTGAGCCCTATACATGGTAGAATGTCAAATGGATCTCCAATCCCTGCCAAAAACACCGACCAAGATGCAGCGTCTACACATTTCGCTGGCTGAAAGGAGTAAGACATAGCTATCTCATGGGAAAAACAATACCCATGCCGTCGGAACGTGCTAATCGGTCAGAAGTGTGACATGAACCACACATATAACATGACCGAGCTGCCTATAAACACCCCTGCAGGATAGGTGTGGCAATATGTGACTGACCTCAGTGTCTCTGCTACAATCATCAGAATAATGGTATGACCCTCCCTGAGAGCTCTCCCCGCCATGACAACACTGATGTCTAGCTCATCCATATACAGTGGCATTTACAAATAATCCACTACGCACATCACGAGTACATCTACTCTGGCCACAAGCCACTAATCCTTTAGCGTGGTGAAATCCCTAGAGTATGGTGCATAACTGTCCACTGAGCCAAATTTTTCTATCAAAAACACTGGAACACTACATGACCGGATCTAATCTCATCCTATACCACTCTACGCCGCACCCCAGTGAGGGTCACGAACTGTCGGCACATATCTCCGACAGCCATCCGAGTGCAAGGCCTGTCTAAGGATAAAGCCATCAACCGCTGAGTCAAATCGTGGGTCCCAAATCAGAAAACCTGCCTCTCCGGTACCCAATGCTCTAGCATACCATCTACGGAGCCCAATGGAACCTAGAATGTCAGGAGGGTCATGGAATGCTGCAATAGCTGATCTACAATTAACCTGTATGAAATGGATATACTGTCATACCAGGATCTCAAGCATGAGGCCACCAATACTGGTGGGGTGTGATCTATACGGCTGACTGTCAAGGAAGATATCTATGTGGGTCGTATCATAAGACCATCCAGGGGTCAATGCTGAATATCTCTAGACATACATATGCATGACATAATACATTCATGACAAGTAATAGATGGCAATATGATGTAGGGAATGGAAAATAGTACATAAATTCCTAAGTACATCATCATCTAAATACATCATCTCTGTAAAATTGAAAAATAGAGGGAAATGGGGCACATACGCCCGACGACTAATAGAGGCCTATCAAAAGATATAACGAGAATGGGGCACTGTTAGGTAAAATCTAATTACGCACAACACACAAGTATAAGTGGTCAACAAGTAATATAATAGTAAGTAGAGTATTGTTCCCACAGAGACTTTAACAAGAAACTAAACCTCACAATTACCAATCTCTTATTAATCCTAATTTTATTAAACTAATCAATTTCCAGCTTATAACTAAAAATATAAAAAAAATATTAAAATCACTAAACAATCAACAAACCCTAAAACCTGAATTTTCAAACAAATAATGGAGAATTAGGGTTCCGACTTCACTCTAAGCATCACTCTGATTATTACACCTTCATTCTAGTTTAACTCATTATCCCAGTTTATTAATCAAGAACACGTATGTAGAACTAGCCACCTCTCGATGCACTAATACCATATTAACTTCAATCCACAATTAAGATAGAATCAAGTTAAACACCTTAATCAACTAACTCACTATATCTCTATGTGAATTACAATTAAAGAAGGTTTAAATTCAAGTTCTTTATTCGATTACATGCGATGTCAAGCATATCTCTACCCTAACATTCATCAAGATTTTGTTCATTCACAAAATTCAAGAACACATGCTATATTAACTATATCTAGACTTGTATTTCATCTCTCGAGTTCATACAAGTGCACAAAGAACTGTTGATCAGGCAATTCATAAATTCAAGCTCAAATTAATATAGATAAACTGGATAATAGCTTATTAAACTGAAATCAAAGATTACATAATCCTTGTTCCACTTAATGATTCATCTTAAGCCTAAAAAGAAATTAGTTCATCATAAATAAAATAATAACTGAATAAATTAAAGATATCATCCTTCAATTACAAATATAAAACTAAAGTAGAAGAATAATGCAAAACACCCTTCACTTTAGCCTTAATTCGTAATCGATATGAACGTCCCTTCAAAATCTTCACTCCAAGCTTGATATGAAAATCTGTAAGTAATATCTCAAAATCCTCTTGTGTCTTGTTGTTTTATACTCGATATATATCCAACACATCAGTTCTGGTCGAAGTCCCGTGTTGTTTAGAGTCCATATGCTATACAAGTCCTAAAATCCCAGTCCTAGCAGTATTTCAAACCAGTTAGGATAGTCAGATTTTGGCACCCCCCGCCCCAACGGGGGTATATACATGTGAAATGCCCGCCCCGGCAGGCCAGGCTCCTGTCTTGTGAGTTGAAGACCCCCCACCTCGGCGGGAGTACAAGCCCAAAACATGCCCGCCCTTACAGGCTAGCACACTGCCTTCTGACTTTGGTTAAACTCTAATCTTGCTAAAACTTTGCCAAAAAGGCCTCCCTTTTATATCACTTGCCACACCAACCCACCTACACATACAACAATCACAAACAAGTAAAAATAACCATAAAAGCAAGGAATTAACATCGATTAAGCTTAAATTTGAAACCGATTCGTGGATATAAAATCCACTTATCAGGCACTGCCACCTAGTATCTAACAGAGGCCTATCAAAAAATATAGCAAAATACACATTAAAAGAAATGAAGGGTGTTGATGTCTACGTCATCAATCCTGTCCACCTGATGTAACTCCTCCTGAGTCACTGGATCTCCGCCAAGAGGGATGTCAGGCCTATACAAGGGAGGATCTATACCGACAAAGCCGTATGGGTCATCTAAAGGGCCAGTCCCCGAGCTGGAAGGATTAAAAGTATCCGCCTCTGAAGGATCTCGGCCCAAATGCCGGATGAAAAAATGTGCCCGGTCCAACTGTTGGGTCAAACTATCAATCTGTGTCAACTAAGTCAGATCTCGAACACAGGCCATCCAATCCGTCATCATCACGGATCTAGGAATCATATCCCCCATGAACTAAGTGGCGCGGGTCTGGGCTCCAATGGTACGAGGGCACCACCAGCGGTATAATGCCTCCTGAGTAAACGGACCCTCTAATAAAGTGTAGCCGTCAACGCCTATCAATGGGATATCATCAACAGGCGACTGCAACACAGGCCAATAACGCCTAGCATGAGTCAAGATCGGTGCACGAATCTCTCTACTATGGTGCTCCTAATAGCACGCTCTCCTAAATAGAGCTCCCATCCTCCATCTATGAGGAGAGGAATCCTACGGGTGGATACTCGACACCAGTCGGGTATCCATCCTCAAAGCTGATAGCCAAATGATCCCCATAATATGGAACCCGTGTGATGGCATCAGCTGTCAACAACTCCAACTATAGGCGATAAAGGGTGAAACCCTCAGCTACAGGAACCTCCGACAGAATGGAATGATGCCATTGCCGTCCTCATGGATAGGAATTTAAACCTAACATACTAAGAGGATGCAAACAAGGGAGCCTCTCATAGTCCCAAAACTACCAACACAACGGCAAACATCTGTTGTCAGTCAACACCCTTGACCTGTACATGGGAAATCAAAAGAGAAATACTCACCAGCAGAAACGTGTAAAATCCTAGTCAAGCCTCTGTCAAGCCCTGCGAACGCATGCGCATTCCCATTAGGAAATAGGCAAAGGTGTAGGAGCCCCAATCATCCTTTCTAATATGGTCCACCTCTCGCGTGGCGCTGATCAAAGCGAATGATACCGTGGAAGAGTTATCTACTATGAAACAACCCCTGATAATAAGCAGGAATAATCGTCAAAGAATGTGATCCCTGACTCTCACATCATCAGGCATGGGCTCACTCAACAGCCCACTCATAGCATCTACGCTCAAAGGACCTGTACGGAAGGTCCTGCCCTTGAGCGCCTTAGCTGGAACTCCTAAAAAGGATCTGACGGCAGTAGGGGTAATGTTCACCATACATAGCACTGGCGCCCCTCCAAACTCTATACCAGTGATAAACCACCAATCCATCGGCGTCATCATCACCTCACAATCCAACAAATGGAAAAACTAAGTCTAGTGAAACCAGCGCTTAGAAAATGCCCTGAGGTAACCCCAGGGACAACGATGGGGGAGAATGGAAAAGATATGCACAATCTCTCGGTATGCTAAACCATTTCCCTTGAGGCTGCGTAAAGTCGGGAACCTATATCAATGAAAATCAATCATCAGAATCCTTACTCCTTATCAATAGGAAATAGGAAGATCAAACCCAGCTTTTACCTCGTTTTCCTGCAAGTAAACTGAGGGGTGGCAACTCCAATCGCCCAGAGGCTCTGGGATCGTCACATTAATGTGACGCCACAAAATTAGGTATACATCACCCATCTTGGGTCGTCAGATACATGGTACAGAATACAAATACAACTTACTAATACAACTGTCGTGTACGATACGACAAAACATAACTATGAGTTTGAAAACAATTATTGTCTACTGGAGACTATACAAACTCAAAAGGAGTCCTCATTACAATTATTGTCACACTATTTAATAGAATAGTGAGCACTATTATTATTATCATCTGGTCCATCGCTCCATTCCCCAACTCGTCCCAGCTATATTCTTATTTACTGAACAGAACAGTGAAAGAAAGGGTGAGCTCAACTAGCCCAGTAAGAAATATTATGACTAAGATAATGCAAAATAAATTATCATTAGCCTTCAACAGTGTTAAACTGATAAAATATAACGAACATCAAGTTTAACTGCAACGGAACAAGCAATCCATTAAAAGAGTCAAGTAGAGAATAAAATCTACTATCTTCTATGATTTAAAAGGTTTTTCAACACTGTTATCGCTGGGACTCAGCTTAACAAAATAATCCACAGCATCGAATCACCTCTGCACTACGGCCAAGGATATTCTTTAGTATCACGACCACAATTATCCATGCACTACGGGCCAAGAATATTTGTGTATTCATTAATGGTCATGATCATGCCAACAACTGTCCATCAATGCACTACGGGCCAATGAGGACTTTTACCACATCATTTGTAACATTACGGTCATGATTATACCGAATAATCCCTGGTCATAATCATACCAAGTCCATCTATGCCATACAGGCCACAGATGACTTTCAACATTTTATAAACATGAGGATGATGACAATGATATAAGAATTCAATAAAACAAGTTCAAGAATTAATTTATCAAAGAATTAACAACGTCCAAATTGTCAACATGATACTGCTTTGTGGAGTAAAATTCAAGAATGCTTAGAATAATATTTTTATGAAAAGATACTGGATGAAACGCAATTATCAAGGATATTCCACTAATTTCATGGAGTAAAGAAGTTAAAACATAACCAACTGAGTATAATAAAGAATGGAATAACAAAAGAAATCACCCGGCATGCAATAGACCGCACCGACATGTTATTCTAATAGAATAATAAATAATGGAACCAGGTCCGGCATAAACGCACAGACAGAATATTCCGACAGAATAATAAATAATGGAACCAGGTCCGGTGTAAAACACACAGACAAGATGTTCCAACAGAATAATAACAAGACGGAACCAGGTCCGGTGTAAAACACACAGACAGGATGTTCCAACAGAATAATAATAAAAACGGAACCAGGTCCGGTGTAAAACACACAGACAGGATTTTCCAACAGAATAATAGAAGAATGTCACCAAGTATAGGGTAGACCGCGTATACAGGTTATTCCAACAGAATAATAAGAAATGGAATAACAAAAGTTCTCTTCATGAATAAGAAAGAATAACACCCCTTACCATTTTAAAGAAGAACTGAAATAAAGAAGTAGTTAAGTAGCAAAATACTTTTCATTTCTCTCTCTAAAGTTTCTCTCTATAGTTTCTCTCTCTAGAGTTTAGTGAATTCGTAAGAAATAATGAAGGAATGAGCTACTATTTATAGAAAAATGGAATGCATAGTAACTAATCCATGAACGGTCCAGATTGATTACTTTAATCTGACGGTCCATATTTAAAGAAAAATCTTTTAAATAAAATATAATATATTCTATTTATAGAATAACTTTAATAAAATATTCTGTTTTATATAAAAAGATATTTCTGTTTTATTATGTTAATAATACGAATAAAACAAAACTTCATTATCGCTAAATAATTCATATTATTAACTGACATTAATTGAATCAAACTGAGTGACTTCTCACATAAGCATTAATAATCAATACCGTGTGCTACTATGCAACCACACGTGTTACTGTACTTTTACTACTGAGTAGTTCAACAGTATCAATGGTAAAACTTCCGCCGTTATTTTTAATAAAATACTTTTGTCATTTTCTCAATCTGACAATAATTCTATTGTGGGGTCCACCAATGATTGTGCCGTTGTACGAATATTCTCTGTTAAAACGAATATTTCCTGACCAATCGAATATTATATAACAACTTGCGTACTTTTCAAAATTTATAAATATTACCCACAACTATAACATTATATCAAATTAACTCCATAATATTCAAAAATGATATTTATAGAAAATTCATATTTATTTATAAAAGTTGGGGTCTTACATTAATGTCTGGATCCTTGCGGGGAGCATGAGCAACAGGAGCTAGAGTCGCAACCGGTACATCCTCCTCCTCGTCCTCAACATCTGGTACCTCAACCCGGATAGGATGTATCACCGCCACCACCAAACGGCGAGGCTATCTGACTAAGCGGGGCCAAGGCACATCAGAAGCCTTGCTTTGTACACCTGAAGTGGTCCTGTGAGAAATACTCGGTTGATTCGGATCCATAATATCTGGACACAAATCTCCAAATCACCTCAGAAAGAATGGTAAATTCTAACCTGGAGCTTTTTTAATGCATTTTTATGACTACATGTATGTATGCATTACTTTGACATACGACTACAGTAGAGTTAAAAATGCATGTCTACCCTATGCATAGACTTTTGGAAAGTTTTGCCAGAGTCTCCTTTGTAAAAAGGACTATCCACATGCATATAGGCATGACTAGGTGGCCATTCAGTAGCACACCTACCCACAGTCATAAACATCCTATATGCATATAAATGTCAAAGTCACAATCCATGATGGTAGACTATTTACCCGAATTAGTTTGCTTTATTACCTTTGCTCATTTGTCCTAAAATAAGATAAGAAATAGCAGAAAAAGGTGCCAATTTGACTGTTTCAAAAGTTAAATTTTTTCACAGCATTATGTTCAGCATGGTTTAATACTAATATTTACTATGTTGAATATTTTTTATCAAGTCATATAGGCATGCATATTCACTACTATGTGTTTAGACACATTTTATATGATAACTTTTTTTCCAACGGACGAAAACTGGAAAAGAAGACATGCATACGTTACCCGGATAGTGTGAAACACTTGTAAGGTGACAGAATTTGTGAAAAACCGCCTGAACTCAGCAGGTCTGAGGAAGAGCTCTCGGATTTCCTATATGGCGTAATATGAAAATTACTTGTTAAAGCAATAGGTGCTTTAAAACCACCCATGGTTGGCTGCAGGTGTACATGTGGCTGCCACAGGTGTACCTATAACTCCCCTAGGTGGGCCCACCCCTCCGGCTCGGTCCAATTCAAGTTGCAAAGGAGGTCTCACAAGTTGAAACATTCAAATCCGGAGAAAAGATGCTACACGATTGAGCAAAAAAGCCTGAAATCCTGGTTTTCACGACCAAACTACGGGTCTTTCTATCACTCATTAGTATTCGCCCATACACAGGGTTCACTATACCGATGACCACAATTGTTGCAAACGACAATCGACAATACCTCATCAGGGTCAGACACCGTCAGTTAGGAGTAGTAACTACAAAGTAGCTCTCCCTAGCGGGAATTTCATGTGTCTTCAGCCGTTGATGCACATGTCAACGAAGGTCAAGCATCCTTGACGTTATCTTCTACCATTGGCAAATAAATCCAACAAAGCGTCGGAAGCTATTCGATGATTTCAACCATTGATGCACATGTCAACGAAGGTCAAACAGCTTTGACATTATCCCCAGCAGAGATCTTGGCCATTGAAGAACATTTCAGCGAAGGTCAGGTAACCCGGATAAACATAAACTGTTAGTAATAAATCAGACAGATCACTGGGAAGACCTGGCGATACAAGCTAGGAGAGAACATCCTCATCGGGGAGGACCGACGATGGAATCTGTTATACACATCTTCCTCAAACATAACACAATCCCGCAGAGTCTCTTGCACATGATAGGAACATCTATGGTGGAAAGGTTGCGCCAAGGATTTAAGACTTTGGAAATTGCCCCAAAGTCAACATCCTTGTATTTCCTGAGAACTTTGGAGCACACATCTAAGCAGTTCTTCAAAGACCTCAGTGATCACACCAGTCCCCATCAAAAGTAATGGGAGCATATAGTCATCACATCCCATTGGAAAAGAGTCCAACAAGCCACATACATTTGCCTCATGCTACAGTACATTGCATCATGAATATCTTGTCATATTTTAAGTGTCTAGTGTTCTTTATCCCATCCATGCCATTACATTGCATGAATATGATAAAGAGGGGCATCTGTAGACACTAAAAATAATTTGCATTCCTGTTACTAACCTTGCAGAAGGGCATAGTCATTTTCCAGAGATAACCCTGGAATTCAAAGCAGAATCGTCCCGAAGACAACCCTGCGATACTCAGTCTTTAGCATCTCGGAGATAACCTCGAGATATTCTGTTCTAGTCCCAGAGATATCCCCGGGAGCTTCAGTTTTAACCTCGGAGACAAACCTAATGAATGCAGTTCCAGTTCTGGAGATAACCCCAGAATCCTCAATTCCATCTCAGAGACAACCCCAAGATCTTCAGTTCCAATCCCGGAGACAACCCCATGAGATACAGTTCAAACCTCGGAGATAACCCCGAGGCATGCAGTTGTAGTTTTAGAGATAACCCCGAAAATGCTTGTTTCAAACCCCTACGATCAGCTTCAACACTCGGTGATAGCCCCGAGGCACTCAGTTCCAAAATTAGAGATAATCTCGAGAGGACAAGCACACCTCAGAGATAACCCTGAAGACATTCCACACTTGCAATAGCCTAATCTCAAAGATAACCTTTAGCAACGACTGCTAAATAAGCACAGAACCGGAGATAAACCCGGTGAGGGGAAAAATCATCATTTTGCCACCTCGATCCCACATTCACACCATCTCAACATTTTAATATACATGCTACACAGAAGTGTCCTACAAGAATCAGAGCTCTAATCCCGAGTGACTAATACACCAGACAGCACACCGGATAAAATTTGAAGCTTGAAGACCTGGGCATGGACCCATCTTCCAGACGTTGTACAACCTCTTATCCCATGTCTTTATGTATCTCTCGACAGCAGCATGCCGTAAAAGGTCTTATATACCTTGATCGGATGTCCGAATTGATGTTTTAAAGGTTCGAGCGGATAACACATTGCACGAATGCACATACTTCGAGACGGTGAGACCAGCAGAGCCTGGGGCACCCTGGGCAGCCGTAGGTACATCTGCGGCTGCCGCAGGTACACCTGTGCCTCCCCCTTCTATAAAAAGAGGGCTTGGAGTAGCCATTTTCAATAGAGAAAAGGCGAATAAGCCCTGTCCAATTTGCTCTGTACACACTATAAATTGAGTGCTTTCTCATTTTAAACACTTGTGAGCTTATATTTGGCTACTTTTTATCTGTGGGAACCGAGTGTTCGTCCATTTAAAGCTATTAAAGTCTTTTTTGGCAGTCCACTGTAAGCCTTCTTACATTATCTAAAGCCATTTCCTCACTTCTTGCACACACTTTTATTCGCGTTGAGTGTTGCGTGTATGTGTATGCTCGGACCGTCGGTCCGTGGTTTATTGCATTTATATATATATATATATATATATATATATATATATATATATATATATATATATATATATATATATATATCCTGTCATCACACTCTGTTTGATTGAGACTGGATTTTATATCTGGAGCGTTTACTACTTTTATATATATATAAATACTATATATATATATATATATATATATATATATATATATATATATATATATATATATATATATATTATCATCAAACTCTGTTTTATTGAGCCTCGATTTATATCCAGTGCGTTTACCGCTATATATATATATATATATATATATATATATATATATATATATATATATATATCACTACTACAAAATAGTAAATAGACAACGCTTAAACCACAACGTTTTTATAAAAAATGTTGTAGTATTTTTGTCCACAACGTTTTAAAAAAAAACGTTGTAGATACATATGCAAAAATGTTATCTATTTAAAAGGTCATTTTTTTGGTTTTAAATAGATAATGTTTTTTTAAATCATCTTCTATAAACAAAAACACGGAGCCAAAAAAAAGGTGAAAGTAATTTATCACTTATTAACGCGAGAATAGAATTCAGTCTCAGTCTCCCTACCTTCTCTCTTCTCTCTACCCCCACAACCAGTCGTCGCCTCTCTTCCGAAAAACACTAGCCTCTCTTCTCTCTCACTCCCTACCTCCACAACTAGCCGTCGCCGCTGCTCGCCCCTTGCATCATCACCAGATCCACTAGTGGTATCGGCCGCGAAATTGCCAGGTATCGCCGCTACTGAGTTATACTTATAGGGATTACGTTCTTACTTGTTGACTATATTATACAACTTAAAATAAGAACCCCCAATATCTCTCTTGGTTATGATAAAAGGGAAAACCCAGGTAGATGGAAGGTATGGATGCATCAATTTTGACCGTAAAGGTCCTTGCTTAAGTTTTCAGATTTGTGTTTTAGATCTATTTGCTTCTACACTTGATCAGGTTTGTGTTGTTTATTATTGTTTTGATTTTATTTCGACTGATAGGTGTTTGTTATGGGTTTGATCTGATATTGGTCCCAGTCTGTATTAAAAAGTTTAACTCTAGGTTTTTTTGGAATCCATGGCGTGGCTTTGATTTTGGATCAGTGGTCTGGTTTACCCATTTTGGTTAACTTTTTCTCAACTGGATGGGGTTGTGTTCTTGTTGGACAAGTATTATTCTGGACTCTGGAGATACATAAGGAAGGACTTATATGAAAACATTGTACTTAGTGGTGGGACCACCATGTTCCCTGGTATTACCGACAAAATGAGCAAGGAAATCACTACATTAGCCCCCAGCAGCATGAAGATTAAGGTAGTGGCTCCGCTTGAAAGGAAGTACAGTGTCTCGATTGGAGGTTCCATATTGGAATCTCTCAGTACTTTCCAGCAGGTTTGTTCAATTACATATAAATTCCCTCCCACCTTATATTCTAATTAAATTGCAGTTTACACTTGCAGCCATTCTTATTATAGATTTGATTCTCATATTCCCTACCCCTCCCCCATTTTGTATTCTCATAGTAATGGCATGTGGTGATATGATATACAGAAGCGCATTACCCAAATTAAATGAGCTCATAATCACAACTCCTGGTGTAATTTTGGCATTGGGTACTTTATCTTACCTTTGGGTAACACCTGGTGTGGCTCCTGGGCTCTGGGACATGTTTGTTATTAATTTTGTTGAAAGAATTTTTAGACCCACTTATAGAAAGGTACTTTAATTGTGATTTACAATTGGTTTTGTGTTTTTATGTTTATTTTTGGCTTTTGTTGTTGAATATGAACGGTGGGTTTGTGTGATTTCAGGATGATTTTGTGCTGGGGAAAAAGTTAGGTGAGGGAGCTTTTGGTACAGTTTATAGGGTTTCCTTAGCCAAGAAAGGCTCTTCAAAGGTATGCCATGTTTGATAAAATTCCTCTTATTTATAAATTGATGCATTAGTCTATTTTATTGATGAGTACTTCAAAGAAGTATATGATGAAACAAGTGAGCTATAGCTTTAGAATGAAACAAACTGGTCATACATAATCTAGTTGTTAGTTAGTTGAAATGTGGATAATTTTGTTGAATATAGATATTGTTTGTCTGCTTCCCAAATTTCCCAAAGTTTGTTAGAAAGCACTGCATCGAAAAAATTGAGTAGCATATACCTGCATATTTCAATAATTTTTTGGCAGTCACTTCTTGCTCCATGGAGGCTACTATTTGCTTTTGTGCCTCCCTATCAGATTGCTCATGGGTGGGTTGCCTTCATTTGCTCTCTAATTTTCATTAGTGGGATAGCGTTCATTGTCACAAAGCTCACCGATCTAATAAGCTGCGTCACAGGTTTTCTTCCCGACTAAAAATTAAGTCCTAGTTTTAACTTTTTTGTTACTAGTTTACCTAAAGCTTTGGCAAGTGGATTTATTCCATTTTCTTGCTCTGTTCTCCTACAGGAATAAATGCTTATGTCTTCGCATTTACTGCATTGGCAAGTGGAACTTCATGGCCAGAATTAGTGGCGAGCAAGATTTCTGCAGAACGTTAAATAACAGCGAACTCTGCCATTGCAAACATTACTTGCAGGTTCCACCAAAACACTTCAAACTTGATTATGGCCTTGAATATTATGATATTCTAGACATTGGTTGAATTTCAAGAATAATTTTTGAAAAAGTAGGAAAAGTTGAGGTTTAATTTATGTTTTTTTGTTTTGTTTTGTGGATTATCAGGTTCTGGTTCCGATTGGGTTTGGGACAGAGGAAATGGAAGCTGTTATATTGGGACAGAGGAAACGCAATCAATTATTTTTGAGGTTCTCATCTCTATGCCCTTTCTCCATGTTTGTTAGTTGTTACTCTTCTCTTTTTCTAAATTCATATGGTACTTCTCATTCACATTAACATATTAGAGAATTACTCTTCTCTTGTTTGAAGATGACCGATCAACCTCAGTAAGTTTTTTGCCTAACTTTGTAACTTTTAGTTAGTTGTTACCCATCATCGATTAACAGTTGTTGTGTGATTAAAATAGTGGATGTGTTGATGGCTCTATGTTGCATTTGATATTAAATATACATATTATAACATGTTTGTTACCTATTAGTTTATTATGTGATTGCTTAAAAGGGATTATTATAGAAACAGGAGCAGCAAAACCGATGGTTCTAATCCAATTTTGTAAATAGGGAACTTCTTTATGGAGAGAAGGAAGGCCATAATTAGCTGCCATCAGACAAAGCTCTACTTGAGGACCCAGTCTTTTGCCCTCTAGTTGAAAAATATGATGCAGTGTGTATAATATTGTTTGCATCTATTTTCTATTTTTCTTAATGTATACCACATAAATTTGAGATGCAGGCTTAGAAAATTAAAGTATATGAGGTGGTGAATATTTTCTAAGATGAGGATTCCTTCTTCACAGACTACGCAGAAGCTCATTTGAAGCTATCAGAGCTAGGGTAAATTCTTCTCCCTTGGGTTGTTTTTCATCTGCACTTTGCTAATCATTATTGCAAACTTAGCATTATTCCAACTTTTTATAATTTTCCTGATGCTGAGTGAGAAGGGGCTGGGAAAAGGCAGCCTGGTGGTGGTCGAGATCTGTATTCTGAAGGACTTCCCTATTTCTATCAATGCCCACTGGGCACTGGTAAATATGCGTAAAAGTTACTAGTAGTGTTCTGGCAGTCTGTTCTATTTAGGCAATGTAACTAATTAATACACACACACACACACACACACACACACACACACACACACACACACACACACACACACATATATATATATATATATATATATATATATATATATATATGACGTGAGATTGTGAGTACTAGGAGCTGATTGCAGCACTACAAATGATACCTTCCTAGTAGTTATTTGTACGAATTATTGGGTAATGCATATTGATGTTTATTAAGGCTTGAGTTGGATTTTGTGGGTAATGCATATTGCAGGTTTATTGCTAATGTAGGTGAACAACAACTTTTTTTTTCTTTTTTTTAATCTACAACATTTTAAAAACGTTGTGTAAATATGCTTAAATGTTGTCTGATATACTAAACAACAACATTTTTATCCAAAAAACGTTGTAGAATCATACATTCTACAACGTTTTTAAGCATCTGCTCATTTTTGAAAAACAAATCTACAACGTTTTTTTCTTAAAAAACGTTATGTATTGTGCTTAACTACAACGTTTTTAAAACGTTGTGCAAGGATGTTAAATAGATGACACCCTTAACCACGAAGTTTTTCTGACTAAAACCACAACGTTTTTTCAGTGTTGTCTATTTACTGTTTTGTAGTGTGTGTGTGTGTGTGTGTGTGTGTGTGTGTGTGTATATATATATATATATATATATATATATATATATATATATATATTTACAGCTTTTATATATATAACTGTTTACAACTTTCATACAAACTGCTACATCATGTGAGCCTAGGAATCATGTGATCACAGATTCAGTCTACTGAATCTAGATTCGGTTCCCGTGATGGACATTTTCAGCTGCACATGGCTTGTAAATTATTCACAGTGTTTGAATTTCCTTAGAAGGCTTTCATGCCCACAAAGGAATTCGGCACTGCTTTTTATCTTGTTTTCTCGAAGGTGTTTCGCATCTCGAAAATAAAAGCAATCAAGCAGAACACACAATAAAATGGAAGTATCAAAGGCCTTAATTACTATTGAGCATAAGGGTTTGAAAAACTTCTTTTACAAAACATCACTTCTATATCTTGTGAAAACTAAACTTTTATACAAAATTCAAACCCTTTGTATATAGGTGCAAACGAGACAAAGCTGTGACGCCCCCAAAATAGGTATACACCACCCATTCTGAATCACCAAATACATGGTACAAAATACAAATACAAACTTAATTATACAACATGAGCTGAGAGTTTTTACACAAATATTGTCTAGTAGACAGTATTCAAACTCAAATTGAGTCCTCATTACAATTATTATCGCACTATTTTATAAAATAGTGAGGACTACTACAGCCACCATCTCGGATCGTCACTCCATTCCCTGACTAGTTCCGGCTACGTTCTCATTTCCTGAAGACAACAATGAAAGCAAAAGGGTGAGCTCAACTAGCCCATTAAGAAATATTATAACTAAGATAATGCAAAATGAATTATCGTTAGCCTTCAACAGTGTTAAACTAATAAATAACAAGTTTAACTGCAGCGGAACAAGCAATCCATTAGAAGAGTCAAGTAGAGCATGATATCTACTATCTTCTATGATTTAAAAAGTTTATCAACAATTTTATCGCTAAGACTCAGCTTAATAAATAGTATCACAACCACGAATTATCCATGCACTACGGACCAAGGATATTTATATTTTCACCAATGGCCATGATCATACCAGCAACTGTCCATTAATGCACTACAGGCTAATGAGGACTTTTACCACATCATTTATAATATTACGGATCATGATTATACCGAATGATCCCTGGTAATAATCATACCAATCAACAGTCCATCTATGCACGTAAGCCAAAGATAACTTTCATCACAATATAAGCATGAGGATGATGACAATGATATAAGAATTCAATTAAAAGAAAGCAAAGGATAACTTTTTAAAGATTTATAACTTAATTTATCCAGAATTCAACAATGTCCAAATTGTCAATATGATACTACTTTATGGAGTAAAATTCAAGAATAATATTGTATCACAAATAATTTGAACAACAAAGAAATCAATCTTTATGATGAATAGTTCTCGGGTATATAGTACCAGAGTGAATAGTATCCTGTGAATAGTACTTCGTGAATAGTACCCGTAAGTAGTATTTTGTGAATAGTACACATGAATAGTACTTTCTAAATAGTACCCCGTGAATAGTATTATGGCATGAAAAGATCAATAAATATCAAGAATGGTCATAATAATATTTCCATGAAAAGATACTAGATGAAGCGCAAATATCAAGGATATTCTACTAATTTCACGGAGTATAGAAGCCATACTTTAACAGAATGAGTGTAGAATTAGGAATACGAAATGAAATAATATTACTCACATACTACAGAGTAGGGAAGAAAATATTATTTCTTACGAATACTGAACAAAAATAATATCCCTTACCTTAGAAGAAGACTAGATACTAGAATAGTGAAGTAGCAAACTACTCTTTTTCTTTCTCTTTTATAGCTTCTCTCTCTATAATTGCTCTTGTGAGTCTTAGTGAATTAGTGAGAATGAAAGAAGAATGAGCTTCTATTTATAGGAAAACATAGTTTCGATAATTGCACGTTTTGGGGCTCAAATTATTATAGTATAGTACCTTTATTTTTTTTCTCTATTTTTAATTTAGTCCTACAAGTATTATCAAACTTGCACCACCTCCCCTAATAGTACATGCATGTGAATCAATAGTTCCATTCATGTGAACAAATAGTTATATGCATGTGAACTAATAGCAATTAATTACTCATTTATCCGATTAATTACCTGATCGGTCAATATAACCTCCAGAAATAAATTATTATCGAAATAAATGTCGATTTTCACTAACACTAATAATCCCAACACAATGAAAATATCAATTTCATCTTTAATTAACACAAACTTATTCATCATTAATATTATAACTCACAATATTTAACAATCAGATCATTCTCAGGAAAGAGGGGGCTTTCCAATAAGGATTTCTCCCTATTGGACATCGTCAATATTACAAATAATAATATGAATAACTTTATCGTCTCAATTATTGATTTAAAAAATATAAAATATTATACAGATAATACTGTGACAATAATTGAATCAATAATATGAGAGATATTATGCAACAATTACTGCAGCAATAATTGAGTAAAATTGAGTGACTTCTCACGTAAGCATCGATAATCAATACCGTGTGCTACTATGCAACCATGCGTATTACTGTACTTTTACTACCGAGTAGTTCAACAGTTTAACGGTAAAACTTTTGTCGTTATTTTTATAAAAAGATATTTATGTCATTTTCTAACTACGGCAATGCTTCCATTATGGGGTCCACTAATGATTGTGTCGTCGTACGAATATTTCCTGTTAAAATGAATATTCCCCGACCAATCGAATATTTTATAACAACTTGCTTACTTTGCAAAATTTGTAAATATTACCATCAACTATAACCTTATATCAATTCCACACCATAATATTCAAAAATATATTTTGAGAAAAATGAATCTTTATTCATAAAAGTTGGGGTCTTACAACCTCCCATTCTTATGAAATTTAGGCCTCAAAATTAGGGTACGTATCTGGTATTCGAAGAGGTGAGGATACTTTGACTTCATTTCAGATTCTAATTCCCAGATCATTTCCTCAACATCGTGGTTTCTCCACAAAACTTTGACTTGAGGTATAACCTTGGAGCGTAGAATATGATCATTCTTATCCAAGATTTTAACAGGTACCTCTTCATACGTTAAATATTTCGCTATCTCGTCTAGTTCTAATTCGATAATGTGGTTCGGGTGTGACACCCCCAAATTCGGGTACTTGAAACCCGAACTCGGTGCTTCACGATACCATTTCTATGAGCAGAATTCTACGAATAATAACAACAATAATATGAATAACAACTTAATTTACATAATTATCAGAGTTTATCTCCCCAGGTACGAGACCTTAAAGTACATTCCATACAATACATGATATTATTTATATATATCTCATTGTCTTAATAATATAAACTATTACAGTAACTACCACAAATCTTATTCAGTTAGCTTTCCTTTTCCTTTGTTTCTGCACGAGCTTTCTAGTTCTTCAAACTTAACTGAAAACATTTAAATCAAGCAAGAATGAGCATTTGAGTGCCCAACAAGTAATAACAATAATATATATTAGCTGAAAGAATTAAATATTTTCTTTGAAAGACACTTCTACAACGATCAATAGTTCTGAAGTAAGTTGTACAAAGAATAATAATAACATAACAACTCTCTTTCACATTTTTGAAACTACGTATTGACTATAAGTAGGGTTAAGTGACATATCATGAACATTGTTTTCTTTTTCGAAAAGGATAAACAGAAATTCATCTGCAAACCGTCATAACTTACGGACACGGGGGTGATCAGCCCGTTGTGTCCTGCATTGATCAATACTACATTTTAAGAACTCTCTCCGCCTTGGGCGCATAAAAGTTTTCCCTATGTAAGGGATGTTCATACTTGTCTAGGTTCTAAAGCAAATGTTTTATCTTGTTCAACAATAATCTATAATTCAACCTATATATATAAGGGTAATTGATAAAGGAATATCAACATGTGATTAAATATAATGATTATCCAAGTGGGGACACTTATATAACCATTTTATAGAAATTGACGAACATAATATATATCTGAATTATCATATACTAACATGTTGATAAACAACGAGCGGATATAGAATATGTCGCAGTAGAGTTGATAAAATAGCATAATAATAATTTAATTCTGAAACTTCTTACTCATGTCCATTGCATAAAGGAAATGCAAAGGTAGGATACTTGCCTGAGCTGCTGCTTACAATAACGCAACTTAGATTAATCTTTTATACAGCGACCTATCAGTAATAAGATCATTCGTTCGATTAGAATAATATACTATAACACATAGTACTGCATTTCGCAGTCAGCACATAACCTAATCACATTATCACACATATCCAACAGTCATTGAATCATAATTAATCATTAATACAGTCAAAATATCAAAGTCTAGATGAATTTCTGAAACATGTCGGTGTACCGACAGCTTTATTGGATAATTATTGAGTCTAAGACTCTATACTGTATTTTAATATCCGTAAGTATCAGTCATATTATTTTTAAATGACTTAATATAATTTTAAAACATTTATTATAATTTATCATGAATTTTCAAACATCGGAATCATATTTAAATGATTTAAACATCAAATAATTCTATTATCATTAACATTTAATCAATATTAAATTATTAATGAAACTGTTGCCAAAATATTAAAGTTATGTATAATAACTCAAAATACTTTTAAAACATTTATATTACTCTTAAATGATTTTTAAAACATTTAAAATCATTTTTAAATAATTACCATTAATATTAAAATATTAATGCACTATTTATCCAAATATTAAAAGTCATTTATTATAACTTAAAATATTTTTAATTCATTTATATCCTTTTTAAATGATTTTTAAATAAATAAAACTATTTTTAAACTATTTATTTAATATAATTATTAAATAAACTAAATATCATCAATATTAGATTAATATCATTAATATTAAATTAATAATATTTTTCATGACAAAATATCCAAAGTCATATTTTATAACTCAAAATATTTTTATGATACTATAAATGATTTTTAAAATCATTAATTCTATTTTCCATAATTATTTCATACATTTATTAAATAACTTAAACATCATTAATATTAATTAATTAATGAAATTTCATCACAAAATATTAAAATTCATCAAAAATAACTTAAAATATTTTATAACACAATAATATAATTTTTCATGATTTTTCATGAATTAAAATTATTTTTAAATAATTTATTTAATATTATAATTAAATAAATAAATACCTTTTTATATTCCAAAAAAGCTAAATATTTTTGACATATACTCAAAATAGTTAAAAACTATTTTTCAGACTTTAAAATAATTTTTCAGAATTTATTAAGTATTTTTAATAATTAAAATCTAATTTTTCTAATTTTTAAATCATTTCCGGAATTTTCAGAAATTAAATTTTTTAAAATAAATCAAAACCGTCACTAAAGGCTTTAGCGACGCTTATATGTTGCCTTAAGTGTTCTTGAGCCTCAAGAACACTGACAAGGCAGTTATCAAGGTGCCTAGTTTGACCGATTATAATTCTCAATCCATTACGTTTCTAGGCAATCTAACACTTGAATCTTGTAGTGCTCATGTAATACTACAATTACCAACAAATATCATGACTAAAAAACATCAGATCTAAGAGTTATTAGCCATCAAAAAGTCTGACAAGGCTGTTCTTCGACTGAAGAACAGTCGAGGTGCCTACTTTGGATCCTTATAACTTCCAATCTGTGTATTGTTTGTGTGATCTATCAATTGGAGTGTGTAGAAAACATGTAGGACTACAAATACAAAGCATCATAACACATTAACATCATAACATGAGCAAGATCTAGCTGGTAAAACTTCAACACGGAATCTGCTCAAAAAAATTCTGGGTTTGTGTTCTTCAGCGTTTTCGGTCAACGGGTTTTGACCATGAATAACTCCCGATCTACAAAAGCTATGAACTTGATTCTTTTTGCATATTAAAGACGACATATCCGACTACACATAACAACTTTTAAACAACAAAAATCATGATCGAGCAAAGATTTATAAGCTCTGACATTTGCCAAAAAATATTTTCTGGACACTTAGAATATTTTCTGTGTTTGAAGAACAGCCGGTCAATGCCGGTCAACCCACTTTGACCTTAAATAACTTTTGATCCAAAATAGATATGGACCTGATTCGTTTTGGAGATTAAAAACCACATAACAAGCTACACATACCAACTTTTAGAACACAAAACACATTAAAGATCACAGAGATATAAGGCTTGGCATTTGCCAAAAAATCACAGAAAATAAAATTTCTAGATTTTGGAAATCTTCAAATCCGAGCTTCTAAATGTTATGGATCCAACATCTAGCAACCCAGATCATCCTTAGACACTATAATAAACATGTTCTAACATTTAAACATAACATCTAACACCAAAAATTAAAAAAAAAAAATCAAGTTAGAGTTTATACCTTTTCTAAGCTTTGATTCTTGATTTTTGGCTTATGATTTGTTATGATTGGTAGTAGGGCTTTGTTTTGGGACTGAAATACTACAATAATTCGTAGGTTTTAGAGAGAGAAGCTCAAGGATGAGAGTTGGACAATTTTTAGTGTACAAAATGCCTTAATTCCTTGTCCAATCTATATATAAACCAAATTAGATGCATTGAATGGTCAAAATGGTTGATTGAATCTGAATATAATTGAGTCTTGGATGCTAAATTGGCAAGGTAGGATGTTTGCCATGCTTTGATAGCAATAATGCACAATAATTCACTAATAATACACTAAAGAGACAAAAAGGGCGTTTTGGTAATTTCACTTAAAATCTCAAGGGCATTCTTGTACAAGGTGATTAAATCTAGGGTTTATTCACTAGATTGAAAATCTTACAATTTCCCAAATAATTTTTAGGGTTTGGACAATTTAAAATTTAAAGTGTAAACAATTTTAATTTAAAACATACTAAATAAATTAGGGTTTTTAATAGAAATTAGGGTTTTTAATTTAGGGTTCCTAAATATTATTAGGGTTCCCAAATTAATTAGGGTAGGGTTTCTAAAATTTGCAATTAGGGTTTTCAAATAAATAATTAGGGTTTTTCCTAATTATCAGAAAAAAATAATAATTAGGGTTTCTTCTAATTACAGAAATTCTAATACGCGGAAGAATTCATATAACACAATTACTACTCAGTCTTAACTCAGAATTGAGTTTAACAATTAGGGTTTCACAACACAATATTAGGTTATGACCCAATTTACCATAATTGACCAACATTAACAGTCTACATATATACGGTATATATTTAAGCACTGAAAATTAAAATATAATTAATATTACATTATTATTCTCATTCCTGGATAAAAATTCAAGTTTAGGGTGTGGATTCCATATCTGACTTATCCTTCGTACACAACATCAATAATCAAGTTAAAATAATTAACTTAAATATTCTGAACAAATTCATATAATAACATATTTATTATTATAATTCTAATTGTCACTTAATATATTATTTAAGTAATATATAAATTATATTTTCAGGGAAAATAAATAATAAAAATATTTCTGCTTACAAAAATTAATTACCATAAGAATATAATTTGTAGTAATTAATAATTCTAAAATTATTTCTAATTTTTCAAGTAATAAATATATTCGCATTTAACATCATAATACTTGACACTTATTCTCATTGTAAAAGAAAAATTTATATGCAAAATTTCTTATCTATTTATATAAAAAAATATCGGGTTATTACATTCACCCTCCCTTATAAGGATTTCGTCCCCGGAATCACCATTTTAAAACTTATATATACAAGGGTACATAGCATATATAATCATTGTAAGTAGACCTCGATCATAATTGATCGAACTGATCTTTTACTATTCAGCATAACGCTTGTCTACCTGATTAAACATAAGTTTGATTTCTAAAAGGACTCAAATTCTTCATTCAAAATTTCTTTATAAATTAATTTACTATATATATAAGAAAATCATATAAGATATATAAGTTATTCGAATAACACCTGGAGTTCCATTTCCAGCCGCCACAGTATCCTGGACCGTCATATTGAAGACACTCGGAGTTGCTTTTGTTGGGTTATTGGTTGAGGTCGGTCCTGTGATTGCTAAAGTCCCACTGCCTTTCCCCGTGGTTACATTTCCTGCCTCCATTCTCCTCTTTGGACAATCCTTCACCTTATGTTCAGTCGATCCACATATAAAACACCCATTGTTCATCCTTGGGTTGGGGCAGTTGGGAGAGATATGACCCTCCTGCCCGCACTTGTAACATACAAACTTACCTTTCAGGCACTCACCAGAGTGATTCTTCCCGCAATTCTTGCACTGCACTACCTGCTTCTTCACACCTTCCTGTTTCACCTGAACATTCCCAGAAAAATTTTCCTTTCTTTTCTCACCCCTATTTCCACTATTTCCTTCCACCTTCAAGGATCCTTCTGCCTTGCTTCTGTTCTTCTTCTCCTTGTTGTAGAGGCTCATGGCCTCACTCCCCTCCTCAGCTATGATACCCTTCTCCATGAGTGCTACAAAAGTATTGATTTGCAATACTGCCACCTTATTGTAGAGCTAGGGTTTTAAGCCCAGCTCAAACCTCCTTCCCTTTCTAGCCTCCGTATCAACTTGATGTGGAGCAAACCTAGCCAACTCATTAAACTTTGCGACATACTCCGCAACAGTCATGTTCTCCTGCTTTAACTCCAGAAATTTCACCTCCATCCTAGCTTGCATACTAGCTGAGAGATAGTTTTTGAAAAATAAAGTCTTAAACCTATCCCAAGTAACTACTCCTTCTCCAGCCATAGTTTTATTTGCCTCCCACCAAAAGTTGGCTTTTCCTTTCATCATATAAGTGGCAAAAGCAGTTTTTTACCCCTCATCTACCCTAGCAATTACGAACGCCTTTTCTATTTCATTAACCCATGTCTGGGCTTCTATAGGGTCAGCTGATCCTCTGAATTCTGGTGGTCCTACTGCTTTGAAGTCTTTAAATTTTGCCAAGCGATTATCTGGCTGGTTTCCTGCGGCTGGTATTCCCTGCTGCATAGCCTGAGCTACCATGTTTGCAAAGTTTTGCATCGGGTCTTGTTGTTGTTCCTCAGTATTGTTGAGAGATTCTTCTACCCTTTGGTTTCGAGTTTGACGTCTTGGCGGCATTATCTGGTTAAGAAAAATCATAAATTATACTTTATTAACTTACATTCTAAACCTTATTGCATAAGATTAATATATTAAACTTGTTTCATTTCTCAAACTTAGATTCATATTCATTCATCGAATATTTTACATAGCATAGCGCATACTACTTTACACACCAGCTATCCCTTTGTAACTACAAAAGTCGGGATTTACAACATTGACTAACACAAAAGTTAAAAATATTTTATTACACAAGCATACTTATCACACATATTACCTTAAACATTCCTACACAACAGAACCTATACTACCTATTTACTAAGCCTCTCTCTCGGACAATCTTTTGATCGATGACCTTCCATCCCACAAACAAAACGTACGCCTAGATTAAAGTCGGGACAATGATGAGAGGTATGTCCCTCATTTCTGCAATTGTAACATATCTTTTTCCCTTTCTTCTTATCAGGTTTTCCTAAATCATGGTCTTCTATCATTCTTTTTCCCTTATCTCTCGGAGCTGCACACGATGTGTTGCTTGAGACTCCTATCTGATCAATTTGGATTTTAAGCTTATCCTGCTCTTCCATTATTTCTATTAACGCCTGACGCAGTTGAATATTCAACAACTTTTCTATTTCCCATAACTTTTTTAAAGAAGAAACCTTGTTCCTCAAATCCTGCACCTCCATTGATGCTTGATTAGCTTCAACTTTAGTGTCCAAATCACTATCTGTCAGTTCCACCATTTTCAGATCTGGTACTACATTTTCCACAATAACCACCTCGTCCGAGTTGGTTTCATTGTGAGCCTTTATATCAGCTATTGGCTTCGATATTATCTCGGGTGTATGGATCTGATTCTTCTTCAAGTTATAAGCCCATAACAATCCTTTTCCACTAGACATCTACACACATAAATTATTCTGATTAGCATATAGTATATATACACAGCAAACAATAATTTTATAAGAGTTATCTTTTATTTTGTTCAACGATGAATTTATTCAATTCATCTCCTTTTAAAACTCTATATGAGTTATTTGTATTTTCAACGTTTCCCCTTGTCCTAAGGTTATAGCCTAAGGTCGATCCCACCTAAGGTTTCTAACCCTAAAGCTCTGATACCAACCTGTGACGCCCCCAAATTCGGGTACTTGAAACCCGAACTCGGTGCTTCACGATACCATTTCTATGAGCAGAATTCTACGAATAATAACAACAATAATATGAATAACAACTTAATTTACATAATTATCAGAGTTTATCTTACCAGGTACAAGACCTTAAAGTACATTCCATACAATACATGATATTATTTATATATATATATCATTGTCTTAATAATATAAACTATTACAGTAACTACCACAAATCTTATTCAGTTAGCTTTCCTTTTCCTTTGTTTCTGCACGAGCTTTCTGGTTCTTCAAACTTAACTGAAAACATTTAAATCAAGCAAGAATGAGCATTTGAGTGCCCAGCAAGTAATAACAATAATATATATTAGCTGAAAGAATTAAATATTTTCTTTGAAAGACACCTCTACAACGATTAACAGTTCTGAAGTAAGTTGTACCAAGAATAATAATAACATAACAACTCTCTTTCACATTTTTGAAACTACGTATTGACTATAAGTAGGGTTAAGTGACATATCATGAACATAATATATATAACCATTTTATAGAAATTGACGAACATAATATATATCTGAATTGCCATATACTAACATGTTGATAAACAACGAGCGGATATAGAATATGTCGCAGTAGAGTTGATAATATAGCATAATAATAATTTAATTCTGAAACTTCTTACTCATGTCCATTGCATAAAGGAAATGCAAAGGTAGGATACTTGCCTGAGCTGCTGCTTACAATAGCGCAACTTAGATTAATCTTTTATACAGCGACCTATCAGTAATAAGATCATTCGTTCGATTAGAATAATATACTATAACACATAGTACTGCATTTCGCAGTCAGCACATAACCTAATCACATTATTACACATATCCAACAGTCATTGAATCATAATTAATCATTAATATATTCAAAATATCTAAGTCTAGATGAATTTCTGAAACATGTCGGTGTACCGACAACTTTATTGGATAATTATTGAGTCTAAGACTCTATACTGTATTTCAATATCCGTAAGTATCAGTCATATTATTTTTAAATGACTTAATATAATTTTAAAATATTTATTATAATTTATCATGAATTTTCAAACATCGGAATCATATTTAAATGATTTAAACATCAAACAATTCTATTATCATTAACATTTAATCAATATTAAATTATTAATAAAATTGTTGCCAAAATATTAAAGTTATGTATAATAACTCAAAATGCTTTTAAAACATTTATATTACTCTTAAATGATTTTTAAAACATTTAAAATTATTTTTAAATAATTACCATTAATATTAAAATATTAATGCACTATTTATCCAAATATTAAAAGTCATTTATTATAACTTAAAATATTTTTATTTCATTTATATCCTTTTTAAATGATTTTTAAATAAATAAAACTATTTTTAAACTATTTATTTAATATAATTATTAAATAAACTAAATATCATCAATATTAGATTAATATCATTAATATTAAATTAATAATATTTTTCATGACAAAATATCCAAAGTCATATTTTATAACTCAAAATATTTTTATGATACTATAAATGATTTTTAAAATCATTAATTCTATTTTCCATAATTATTTCATACATTTATTAAATAACTTAAACATCATTAATATTAATTAATTAATGAAATTTCATCACAAAATATTAAAATTCATCAAAAATAACTTAAAATATTTTATAACACAATAATATAATTTTTTATGATTTTTCATGAATTAAAATCATTTTTAAATAATTTATTTAATATTATAATTAAATAAATAAATACCTTTTTATATTCCAAAAATACTAAATATTTTTGAAATATACTCAAAATAGTTAAAAACTATTTTTCAGACTTTAAAATAATTTTTCAGAATTTATTAAGTATTTTTAATAATTAAAATCTAATTTTTCTAATTTTTAAATCATTTCCGAAATTTTCAGAAATTGAAAATTATAAAATAAATCAAAACCGTCGCTAAAGGCTTTAGCGATGCTTATCTGTTGCCTTAAGTGTTCTTCAGCCTCGAGAACACTGACAAGACAGTTATCAAGGTGCCTAGTTTGACCGATTATAATTCTCAATCCATTACGTTTCTGGGCAATCTAACACTTGAATCTTGTAGTGCTCATATAATACTACAATTACCAACAAATATCATGACTAAAAAAACATCAGATCTAAGAGTTATTAGCCATCAAAAAGTCTGACAAGGCTGTTCTTCGACTGAAGAACAGTCGAGGTGCCTACTTTGGATCCTTATAACTTCCAATCTGTGTATTGTTTGTGTGATCTATCAATTGGAGTGGGTAGACAACATGTATGACTACAAGTACAAAGCATCATAACACATTAACATCATAACATGAGCAAGATCTAGCTGGTAAAACTTCAACACGGAATCTGCTCAAAAAAATTCTGGGTTTGTGTTCTTCAGCGTTTTCGGTCAACGGGTTTTGACCATGAATAACTCCCGATCTACAAAAGCTATGAACTTGATTCTTTTTGCATATTAAAGACGACATATCTGACTACACATAACAACTTTTAAACAACAAAAATCATGATCGAGCAAAGATTTATAAGCTCTGACATTTGCCAAAAAATATTTTCTGGACACTTAGAATATTTTCTGGGTTTGAAGAACAGTCGGTCAATGTCGGTCAACCCACTTTGACCTTAAATAACTTTTGATACAAAATAGATATGGACCTGATTCGTTTTGGAGATTAAAGACCACATAACAAGCTACACATATCAACTTTTAGAACACAAAACACATTAAAGATCACAGAGATATAAGGCTTGACATTTGCCAAGAAATCACAGAAAATGAAATTTCTAGATTTTGGAAATCTTCAAATTCGAGCTTCTAAATGTTATGGATCCAACATCTAGCAACCCAGATCATCCTTAGACACTATAATAAACATGTTCTAACATTTAAACATAACATCTAACACCAAAAATTAAAAAAAATCAAGCTAGAGTTTATACCTTTTCTAAGCTTTGATTCTTGATTTTTGGCTTATGGTTTGTTATGATTGGTAGTAGGACTTTGTTTTGGGACTGAAATACTACAATAATTCGTAAGTTTTAGAGAGAGAAGCTCAAGGATGAGAGTTAGGCAATTTTTAGTGTACAAAATGCCTTAATTCTCTCTCCAATCTATATATAAACCAAATTAGATGCATTGAATGCTCAAAATGGTTGATTGAATCTGAATATAATTGAGTCTTGGATGCTAAATTGGTAGGGTAGGATGTTTGCCATGCTTTGATAGCAATAATGCACAATAATTCACTAATAAAACACTAAAGAGCCAAAAAGGGCATTTTGGTAATTTCACTTAAAATCTCAAGGGCATTCTTGTACAAGGTGATTAAATCTAGGGTTTACTCACTAGATTAAAAATCTTACAATTTCCCAAATAATTTATAGGGTTTGGACAATTTAAAATTTAAAGTGTAATACAATTTTAATTTAAAACATACTTATTAAATTAGGGTTTTTAATAGAAATTAGGATTTTTAAATTAGGGTTCCTAAATATTATTAGGGTTCCCAAATTAATTAGTGTTTCCTAATTATCTTTATAATTCACAAAATAATAATTAGGGTTTCTAAAATTTGCAATTAGGGTTTTCAAATAAATAATTAGGGTTTTTCCTAAATATCAGCATCAAACAATAATTAGGGTTTCTTCCAATTACAGAAATTTTAATACGCAGAAGAATTCATATAGCACAATTACTACTCAGTCTTAACTCAAAAATTGAGTTTAATAATTAGGGTTTCACAACACAATATTAGGTTATGACCCAATTTACCACAATTGACCAACATTAACAGTCTACAGATATACGGTATATATTTAAGCACTGAAAATTAAAATATAATTAATATTACATTATTATTCTCATTCCTAGATAAAAATCCAAGTTTAGGGTTTGGATTCCATATCTGACTTATCCTTCGTACACAACATCAATAATCAAGTTAAAATAATTAACTTAAATATTCTGAACAAATTCATATAATAACATATTTATTATTATAATTCTAATTGTCACATAATATATTATTTAAATAATATATAAATTATATTTTCAGGAAAAATAAATAATAAAAATATTTCTGCTTACAGAAATTAATTACCATAAGAATATAATTTGTAGTAATTAATAATTCTAAAATTATTTCTAATTTTTCAAGTAATAAATATATTCGCATTTAACATCACAATACTTGACACTTATTCTCATTGTAAAAAAAAAATTATATGCAAAATTTCTTATCTATTTATATAAAAAAATATCGGGTTATTACATTGGGTCTTCCACATATTTACGTAACATAAATATATGAAAAACGTTATGAACATGAGACATATTTGGCGGTAAAGTAAGTCTATAGGCCACAATTCCTACTCGGTCAAGCATTTTGAATGGCCCAATGAATTAAGGATTGAGTTTTTCTATTTTTCCAAATCTTGTAACTCCTTTCCATGGAGCCACACATAACAACACATGCTCTCCAACATTGAATTCCACATCCTTTCGATGAAGATCCACATAACTCTTTTTGTCGATCTTGTGAGGTCTTTATACGTTGTCAGATCATTTGAATCTTTTTCGTAGTCATGCGTACCAATTTTGATCCCAACAACATTGCTTCACTCAACTCATCCCAGCATACTAGAGAACAACACTTACGTCTATACAACGCCTCAAATGGAGTCATGTCAATCCTTGCTTGATAACTGTTATTGTAGGAGAATTCCACCAATGGTAAGAACTTGTCCTAACTTTATTTGAAGTCAAGGGCATAGAGTCTTAATAGATCTTTAAAAGTTTGAATAGTCCTCTCCGACTGCCCGTCCGTTTGAGGATGATATACCGAACTAAATCATAAATCCGTGCTTATAGCTTTTTCCAAACTATCCCAAAATCATTAAGTGAATCTTTGGTTTCGATCAGAAACTATGGATACTGGCATACAATGTAGACTTACCATCTCATTTATGTAAATACGAGTAAGACGTTCAAGTGAATAAGTTTCTCATATAGATAATAAATTAGCAGACTTGGTTAATCTATCGACAATAACCTAAATTGCATCTATGCCTTAAGAAACTTTTGGAAGACCAGTAACGAAATCCATGGTAATGTGCTCCCACTTCTATTCTAGAATTTTAAGTGGTTGCAATGGACCTTTTGGCACTTGATGCTCCGCCTTGACTCGTTGACACATTAAATATCTTGAGATAAACTCCGTAATCTCTCTCTTTATATTGCTCCATGAAAATGTACGTCGAAGATCACGATACATTTTGGTACTTCTAGGATGGATTGCAAATGGTGTGTTGTGCACTTCCATCATGATTTCATACTTCAAGTCAGAGTCGTTAGGAACACAAAGTCTGGAGTTGACTCGAAGTATTCCTCCTTCCTCGATTCTTACTTCCAGGATAGCACCTTCTTGTACTTTCTTCCTCATACGCATCAACTCTAGGTCTGTGGTTTGAGCATCTTTAACCTTATCGATTAAAGTCAGTTTTACTCGTATATTTTCCATCATCACGTGAGTCCCTGGAGTCTTTAACTCTATTTCTATTTTTTGTAAGTCATACAAAATGGGTCTTTGCATTGGCAATATCGCACTCATACCCGCATATGTTCTTCTATTCAATGTGTCAGCTACTACGTTCGCTTTTCCAGGATGGTATTGAATGGTATGATCGTAATCTTTCAACAGCTCAAGCCAACGTCGTTGCCGCATGTTGAGCTCCTTTTGGGTGAATAAATATTTAAGACTTTTATGATCTGTATAGATCTCCACTTTCTCTCCATACATGTAATGCCTCTAGATTTTAAGTGCGAAAACGACAGTTGCCAACTCTAGTGTAAGACCCCAACTTATTAATGAATAAAATCAAATTTTCTCTAATTATTATTGTGAATAATAAGGTGTTAATTTGATATAATATTTTGGTTATAGGTGAAATGTGCAAATTTTACAAAATAAACAAGTGGTTATAAAATATTCATTTTATCTGGGAATATTCGTTTGGTCGTGAAATATTCTTTCTGTCGAAGAATATTCGTACGACGGCGCAGCTATTTGTGGGCCCCATAACGGAAAACGGTTGGATGAAGATAACGACAAAAATTGAGTTTTTATAAATAACGACGTAGTTATTACCGTTAACACTGTTTGGAATACCAGGTGGTTAAAAATACAGTAATACGCGTGGTTGCACAGTAGCACACGGATTGCACAATATTTTTAAATTATTGATTCTTACGAAGGAAGGCACTACTCAATAATTGTTACAGTAGTTACTATTTAATATTTTATTTTATTGATTCAATAATTGCTACATTGATATTTTATATTATTCTTGTTTCAATAATTGTCACTACTCTGTATTTCCCATTATCAGATCAATAATTCGTATTATTTGAATAATATTATTAGATAGCATTATTGTCAATGTCTAGAAAGTTCTGTCTAAGGAGAGGTTTGGTCACCGAATTACGCGCCAGTAAGGAGAAATCCTTATTGGAAAGCCCCCTCTTTCCTAGGAATGGCCTGGTTATCATAAATGTGATTCTGTAATATTAATTGTGAATAATTAATTATTGATTCATATGATAAGGAAATATTTATTTGAATATAAATGTTGGATATATTTTGTGGTTAAAAATGAAGGAGTTAATGTTGAGGTGTTTTATCAGTATTTTTGTCGGAATTGAGGTATTAAAAATCAATCAGGGTTTTTGAGATATATTGCGGGGGTTATAATTTTTAATCCGACCGTTGGATCGTTGTGATTTTTGGATATGTTATACATATATAAGTTGAATATATATCCACAAATTTTGAACTGTTAAAAATGAACGTATGATTTGTTATGAAATTTAAGAGATGACTAGTTCAGAAATTATTGAAGTTTCGGAATTTATCATTTTGGTAGAAAATTCTAGAATTGGTGGACCCCACTTTTGGTTGGTGAAAATATGCTGAGATTTTTATTCAAATGTGGTGGGTGGGAATAGTAGCATGTAAAACCATCAGCTTGCAGGTTAAGTCTGCTTCGGCGTGCTAACATTTACAATTGAAAATCACACCAGAAACAAGTTTTCTCTCTTTCTCTCTCTAGATTATTGAGTGTATTTTGTGAGTATTTAGATACTTTGTGAGTTTCTATTCATCAGTGCAAGTTTCCTTCAGCCTTATACCGATATTCCGATCAGAAGTACTGATATTTTGAGGTAAGGGGTGTTATATTCTTCTTAACATGATATTTTCTTCAATATCATTATACCGAAATATTGGTATGGACTTTTTATCAAATTTGGAACTTTTTGTGTCGGATTACTATTCACGTATACGGCACTATTCACGAATACGACACTATTCACTGAAAAATAAAATTTTCTTCTTTTTGTCCAAGTTGTCTATTATGGTTACTATCTTTGATTGTATCCATGTTTTGATCATTATTTTTGAATTCTGCTTCAAAATTGGTTATTATGGAGTATTATTGAACTTGGATAAACTGTAATACGAATCCCTAATATTTGTTCTTTTATCTCACTAGATTCGTTTTCTTTAAAATATTTTTCATCGTCCTCAGTCCTAAATGATGATACAACTGAATATCTTTGGCCTGTAGTGCAAAGATGTATGATTACCTGATGAATATCTTTGGCCTGTAGTGCAAAGATGAACAGGTGTTGAGATGAACATGACCGACTGGTGATACAAATGAATATCTTTGGCCTGTAGTGCAAAGATGAATATTTGGTCAAAGATGATTATTAATTGATGTTACATGGATAAAATATTGATGATGGACTTTTAAATCTTAGAAGATAGTAGAATTCATTCTCTACTTGACTTTTCTAATGATTTGTTATTTCTGCTGCAGTTCTTGATCTAAAACTTGTTGTCTATTATATTTTATCAGATTATTCCCTGTTGAAGACTAATGATAATTTGTTGTATATTATCTTAGTCATAATATTCTTTACTGGGCTAGTTGAGCTCACCATTTTCCTTTTTGTTCCATTTTTCTTCTTAGGAGGTGAGAACATAGCAGGATCTAGTCGGGGTATGGAGTGATGGTTCTAGAAAGATGTTTTAGTAGTCCTCACTATTTCTGTAAAATAGTATTTGAATAATTGTAATGATGACTTATTTGAGTGTGGATATTATCTAGAAGACAATAATTGTATTTAAAGTCACAGTATGTGTTGTCGTATTTTGCACGACAATTGTATTATTGAAGTTGTAGTTTGCTTTTTGTACCATGTATTTGGTGACTCAAAATTGGTGTTGTATACCTATTTTGGGGGCGTCACAGTTGGTATCAAAAGCTTAGGGATATGATCCCTGACTAAGATGTGAGACAAGAACTAGGAGGGGAGAGACGGGGAATTCCTTCGCTAGTATGACCTGACTAAGTTTATTTGGTATTTATTTGGTCAGTCAGAGTATAGGGATAATATATGACATTACTATTAACCCTTGTTTTATGGCAGTATTTTAGAATAGCAGCTGAGAACGTTAATAATGGAGTTAATCAGACCGTGGAGACACCTTTGATCACCACCCAGGGGAACGTGCAATAGGAAGGCAATATTCCTCCTGTAAAAAACACTACCGAACAAATGATGAATGATGGGATGTTTAGAAGTTTTTTGCAGTTCATGCAAAACCAGTCGAGGGAGACTCGTGCACAAAATACGGGTGGAAATGCTAGCAATGCGCGGCTTGTCACAGCCAAGCAGTTCAAAGAGTTGGGACCACCAGAATTTAAGGGAAAGCCGGATCCAATCATGGCGAAAACGTGGGTCAAGCAAATTACCAAGATATTCGATGTCTTGGGATGCACGGAGGAACAGAAGGTTCCATTCGCCACCTTTATGTTCCACGATGAGGCAGACTACTGGTGGGAGTCTGTGAAGCGTACCCAGCCTGACGCACTCAACATGTCTTGGGAAACGTTTCAGAAACTGTTTAATGACAAGTACTTTCCTGAAAGTATTCGTCATATGAAGGAGGTAGAGTTTATTAGACTGGAACAAAACAACATGACGGTGTCCTAGTACGAGGCAAAGTTTGCAGAGTTATACAGGTTTGCACCTCATCTGGTAGAGAATGAGGAACGAATGACGAGGATGTTCCTGAGAGGTCTAAAGCCCGAGATTCGGCAATATCTTATCTCTCATAAATTTTTTTTATATTCAGATGTTGTAAACATGGCTCAATTATTAGAGCGAGATAATGAGTATATTCAACCGAGGGAACACAACCAAGGTAATACCCGTGGCATCGGTTATTGGACCAATGAAAACCAGCAGGGAAAAAACATTCGGACAAAAGTGGTAATCACTCTGGTGGAAATCGTGGCCGTGATAATAGAAGGAGCGAGTCGGGAGGAGATTTCAAAAGGAGAAGGTATAACAACAATAACATGAAGACGTCAGCACCAACATCAACTGTTTCTAAGGGGGGAGAATGAGCACCGGTCGTATGTTACAAATGTGGGAAAGAGGGACACATCAGCCCAAACTACCCACAACAGTTCAAGGTATGTTATAACTGTGGAAAGGAAGGTCATATAGCTAAAGATTGTCTTGTTGCGAAACCAAGTTCAACGGGGATAGTGACTCCGAAGGCTGTTTCGGACAAGTCAAAGTCAGTAGTTCCTGGAAGGGCATTTGTCATGACTGCCCAAAACATGAGGAACCTGAACGAGGTGATCACGAGAGTTAAAGGTCCAACTACAGGAGTTGTTGGACATCGGTTTTATTCGTCCTAGTACATCTCCTTGTGGTGCTCCGGTGTTATTCGTAAAGAAGAAAGATGGTAGTATGCGACTTTGTATCGACTATCGGGAATTGAACCATGTCACCATCCAGAATATGTATCCACTACCTCGCATTGATGACCTGTTCGACCAATTGCAAGGAGCACCATTCTTTTCAAAGATCAATCTTCATTCTGGATATCATCAGCTGAAGATTAAAATATTCCAAAGACTGCCTTGAGAACTCGGTACGGGCATTACGAATTCTTAGTCATGTCTTTTGGATTAACTAATGCTCCTACTGTATTCATGGTTATGATGAACCGTGTATTCAAGGAATATTTGAATCAGTTAGTTGTTGTCTTTATTGATGACATCCTCATCTATTCCAAAAGCCATGAATATCATGAGCACCATTTGAAGCTGGTACTACAAAGGCTTTGCGATAACAAGCTATATGCCAAGCTAAAGAAATGCAAGTTCTGGCTTGAGGAAATAGCATTCCTTGGGCACGTGGTGTCAAAACATAGAGTATCTGTCGACCCGGCGAAGATTGAAGCCATACAAAGTTGGGAGCAACCGAAGTCGGTGACCGAAGTACGTAGCTTTCTGGGCTTAGCTTGTTATTATCGGAGATTCGTGGAAGGATTTTCTAGAATCGCTACTCCGTTAACTTAGCTAACTCGGAAGGATACAAAATTTAGTTGGAGCGAAGATTGTGAGAAGAGTTTTCAAGAACTCAAGAGGAGACTCATTTCAGCACCTGTTCTGACAATACCATCTGGTTCGGATGGATTTGTTATCTACAGCGATGCTTCAGGCAAAGGGTTAGGATGTGTTCTCATGCAACATGAGAAAGTCATAGCCTATGCCTCGCGACAACTCAAAGAATATGAGAGGAATTATCCTACTCATGATTTGGAGTTGGCCGCAGTTATTTTCGCGTTGAAGATCTGGAGACACTACCTGTATGGGGAGAAAGTGGAAATCTATACAGATCATAAAAGCCTCAAATATTTCTTCACCCAAAAGGAACTCAACATGCGGCAACAACGTTGGCTCGAGCTACTGAACGATTACGATCATACCATCCAATATCATCCTGGAAAAATAAACGTAGTAGCTGACACATTGAGTAGAAGATCATATGCGGGTACGAGTGCAATATTGTTAACATAAAGGCCCATTTTGTATGACTTGCAAAGGATGAAGATAGAGATGAAGGCTCCAGTACCCACGTGATGATATCAAACATACGAGTAGAACCGACTTTAATCGATAAAGTTAAAGCTGCTCAAGCTACAGACATGAAGCTGATGCATATGAAGAAGAAAGTGCAAGAATGTGTTATTCCAGAAGCAAGAATCAATGAAGAAGGAATACTTCGAGTCAACTCCATACTTTGTGTTCCTAACGATTTTGACTTGAAGCATAGAATCAAGATGGAGGCACACAACACACCGTTTGCAATCCATCCTGGGAGTACCAAAATGTATCACGATCTTCGACATACATTTTGGTAGAGCAATATGAAAAGAGAGATCGCGGAGTTTATCTCGAGGTGTTTAACTTGTCAACGTGTAAAGGCAGAGCATCAAGTACCAAAGTGTCAATTGCAACCACTTGAGATTCTGAAGTGGAAGTGGGAACACATTACCATAGATTTCGTTACGGGTCTTCCCAAGGTTTCTCAAGGCATAAATGCGATTTGGGTTATTGTTGATAGATTAACCAAGTCTGCCTATTTCTTGCTTATACGTGAGACTTATTCCCTTGAACATATTTCTAGTATGTACGTAAATGAGATTGTAAGATTGCATGGCATGCCAGTATTCATAGTTTCAGATCGTGACCCAAGATTCACTTCACGATTTTGGGTTAGCTTGCAGAAAGCTATGGGCACGAATTTACGATTCATTTCGGCATACCATCCTCAAATGGACGGAAAATCAGAAAGGACTATTCAAACTCTTGAAGATCTATTAAGACTATGTGTCCTAGATTTCAAAGGGAGTTGGGATAAGTACCTACCATTGGTGGAATTCTCCTACAACAACAGTTATCAGGCAAGTATAGGTGTGGCTCCATTCGAGGAGTTGTGTGGAAGAAAATGTCGTTCTCCAGTATGCTGGGACGAGGTGGGTGAAGCAACATTGTTGGGACCCGAGTTGGTACCAATGACTACATAGAAGATCCAAACGATTCGACAACGTATACAAACGACACAGGATCGACAAAAGAGTTATGCGGATCTTCATCGGAAGGACGTGGAATTTAATATTGGGGATCATGTATTGTTACGTGTTACACCATGGAAGGGAGTTACAAGATTTGGGAAGAGAGGAAAGCTCAATCCATGATTTTTGGTCCATTTGAAATTCTTAACCGAATAGGAAATGTGGCCTATAGACTCGCATTACCTCCAAGTATGTCTCGTGTTCATAATATTTTTTACATATCTATGCTTCGTAAATATGTTAAAGACCCGAACCACATTATTGAGTTAGAACCAGACGAGATAGCCGAAGATTTAACATACGAGGAGGTACCTGTTAAGATCTTGGATAGGAAAGAGCATGTCTTACGCACGAAGGTTATACCACAAGTTAAGGTTTTGTGGAGAAACCATGCTATTGAAGAAATGATCTGGGAGTTAGAATTAGAAATGAAAGCGAGGTATCGCCACCTTTTCGAAACACCAGGTACGTACGTCAATTTCGAGGACGAAATTTCATAAGGAGGGGAGGTTGTAAGACCCCAACTTATTAATGAATAAAATCAAATTATCTCTAATTATTATTGTGAATAATATGGTGTTAATTTGATATAATATTTTGGTTATGGGTGAAATGTGCAAATTTTACAAAATAAACAAGTGGTTATAAAATATTCATTTTGTCGAGGAATATTCGTTTGGTTGTGGAATATTCTTTCTGTCGGGGAATATTCGTACGACGGCGCAGCTATTTGTGGGCCCCATAACGAAAAACGGTTGGATGAAGATAACGACAAAAATTGAGTTTTTATAAATAACGGCGTAGTTATTACCGTTAGCACTGTTGGAATACCCGGTTGTTAAAATACAGTAATACGTGTGGTTGCACAGTAGCACACGGATTGCACATTATTTTTGAATTATTGATTCTTACGAAGGAAGGCACTACTCAATAATTGTTACAGTAGTTACTGTTCAATATTTTATTTTATTGATTTAATAATTGCTGCATTGATATTTTATATTATTGTTGTTTCAATAATTGTCACTGCTCTGTATTTTCCATTATCAGATCAATAATTCATATTATTTGAATAATATTATTAGATAGCATTATTGGCAATGTCTAGAAAGTTCTGTCTAAGGAGAGGTTTGGTCACCTAATTGCGCGCCAGTAAGGAGAAATCCTTATTGAAAAGCCCCCTCTTTCCTAGGAACAGCCTGGTTGGCATAAATGTGATTCTGTAATATTAATTGTGAATAATTAATTATTGATTCATATAATAAGGAAATATTTATTTAAATATAAATGTTGGATATATTTTGTGGTTAAAAATGAAGGAGTTAATGTTGAGGTGTTTTATCAGTATTTTTGTCAGAATGGAGGTATTAAAAATCAATCAGGGTTTTTAAGATATACTGCGGGGGTTATAATTTTTAATCCGACCGTTGGATCGTTGTGATTTTTGGATATGTTATACATATATAAGTTGAGTATATATCCACAAATTTTAAACCGTTAAAAATGAACGTATAGTTTGTTTTGAATTTTAAGAGATGACTGGTTCAGAAATTGTTGAAGTTTCGGAATTTATCATTTTGGTGGAAAATTCTAGAATTGGTGGACCCGACTTTTGGTTGGTGAAAATGTGCTGAGATTTTTATTCAAATGTGGTGGGTGGGAATAGTAGCAGGTAAAGCCATCAGGTTGCAGGTTAAGTCTGCTTCATCGTGCTAACATTTTTCTATAAATAGAGGGCTAAGTTAGAATTAAAAATCACACCAGAAACAAGTTTTCTCTCTTTCTCTCTCTAGATTATTGAGTGTATTTTGTGAGTATTTAGATACTTTGTGAGTTTTTATTCATCAGTGCAAGTTTCTTTCAGCCTTATACCGATATTCCGATCAGAAATACTGATATTTTGAGGTAAGGGGTGTTATATTCTTCTTAACATGATATTTTCTTCAATATCATTATGCTGAAATATTGGTATGAATTTTTTTTTAAAATTCGAAACGTTTTGTGTTGGAGTTACTATTCACGTATACGGCACTATTCACAAATACGGCACTATTCACTGAAAAATAAAATTTTCTTCTTTTTGTCCAAGTTGTCTATTATGGTTACTATCTTTGATTGTATCCATGTTTTGATTTTTATTTTTGAATTCTGCTTCAAAATTGATTATTATGGAGTATTATTGAACTTGGATAAACTGTAATAAGAATCCCTAATATTTGTTCTTTTATCTCACTGGATTCGTTTTCTTTAAAATATTTTTCATCATCCTCAGTCCTAAATGATGATACTACTGAATATCTTTGGCCTGTAGTGCAAAGATGTATGATTACCTGATAAATATCATTGGCATATAGTGCAAAGATGAACAGGTGGTGAGATGAACATGACCGACTGGTGATACAAATGAATATCTTTGGCCTGTAGTGCAAAGATGAATATTTGGTTAAAGATGATTATTAATTGATGTTACATGGATAAAATATTGATGATGGACTTTTAAATCTTAGAAGATAGTAGAATTCATTATCTACTTGACTCTTCTAATGGTTTGCTGTTTCCGCTGCAGTTGTTGATCTAAAACTTGTTGTCTATTATATTTTATCAGATTTTTCCCTGTTGAAGACTAATGATAATTTGTTGTATATTATCTTAGTCATAATATTCTTTACTGGGCTAGTTGAGCTCACCCATTTCCTTTTTGTTCCATTTTTCTTCTCAAGAGGTGAGAACATAGCAGGATTTAGTCAGGTTATGGAGTGATGGTTCTAGAAAGATGTTTTAGCAGTCCTCACTATTTCTGTAAAATAGTGTTTGAATAATTATAATGAAGACTTATTTGAGTGTGGATAGTGTCTAGAAGACAATATTTGTATTTAAACTCACTGTATGTGTTGTCATATTTTGCACGACAATTGTATTATTAAAGTTGTAGTTTGCTTTTTGTACCATGTATTTGGCGACTCAGAATAGGTGTTGTATACCTATTTTGGGGGCGTCACATCTAGATCATGAGTATGATAATTTCTCTTATATTCTTTGAGTTGTGGTGAGGCATAGGCTATGACTTTTCCATGTTGCATGAGAACACATCATAACCCTCTACTTAAAGCATCGCTGTACAAGACAAATCCCTCCGAACCAGATGGTATTGTGAGAACAGGTGCTGAAATGAGCCTCCTCTTGAGTTTTTGAAAACTATTCTCACATTCCTCGCTCTAACCGAATTTTGTATCTTTTTGAGTTAATTGAGTTAATGGAATAGCGATTCGAGAAAAATCTTTCACGAATCTCTGATAATAACCAGTTACGCCCAAAAAGCTACGTACTTCGGTCATTGACTTAGGTTGATCCCATCTTTGAATTGTTTCAATCTTTGCCGGCTCAACAGATATTCCGTGATTTGATATCACGTACTCAAGGAATGCTACTTCCTCAAGCTAGAACTCGTATTTCTTCAACTTGGCATATAACTTGTTTTCACGAAACTTTTGGAGTATCAGTCTCAAATGTTGCTCATGATCTTCACGGCTTTTGGAGTATATGAGGATGTCATCAATAAAGACAACTACAAAATGATTCAAATATTTCTTGAATACTCGGTTCATCATATCCATGAAGGTAGCAGGAGTATTAGTCAATCCAAAAGACATGACTAGGAATTTGTAATGCCCGTACCGAGTTCTAAAAGTAGTATTTGGAATGTCATCAATTTTAATCTTTAACTGATGATATCCAGAACGAAGATCGATCTTTGAAAAGAATTTGGCGTCTTGTAACTGGTCAAAAAGGTCATCAATGCGAGGTAACAGGTACCTATTTTTGATGGTGACATGATTCAACTCCCGATAGTCAATACAAAGTCTCATACTTTCATCTTTCTTCTTCACAAATAGAACATGAGCACCATAAGGACACATACTAGGACGATTAAAACCGATGTCTAACAATTCCTAAAGTGGGGTTTTTAGTTCTTGAAGTCCAATAGGAGCTATTTGATATGGGGCTTTGGAAATGGGTTTTGTACCGGGTTCAAGGTCGATACAGAATTCGATTTTACGCTCTGAAGGTAGGCTAGGAAGTTCTTCCGGAAATACGTCAGGAAATTTATTAACAATAGAAATATCATTCAAATCTGACGTATTTTTATTTAAATCCGTGACATGGGCTAAGAAAGCTTGACATCCATTTTTCAATAAACGAATAGCTTTATGGCTTGATATGATAGTGATTAACTTTAGTGGTTTGGTTGCTTGAATTTGAATTATAGGTTGGTTAGGAATATCAAAGCTAACAACCTTACAAAAACAATCAATTTTAGCATGATGATTGGTTAACCAATCAATCCCTAAAATCACATCAAATGCAAGTATTTTCAAAGAGATAAGATCGACAGGTAACGTGAGGGTGCCGATTTGAATCAAACAAGAATTATAAATAGTGGATGTAATGAATGTTTCTCCCAATATAGCTTCAAAAGATAAGTCAAAGTCTAATTTCTCTGGAGTTAAATTTAATCGTTGAGCGCAAGTATGAGAAATAAAAGAATGGGTAGAACCGGTATCAAATAAGATATAGACTTTGAAAGAGTTTATGATTAGCTTACCGGTGATGACTTCGTTCGGGTTCATCACTTTTTGGGAGGTTACGAAAAACGCTCTCCCTTGAACTACCGGCTTTGACTTCTCTAGGACGGCCTTTGGTGCCTCCATCCCAGCTGTACTTGGCTTTACTATAGACAAAATCGGGCTAGGTGACCTTCTCTTCCGCCATTATAACACGATGTTGTATATAGTTCAGACTGATATGTCCCTCCCCTCCACATTTGTAAAATACGATTGGCGGTCGTTCCCCTTCCTTAACAATAGGTGCTGGTGCTAACGTCCTTCCATCATTGTTGAATCTCCTCTTCTTGAAATTTCCACTTCTATTATCTTGGCCATGATTTTCGCCGAAGTGGTTACCATTTCTGGCATGTTGATTCCCTCCACATTTGTTGTCACCGCTTCGATGACTGCTACCACTGGTATTATCATTTTGCCAGCTGCTCTCTTTTGGTTGGGTTGACTCGTTATCGCGCTCCAATAACTGAGCCCTATTTACAACGTCTGAATACAAACACAATTTGTGAGAAATTAGGTATTGACGTATCTCGGGTTTCAAACCTCTTAGAAACATCTGCGTCATTCTCTCCTCATTATCAACCAAGTGGAACGTAAACCGGGATAACTCGGCAAACTTAGCTTCATACTGCCACACGATCATATTGTTCTGCTCCAGCTTGATGAACTCTACCTCCTCCATGTGACGAATACTTTTGGGACTTCGTTGAATAGTTCTTGAAACTTCTCCTAAGATATCTTCAGTGCGGCAGGCTGAGTACGCTTTATAGATTCCCACCAATAATCTACCTCTCCTCGCAACATGAAGGTGGCAAAGGGAACATTTTGCTCTTCGGAGCATCCCAAGACATCAAATATCTTGGCGATATGCTTTATCCACGTCTCCGCCTTAAGTGGTTTTGGCTCTCACAAAAACTCCAGTGGTCCCAGCTCCTTGAACTGCTTAGCGGTGACCATCCGAGAGTTGCCAGTGTTTTCACCTACATTTTGAACAGGAGTCTCTCTCGCCTGATGTTGCCTGAATTGCATAAAGCCTCTGAACATCCCATCGTTCATCATCTGGTCGATGTTGTTGTTTACCTGGGGATTATTGCCTTCCTGGTGCACATTATCCTCGGTATTGATCGTTGGTGACTCAACGGTCTCATGTGCTTTATTGCTTATCTCAACATTTTTAGATGTCATTTTCAAACACTGCCACAAAACTAGGGTTAATTGACATGCCACATATTATCCCTATACTCTGACAGACCAATTAAATAACAAATAAACTTAGGTAGGTCATCTTAGCGAAGGAATTACCCGACTCTCACCTCCTAGTTCTAGTCTCACATCTTAGCTAGGGATCATATCCCTAAGCTTTGATACCAACTGTGACGCCCCCAAAATAGGTATACACCACCCATTCTGAGTCGCCAAATATATGGTACAAAATACAAATACAAACTTAATTATACAACACGAGCTGAGAGTTTTTACACGAATATTGTCTAGTAGACAGTATTCAAACTCAAATGAAGTCGTCATTACAATTATTATCACATTATTTTATAAAATATTGAGGACTACTACAGCCACCATGTCGGACCGTCACTCCATTCCCTGACTAGTCACGGCTACATTCTTATTTCCAGAAAAGAACAATGAAAGCAAAAAGGTGAGCTCAACTAGCCTAGTAAGAAATATTATAACTAAGATAATACAGAATAAATTATCGTTAGCCTTCAACAGTGTTACACTAATAAACAACAAGTTTAACTGCAGCGGAACAAGCAATCCATTAGAAGAGTCAAGTAAAACATGATATCTACTATCTTCTATGATTTAAAAAGTTTATCAACAATTTTATCGCTAAGACTCAGCTTAATAAATAGTATCACAACCACAAATTATCCATGCACTACAGGCCAAAGATATTCGTGTTTTCACCAATGGTCATGATCATACTAGCAAATGTTCATCAATGCACTATGGGCCAATGAGGACTTTTACCACGCCATTTATAACATTACGGGTCATGATTATACCGAATGATCCCTGATCATAACCATACCAATCAACAGTCCATCTCTGCACGTAAGCCAAAGATGACTTTCGTCCCAATATAAACATGAGGATGATGACAATGATATAAGAATTCAATTAAAAGAAAGCAAAGGATAACTTTTTAAATATTTATAAGTAAAATTATCTAGAATTCAATAATGTCCAAATTGTCAACATCATACTGCTTTGTGGAATAAAATTTAAGAATAATATTGTATCAAAAATGATATGGACAACAAAGAAATCAATTTTTATCATGAATATATCCCGGGTATATAGTCCCCGAGTGAATAGTATCCCGTGAATAGTACTTCATGAATAGTACCCATAAATAGTACTTTGTGAATAGTACCCAGGAATAGTACCCGTGAATAATACTTTGTGAATAGTACCCCGTGAATAGTATTCCGGCATGAAAAGATCAATAATTATCAAGAATGGTCAGAATAATATTTCTATGAAAAGATACTAGATGAAGCGCAAATATCAAAGATATTCTACTAATTTCATGGACTTTAGAAGTAATACTTTAACAGAATGAGTGTAGAATTAGGAATACGAAACGAAATAATATTACTCACATACTACAGAGTATGGAAGAAAATATTATTTCTTATGAATAATGAACAAAAATAATACCCCTTACCTTAGAAGAAGACTGAATACTGGAATAGTGAAGTAGCAAACTACTCTTCTTCTTTCTCTCTATAGCTTCTCTCTCTATAATTGCTCTTGTGAGTCTTAGTGAATTGGTGAGAATGAAAGAAGAATGAGCTTCTATTTATAGGAAAACATAGTTTCGATAATTGCACGTTTTGGAGCTCGAATTATTACAGTATAATACCTTCATTTTTCCTTCTATTTTTAATTTAGTCCTACAAGTATTATCAAACTTGCACCACCTCCCCTAATAGTACATGCATGTGAATCAATAGTACATGCATTTGAATCAATAGTTCCATTCATGTAAACAAATGGTAATATGCATGTGAACTAATAGCAATTAATTGCTTATTTATCCGCTTAATTACCCGATTGGTCAATATAACCTGCAGAAATCAATTATTATCGAAATAAATGTCTATTTCCACTAACACTAATAATCCCAACACAATGAAAATATCAATTTCATCTTTAATTAACACAAACTTATTCATCATTAATATTATAACTCACAAAATTTAACAACCAAATCATTCTCAAGAAAAAAGGGGGCTTTCCGATAAGGATTTCTCCCTATTGGCTCGCAATTAGGTGACCAAACCTCTTTCCTTAACAGAACTTTATAGACATCGTTAATATTACAAATAATAATATTAATAACTTTATCGTCTAAATTATTGATTTAAAAAATATATAATATTATGCAGATGATACTGTGACAATAATTAAATCAATAATATGAGAAATATTATGCAGCAATTACTATAGCAATAATTAAGTATAACTGAGTGACTTCTCACGTAAACATCAATAATCAATACCGTGTGCTACTATGCAACCACACATATTACTGTACTTTTACTACCGGGTAGTTCAACAGTTTAACGGTAAAACTTTCGCCGTTATTTTTATAAAAAGATATTTCTGTCGTTTTCTAACTACGACAATACTTGTGTTGCGGGGTCCACCCATGATTATGTCGTCGTACGAATATTTTCTGTTAAAATGAATATTCCCCGACCAATCGAATATTTTATAACAACTTGCTTACTTTGCAAAATTTATAAATATTACCAACAACTATAACTCTATATCAAATCCACACCATAATATTCAAAAATATATTTTGAGAAAAATTAATCTTTATTCATAAAAGTTGGGGTCTTACAATAGCACTACTTCCAGATAATTGCACATTGATCTACATACACACATACATTCAGATAATGGTTTAAATTGAAAAGTGGTGGTCACCGTGGTAACACGGTTGTCGGGGGGGTGCCTAACACTTTCTCTCCACATAATCAAGCTCCCAAACCCTAATAAATCTCGGTTTCACAAACCTGTTAAATAGTGTCACATCACTAGGTCAATGTGCAAACCTTTTTCTCTGTTGAGTTGGTGCAACCATTTAAAAATACCAACTGGCGACTCTTATAGTCCAATCGTCGATATATACATGTCGGACCTTTTCACAACTTATTTTTCAAACAAATCTCACCTAACATGAGAACACCAAAAGGTAATAAACGAAAAGGGACAAATAAAAATCTCGAAGTCGACAACTATATCATAGTACATTCTCTTATAACATCAAGCTATAACTATTCGTTCATTACATATCATCTATCATTTTACAACTTAACCAAATCACGTTGTGATCTTACTGTACAACCATCTTCTTTATGATTCCTTTCTTATATTATGATTGTTTTGGTTTCACGATCGTCATTACTTCTCTTTAATTAAGTTGTCTTATTATTATTTAACTCAATTTTTAACAATTCAGGTTATTCTTTGAACCCACACATATTATCTTAACTTGTTTCATAAGCATTCTCTGAATTTATCATCTATTAAACTCTATTTGAGTTCATTATTATTATTTTAATCGCATTATTCTAGCAGACACCATCTATTTAATAATACTTAACATCTTACTACTGGAGTCAGGTAACTCCATATTCATATCTTTTAAATACCTCAAGATTCTTCTTTGAAACTTTTCATATACATTTTAATTTCTTCTCTATACATTTATTAAATTTATTTATTATTGTTCAAACTCTAATTCAGTTCATTCTTTACAATCTTCTCCTTTCTTCTATAAGGTTATAGCCTAAGGTAGTCTTACCTAAGGTTTATAACCTACAATTTTGATACCAAATGTAATATCCCCAAAATTTATACAATTCAACTCTTGACTTCAGTCGTTATCAATTCATCTTTATTCTATCATTACATCATTAATCGATGTTAAACTTCATAAAATGCGGAATAATTAAAACTTTTCTGTCTTCTTACTTTAATTCCCTAAATTATAACTGTTATCAACTACACATATATGAATCAAATTTATTTTATGATTCACATTATCAGAGTTATTATATAAAATCTTACATCTCAGCTCGATATTCCTTATATATTGGGTAGCTAAAACTTTATAACTAAATATGAAGTTTCACATCATAAATTATCAAGTACATTTCTCAAAATCTATATCTTTACATACCTTTGAACCATACTTAGTTTATTACTAGCTTTATCACATTTAATTAATAAAACTTACGTCCAGGTTAAATACCCTTTTTAAATCGGACAAAATTTAAACTTTATAACTCAACATTTTTTAAAAATCAGACATTATCAAGTACATCATTCGAAACCTTAAACATGGTTCAAATAATAACAACTCAGCCAAAGTATATAAATATTCATGCATTACATCTGATTCATGACTTTCAAGTAGCACATATAGTTACTTTAAATCCTTAACCTACAAAAGTGGTTATTTGCAAGGTTGAGCTTGACAACCCAGCAAATCTAACAGTGTACATGCATCACGTAGCACATAATAACATGCTCAACATACATCTCATAATCACTGGACTAACATAACACATATGCTGCAGTTCACATAACAAGTATTAAGATTGAGTTCCTTACTCAATCAACATTATGTACTCAATTAACGTAGTCATAAATTGATTTTAACATTTGACACTTACAACATAAAAAATACATTATGCTCTTTGCAATACAGATTTAAAATAATTCATCATCAAGTTCACATAACAAATAGGAACTGAAAGACTAGCCTTGATCATTGTTTACCGATAAGAGATTAATAGCTTACAGCTATCTGCACTTCACGTGCCCTACACAAATATATAAATATGCACATCAACTATTAGTCACATAACAACGTATATTAGTTGTAATGTAAAATTTACTCTACATCCCATAACCCTTCCTATTAATCAATACACAATGTTCAATTTGATTGTGCTAACTTTTGACTTATATCTCATAATATTTCATCTTAGTCATAATCGAAGTTCGTTCGCGTGTTTAAGTCTTGCTATGGCTCCTTATTGGTTTTATATTTATCCCATTTCATATCTTATAATGTTCATTTCAATTGAATTAAAACACTTTTTACGTTCATTAACACTTGTCATGACGTTTTGACGTTCATTCGTCACACGCCCGATTCGTCTCCCATGTGTATGCTTAGTATGTTTATACAACTTATCTAATACATTATTTATTAATGTTAAGCATAATTATATTTTCTAATATTCATATTTTATAACTTAAAATAACATCTTTTATCGTCAGAAGCACTACACTTGCATACGTGCATGCCCGACGCCCTCCGATAGACTCTGAATACACATCAGTCCTAAAGATGGCCATTTTGGACCCCTTTTTCTGACCTCAAATCAAAAAACTTAAAGAATAAAAGTTGTAGGTCTACTCGTTATCTTTCAGAATCATCCTGAATCGTCTCAATTGGAGTTTGTATGAATAAGTTATGGTCGTTCTACTATAGGAGGTCAAAATAGTCACATCTGACACACCATGAGCGCAGCTGCGCCCAATTAAGCCTTGGAAATAGTGTAGCTACGCCTAAGAGAGCAGTTGTACCCCAATAGACTTCGGGCACAGCACAGCTATGCCCGTTAGCAGAACCAGAATTAGCAGTTTACTGTTCTTGCGATTTTTTGACCTTTTTCTCCTTCAAATCTTCATAACTCGCTATACACATCCAAATTAGTCTGTTTTCTATTCTATAGATTTGTAATTCATAAAAATACAACATACCTAAGAATCAATAATCTACAGAAACATTAACTAACCCAAATTTTGACCCAAATCTATTGTTCATACTAAATTTTTATGTTTTAGCATGTTTAGCGAATTCATTCACTACGGATTCGATTCTTAACCAAATAAAACTATTAAAACTTCATTATTTTCGTATTTTCGAGTACTATCATAATACATCATCAATTTAAGGTTTTCATCATGATTTCATAACTAATCTTTAGCTCCAACTAAGCCATAACATACATATATTATTAAGAACACAAGTTCTTCATCTTTAGCATAATTTCATGAATTTGATTATCAATCACTTTTAGATGATATATATAACAAAATATATATACCCATAAACAAATATAAACTATACTTTAACAAATTCAACAAAAAAAAACACCTAATTATAGAGACTTTAGACAACAAAAACCATACACTATAAACTTAGGAAATTTACCTTTGATTCTTCTAAGCTCTAATTAGATGATTGGAAGTCCTTGTTTAATCCTCTTTTTTTTCCTCATGATTCTCAAAGTTTCACTTCCCTCTTCTCAATTTCTCTCTAAGCTCCCTCTTTCTCTTTGTGTTTTCTCTTACTCATGTGAAGGAGAAATAAACTGATGAAACTTACGTGATTTTGATTTGTTATACACCCAAAAGCCCCAACTGTTATAGAAAAGAAAAGGTCTAGGCGATGTTTGGCTTGACCTCAAACAAACTCCTTTGACTTATCTTCATCTTATTTCATTTTCATACTATACAATATATCCTTCTATTCCTTTAATTCTTCCAACATGTCACACTTCATTATTTTTATTTGCTAAATTATTCAGCCAACAGTCTTCCCATCTATTTACCCATATGACTTGTGGAATTACATTCATAAGTAAAACACTTATAATCAACTAAACATTTTCTAAGAATCATTATCATATACTCAAGTCATAAACACTCGGGATATTACATACACAAACCTTATTGTTACATTGAGCAAGTTCCTTACCTTATTTCAATTACGATTGATTAAGTTGTATCTTTATTGAATATTGAGCAAAGCTCCTAAATCTATTTCCTTATTGAAAAAGAATGTAATCTTAGCTTATTATTATTGTTCAAGTAATGTTTATTATTCTTTTCAATGTTTTCCAGTTTATTCTTAAAGCATGAATTTGATGCGGAATGACTCATGGCTATTTCATACTACGTTCTTATCGAATCCTTGAAATGTTATTAAATTTTTGATTTAACTAATCCTTAGTTGATGAACATTGAACTCTAAATTATCCTTAAAGCTAATTCAAATCAAATTTCCTTTGGTGCGGACTTGTATGTTAAAACTGATATGAACAACCCTATGATAAGGGGATTATTTACGCGAAAGCGTTAAGATGTTTGTGTATAATACATGGTACTAAGTGTTGATCCGCCTAAGTACGAGAAGGAAGATCCATATAGTCTAACGAATGTTAAAGGTTTTGGTAGAAATACTTATAACCTGGGACATAGTTCATGGTCTTGTGACCCTCAGATGAATTCTAAGTTTTGATTTCAATTCTTAATTATCAATGATAGGAAATGTTATTCAATTCAATTAAGCTTATTCATTGATAGTTATTTTATTTTCATTGTTTATTGCCATTCCAAGTGAGCATTTGTTTTACTTACTCTTGCATATATAACCATTGCAGCTGAAGTTAAGAAAGTTAACGACCCATCTACCAGTAAAGGGAAAAGCTAGATGAACAAGTGTTGAAGACGTGTTCTATTTTATTTAACTGGATTATTTAACTAGACTTGGTTAATGATGTGATGTAACTAATTTTTTTCGCATTTGATGATGTATTTAAGGTTAGATGACCTGGGATCTATTTGATTAAGTGATGTAACTCTTTAATGGGAAGATTTATTGCTTAAGTTTTCTTTAACTTAGGTAGTTAGATATGAATGTTTGGACAGTGAACACCAAATCCTGTGAAAATGAAATACCCGGATTTAGGGGTGTCACATTCTCTCTCTTTATTAGAAGTGGTAGATCTTTTGTTGATCATTCACCTACCTCTATTTACACTTTATTATATCCGAACATACCCTATGGCATACTATAAAGTATTAAGTAATATGACAAAGTATAATTCAAAATATACAAAGTACTATGATGATCTCAAGTCCAACGATCATTTGTATAACAATCACTATAGGAACTCCTATTATCAGGTAAGTAAAACTCCATTAGGCTGTGCACCGTCTTAATAGGCCTTGATAGAAAGTGTAATTACTATGTGAATAATTATGTGATAAATAAGATGTAAATTTGAAGTGTTATATGACTAATGGGATATGTTGATGTTATCCTGAAACCTTACCAGTCCAGGGAAGTTGATGTAAATAGCAGTAATGCTATCTTTTCCATGTCTTTAAAAGTCATGAATGAATAAAAATAATGATATTCATTCAAGATGTTATTTATTATGTGTTAACTTTAAAATGTTCAAGTTAGGTATTAAATACTTAAAGAATTGTGTAATGATCTAATAAGCATATTTTTAAACAGAAAATGCCGCCAAGAAGACGTCAACCACGACAACAAAATTCTGAGGGGTCTACTAATAATGATGACGCCAGTGCTAATCCAGTTTAGTAGCTGGTGACCTTATTGATGGGAGCATTGCAGAATCGACCACAGAATCAGGCCACAATTTTTAAGGACTTTAAAGCGGTTGGACTGCCAGAGTTTCGAGGATCTATGAATCCAGTGGATGCTAAAGCTGGGTTATAGAGATGGAGAAAGTGCTCGACATTACTAGAGTCAATGACGATTAAAAGACTACTTTCACAACATTTATGCTCAAGTCGGAAGCCAGCTACTAGTGGCAAACGAATAAGACTCGAGGTGGAAAAAGGGATAATATCGTGGGACAGATTTAAGGAATACTCTTCGAGATGTATTTTTCAATGAGCTCACAGAATCAGATGCAGGTTCAGTTTCTAGAGCTTTAGTAGGGTGCAATGACAGTATCGGAATATGCGGCAAAATTTAATGAGTTGGCGAGGTTTACACCATATTAGGTCAATACAGATGAGTGTAAGACGAGAAGATTCGAACAGGGACTGAAGCCCTGGTTGTACAACAACGTCTCGATGTTTCAGTTGAACACATTTGTAGTTGTGTTGGAAAAGGTAATAATAGTAGAATGTGGGAGTGATGCTCTGACCAAGTATAACTAGAAGAAGAAGAAGAAGAAGAAGAAGAAGAAGAAGAAGAAGAAGAAGAAGAAGAAGAAGAAGAAGAAGAAGAAGAAGAAGAAGAATGAATGAATGAATGAATGAATGAATGAATGAATGAAATTGAGAATAAGACTGGTGGTAGCAATAGCGGTGGAAATGATGAGTGGGTTTCATACCTACGAATTCGGTTCCTATTTGGACTTAAACAGTGTTTAATCTGTCTGTTTTAGTATAGTTTTATGTGTTTTTGCTTGTTTTGTTTATAGGTTTCAGTTTATGTTAGTTAAGATATGATGGTGGCAAGGTGGCGAGAATTGGCATGAAAAGCAAGGAAAAAGTAAACTGCAGCTTAGTTCCCCGCCCGGGTGGGCATTTAACAAAGGAAATACCCCGTCGGGGTGGGGGTGCACGTGGCAGAGGCATGATACCCCACCAGGGTAGGGGTTCTCAAGGCAAAATATCCCGCCGGGGCGGGGTTGCACGGCTAGAAAAGGAGAGTTTTACTGAAATTCTACTACTATGATGGTGTGGACTGCATGACTTGGGAATCAATTGGGACTGGATTGTGGACGGTTTTATCAGCTTTTACAGAGACTTAAGCTCATCAATTCATACAATCATTAATCAATCATTAATTTTCAATTTTGAAGCCTTAATTTTAAGAAGATTTTGGAGGAACGGAGTGAAGAAGCAAGGATCACGAAGATTGCAGAATTAAATGAGGAGATGTGACACCCCCATATCCCGGTACTTCATTACCTCAAGATTTGTTGTTCACGATAATCAAAACATTCATATCTGACTACCCAATCGTAATAAATTGAATAATAAAACATGCCCATACAGGATTACATTAATAAAACATTATCTCCTAGGTTCTCTAACCTTTAATACAATCATTCAAGTTCGGAATTTAATTATTTCATTACATTATTACTGAAAAGTCTATGATCATAACGATAAACAAAAGTACAAATCAGCATCACTTGTACATTTTTCCCTTTTCTTTGCTAGTTGAAGGCTCATCTACCTTCTGAACTTTAGCTGCAATGAGTGTATAAATATGCAAAACAATTGCTTACTGGATATAACAATAAATCAATAGGAAAGTAATAATAATAATTGCCAACAAATAGGCTTATCAAATCTGAAGAATACTCCAACAATGATATTCAAAAACTGGAATCCAAAATATGGAATATATGTAACTGAGGGTCATAAGACCATGAACTATGTCCAAAGTTGTGAGTAATCTTTCAACCCCAACTTTAACAGTCATAAAACTATAAGAACTCCCCGTACTTAGGGGGATCAACCCTTCGTACAATGTATTGTGTACAAATATTTTAACGCTACACGTAAATTATCCCCTAATAATAATAGGGTTGTTCATCCCAGTACGTAGAGTACAAGTCCGCACCAAAGAAAGTTTGGTTTGGATAAGCTTTCAAGGGGAATTGAAGTTTAACGAACATCAACTAGAGGACTAGTTGAATCAGTGTTTGATAAACATAATAGATGTTTAATAACAACATAACATAGAACAATTGAGAATCATAAATGAACTGATTATACATATTAAACTCATGCTTGAAATAACTATAGAGCATAAGTATTCAACAAAATGAATAAAATGGTTAACCTTTGCTTGAACAATAAATAAGCTAAGGTTAGAGTCTTATAACATTAGAAATGAATTTACTGAACGTACATTAACTGATAGCAAGCTGGAAACTAAAAACTTGCCCCACATGATATTAAGTTATCCAAAGAGTTAAAACAGTTCAATAATAGAGATGAGAGTTCAAAATTACGCTCATTATAAAATAATAGAACTTAAGAAACTTGCTTAACTGTAAACAAGTTAGAATGAATCAATCAATAAAATTGATTTATTCAATAACAGTTAAGATAAGAAGCTTGCTCAATCAAAAGCATGAAGTTATACAATATAATAATAGAACTAACTCAACGAAAGTGTAGAGTTAGAAAACTTGCTCAATGTAAAAAGATAGGGTTTAGAAACTTGTCTCGAGCGTAAGCTAAAATATTAAAACTCACGTTCACCTATACACAGTATTAAAACCACAACATCTATTAGACATACTAATATTCACTTTTCAATATAAAACGCATTAGTAGCAAAACTTGTTATTTTAGCTCAAGTCTTAAGCTACCATTTACATTTCAGAATTCCCAAGTGTTAATCATCACAGCACATAACTAACGTTCATTGTATAAACTAGGTTATCACATAACGCGTTATTGATTTACTAATTATTTTTATAACTTTGAATTTATAATACATATAACACAACTCTGTATTAGCCTTGTTGTTATATGTTGAACACATTACCATAACCTTTAGCTAAGCCACAGAGAACGACCAAAGCCTACAGAATTAGCAGACTTTAGTGTCTGGAAATGGGCACTCGCGCAGCCACGCGAGTTTTGTACTGGGAGGCCGCGCGCCCGCGCCTAAGGGCTGAGCGACCGGGCGACGCACAGAACTCAGTTTTACAGAACAGAGCTTCAGCACTTTTCTTAAGCCAACCAACACGAATTTCACCCACCAAACAGTGATAATAACACGTAAAATAAATATACAACTATCATAGACATGATTCCTAACATATTCAACCACTTAGCATAATTTAACAATCACTAAAACTATTTTAATTCCTCAATTTTCATGTTTTCATACAAAAACTCAATTTTTGATATTCATTCTAAAAATCATCACTGTGAATTCATTACATGACCAAATCATCTCATTCAAATTATGTTATGTTCGTATCTCAACAAACTAGCATAAACAAAACTCAATTAACATCTTAGCATGCAATTTGACCATCAAAATTAGTACTTTCATAGCTACATATGAACACATATATATAATGACAAAATTTCTACTGATATCCAAAATTAGCATTCGATTATTGTTTAAACATAATATCTAATCATCATAGACACATGCAATCATCATAACTAATTCAATAACATCAATTCTGAACACCTAAAATTCACAAAGTATGATTATAATATCAAAGTTGTAAAACATACCTTCAATTACTAACACAATCGTTGCTAATCACTGGAATTGCTATGAAAATTCACAAGTTTTCCTCTCAATTCTCTCAAGCTCTCTATCACTTCTCTCTAAACTCATACTAAGCCAATAACCAACTGACCAACTAGTATGCGTAATAATACAATACAAAACTGATATAGTCTTAATACCCATAATAGCTATCATCAGTTATCAAAATAACGTATATATTATATTTATTATTTAAATTTATTTTATTTGTTTATTTTAAATTTCAAAAATTAGAAATACCAAAAGCCATAAGGCTTGTTTGGCAAAACCATTTAATTTTAAAGAATTAAAATACTTACGCCTTGTTTCGTAAAAACTAAATTAAACCCTTTTTAATTTATTTTAATAAACACTTTAGTTTATAATTATAATCACATACTATATTTTAATTAAATATAGCATTTTAGCAAATATCACAAAATTATAATTTCCATTATAACTTTATTTAATAATTTAATATACCATCCAAATTATTAAATCAAAACAACAGTATAACATCTCATGTTATTTCTACAGCTCTCTAAATTATAAATTAATTCAATTTAGAAAAATTCCCTAATAAATTTAGATTCATAAATATTTACTAACAACCATCAAATCAATAAAATATTTATTTCATCAATTCAACAATAGACACATCAAATAAATATTTATATTATTCGATAAATATTTAATATTACAATTTGAAATTTCGGATCGTTACAATAGAAGGGTGATTTTATATTATTCTTGTTCTTTTATTTCAGTCTATAATTGGGATGATGTTTTCTTTAATCTATTCAATGTTTAATTCATTTGTTATGAACTAATCATCTTATTAAGCTTACAATGAATCTTTAAGTGTAATAAAGATTATCATGCTTTGATTTCAGTTCTGTAAAACTATTTTTAAGTTTATCTATTATGGTTTGTTCGTAATTTATGAATTGCTTGATCACCAATTCTATGTGGATTTGTATGGATTCGAGAGATGAGATATGAATCTAGACTTAATCATAATAGCACATGTTTATGATTTCTGCATTTTGATGGAATTCATGATGTATGTTTAGGATAGAGATATACGTAACATCGCATGTAATCGTGTAAGAACTTGGAATTTAAACCTTCTTTAATTGTAATTTATATAGAGATATAGTGAATTAGTTAATTACGGTGTTTGGTTTAATTCTATCAATTGTGGATTTAAGTTAATATAGTTTTAGTGCATTGAGAGATGGCTAATTCTACTTTTGTGTTCTTGATTAATGAACTAGAATAGATAATTGGATTGAAAAGAAGTGTGATAATTTGAGTGAAGCTTAAAGTGAAGTTGTAGGCTTAATTCTCCATTATCTGATTAAAATTTACAGTAGTTAGTTAAGTTGATTTGATTTGATTTTTAGTTTATTGGTTTTTCTCTATTTTCAATCATTAATTCGATTAGTTTAATAAAATTGAGATAATACGAAGCAGGTAATTGTTTGATTAAAATTAATACTTGTCACTGTGGGGACGATACTTGACTTATCATTATATTATTTGTTGATCATGTATACTTGTTAGCCGTGCATAATTAGATTACACCCAACAAGTTTTTGGCGCCGTTGCCGGGGGCTGGATTTTAATTTTATCGCTTTCGATATCAATTTAATTAGATCAATTTTAGTTAAACAATTTTTCTTTTTCTTTTTGTTATTTCTTGTTTCAGGTTCTCTTACTTAGTGCATGCAAACTCGGTCAAAGAAACCAGATTTGCTTCCTTACGAGGACGACATCAAACGAAGGTTTCAGAGGCTTAGTAAGTGGATTAAGAAAACTCGAGAGAATTTTGATAAGCAAGAAAGTATGGCTACAGAGGATCAAAAAGCACTGAGGGACTATGTTACTCCTAGAGTTAATGAAATTTAGTCAAGCATTACCAGGTCTGCGATAGCTGCTAATCATTTTGAGATCAAGCCTGAGAAGATTCAGATGATATAAAATTCAATAAAGTTTAAGGGATTGACTAATGATGACCCAAACAAGCATCTGGTTAGCTTTATGGAGATTTGTGATACCTTCAAATATAATGGGGTATCTGATGAAGCAGTTAGGCTACGGTTGTTTCCATTCACACTGCGGGACAAGGCGAAGAGTTGGTTATAGTCACTACCATTAGGATCAATTACTACTTGGGATGACCTAGCTCATAAGTTTTTAGCTAAATTTTTACCACCAGCGAAGACTGCGAAGATGAGGAATGAGATTACAACTTTTGAACAGCTGCATAGTGAGTCTCTATACGAAGCTTGGGAAAGGTACAAGGAATTGATTAGAAAGTGTTTGCATCATAGATTACCCAAGTGGCTGCAGATGAACACCTTTTACAATGGGTTGAATGGTAATCTCCATACAAGTATTGATGCAGCGTCTGGGGGAGCTTTTATGGCGAAAAGATTTGAGGAGGCATATGGCTTAATTGAGACGATGGCAGCTAACAACTATCAGTGGCCCACAGCAAGAATGACACAACCAAAGACAGTTGAGGTGTTAAAGGTAGATGGAGTGACAGCTTTATAGGGTCAAAGTTTGGCGCTATCAAAGAAGATGAATATCCTTACGGGTACACAGGTTTAGCATGTGGCGTTTGTGTGTAAATTGTGTGCGGGGGAACGTCTGATAAAGCAGTGTGCTATCAATCCTGTAGCAGTTCAATTTATAGGTAGTTATAACAGAATACCTCATAATCCGTATCAAAAAACCTATAACCCAGGGGCAAGGAACCATTCGAACTTTTTGTGGAGTAATAACCAAAATTAGCAAGCTCCACGACCATCTTATCCCCTCGGTTTCCAAAATCAGCATCAACAGTCAGCTCCACATCAAGAGAAAAAGATAGATTTGGAATAGTTATTGTTAAAATATATATCTGGTAATGAGGCAGCTATAAAAACACAAGCCACAATAATTAAAAACTTGGAAAACTAGATGGGTCATCTTACATTAGCATTGAATAATAGGCCTCAAGGGACTTTACCAAGTGACACGGAGAAGAATCCAAGGGGAAACTATGAATAGTGTCAAGCAATCACATTAAGAAGTGGGAAACATCTTGAGGGATAAAGTGCAGAAAATTTGCCAAAGAAAGATGTCAAAGAAAGTGAAGACAAGTTAGTTAAGGAGAAACATGGTGAAGACAGGAAAGTGGACAAGAATCAAGCAGATGTTGAACCAGTTATCTATCCTCCACCACCATTTCAGAAGAGAGTTCAAAAGCAGAAGTTAGATAAACAATTCTAAATTTTTTTGGAAATCTTCAAGAAATTGAACATTAACATTCCATTCGCAGAAACCCTATAACAAATGCCGAGTTATTCAAAGTTTATGAAGGTTATTTTGTCGAGGAAGAAGAAGTTGGAAGATTATTAGACTGTAGCATTGACGGTGGAATGTAGTGCGATATTGCAAAGGAAGTTGCTTCCAAAGTTGAAGGATCCAGGGAGTTTTACCATTCCTTTCACAATTGGGAACATGGCCTTCAACAAATATTTATGTGATTTGGGTGTGAGTATGAACCTCATGCCATTCTCTGTGTACACTCAGTTGGGTTTGCCGTCACCAAAACCTACAAACTTCTCACTATAGTTGGTAGATAGATCGGTTACTTATCCAATAGGGATTATTGAGGATATACTAGTAAAGGTGGATAAGTTTAGCATATTTCATCATTTTGAATTATGAAGAGGTGATAAGTAGTTTTATATCTACATATCTTAATATTAATTGACTTCAATTATTGCTTAAACTTAATCGTTTTAGTAGCTTTTCATACATTTTTGATTTCTTGTGCATATTACATGTTTGGGAACTTTTTTGATGACATTTGAATCTTAAAGGAATGTGTGGATGCTAAAAGGAATAAGTGATGGCAGAAGAGTGATATTGCAATAGCAAAATATAGAAAATATAATCTGGTGCACGACGCAGCTGTGCCTAATTTGGCCTTGGGTGCAGCGCAGCTGCGCCGATCCTGTCCTAAAAATCTTGCAGCACAGCTATGCCCCATTTAGCTTTATGGGCAGCGCAGCTGCGCCGATCCCTGTATTCCTGTAGTTGATTTTATTTAATTTGACCAATTAGATTTGTTCGTGGGCAAAGGAAGGACTCGTAAATTAGTATTTATATTGATATATTCACAATTTATAAGGAGAGACTAGTTCTAAGGCTCCATAAATCCCTCTTGGGATAAGTTTATTTTATTATTCATGTTTAATTGTTTTCCTAGATTAGGAACCCTAGATTAAACTAGAACTAAAGATTGAAGCTCTTGATCATCATTGGAGAATCAGATTTGAAGCAAGAAAATGAAGGTTTGTTTATCTCAATTCTAAATTCTTTTCTTATCTATTTGTATCTTTAATGTTCAATCAATTGTGGTTGATGGATTCTAGTTCAGTTATGAATTAAATTCTGTTTTGAGATTACTATGGATCTTATTGTGTAGTTAACTTTAATATACTTTCTTGTTAGTCTTGTTAGTTGTGCTTGGATTGTCTGTTATGGTTTACCCTTAATTGCTTAATTGCCTAGCTGACAATTATTGTGATAATCCATATGAACTTGAGAGACGGATTATGGGTTTAGATCTGATCATAATAGCATGTATTTATGTGTTCTACATGGAGTTGAAATTCTTGATTTGTGCTTAGGATAGACATATACCGAAGCATTGCATGTAATCTAATAAGAATTTGTACTTAAACCTTTTTTAATTATAATTCACATTGAGATATAGTGGATTAGTTAATTAGGGTGTTCAAGTTGATTCTATCATCTGTGGAATTGATTTGATATGAGTATGGTGCATTGAGAGATATCCATACTTTACTTTTGTGTTCTTGATTAACAATCCAGTATAATTAATTTGACTTAACAGGAAGTGTACTGATCTAAATGAACAATAGGTGAAATTATAGTCTCAAGTTTTCAATATCTAGTTCACTTTAGGGATAGTTAGTATTAATTTAATTAAGTATTTTAAATTAAATAATTAAATCATTTGTTTAAATAAAATTGATTTAGTTATAGGCTAGTGGTTGGTAAATTTTTTTTAACAATTCTCTTTCGGAACGATACTCAACTTATCATTATATTACTTGTTGACCACGTATACTTGCGTGCTGTGTGTAATTAGATTTTACACCAACAAGTTTTTGGTGTAGTTGTTGGGGAATTAGTTTAATAATTTTTGCCAATATTACCTTCAATCAAATTAGTCTTAAATTAAACTTCTTTTTTAATTTTTTTTTTATTATTCTCTTCCTATTTTTATCTATTTTCAGGTCCAATGGCTAGATGCAACGCTCAATGGCCATATTTGAGTATGACTCAGCTAAGGGACACATGGTTTGATGGACTTACTGGAATTTTTGCATTATCAGGACAACTTGAGAAACTTTCGAGGAGGTTGGACATTGTTGCAGCCAAACGTATTCGAAGGATAGCAGTTACTTGCAATTATTATGCTGAAAATAATCTGAGTGATCAATTCACCGTCAGTTTTGGCCCAGGACAACATGGTGGTGACTACCTTAACCAGTATGCATATGCCAATTATCATCAAACTTGGGGGTATCACCCAGATTCTTCATGGAGCTACAATTATGAAGACCAATACTACGCTCCAAATTCAGCATACACATCGAAATTTTCATATTCACCTCCATTGCCACAAGAAGAAAAGTTAAATTTTGAGGAATTCATGTCGAAGCTCATAGAAAACCAAGAAGAGAGGAAGATGAGTCAAGAAATGTCAAGCCATAAATTTCAGGACCAGATAGAACAACTCATTACTACTTCAACTCATGGTCCTCAATACATGGATTCCAAAACTTAGATAGATAATTCAGGGTTGGAGGAATTATTGTCCAAGTTCGTAGCATCAAATGAGGATAGGAGGATTAATCAAGAGATGTCAATTCAAAATCTTCAGAATCAAATAGATCGAATGTTCAAAGCCTTGAATAACTGTCCTCAAAACAATTTGTGTTATAACTTGAACTCTGAAGTTGACAAAGTGCCCGAACCAAATCTACAACTAGATGAGCCACTAGATGATGAAAAAGAAGAGACAAGTATGGATAATGAAAACAAGGTCGGTGAAGAATTAACTATGAGTACCTACGATGATGAGTAGATGTTTTTAGTTCCCCAAGTACCTTTTCCTTCAAAGACCGAGGATACAGTTAGATTTGCACAACCATGCTCGCTTGGTAGTCATGTCGTCAGCAAAACTATTTATCACATGAGTGCTAATGAAATTTTAGAGCCATGGTTGAATGAAAAGGAGTGGGTAGAGAAAGAGACCATTATGTTTGATAAGCGTCACTGCCCATTCAAATTACAAGAATAATGGAGAAAACACCTAGTTGCTAGATGTTCATAAATGGGATCCTATCTACAAAAAGTAAGCTGGGTGGGTTTGATTTCAGCGCTATCAATAATGAGAATCTCTCGAATACTACATTGCTCCTGATGGATGGAGAATTCCTCAACTTTTGTAGAGGAATCATATAGCGTTGATCAGACAGAGTCAGGTTGAAAGACTGTAAATTAAGCGCTCGATGGGAGGCAACCCATCCAATCTAATCTTCTCTCCCTCTATGTTAATTCTTATTTATAGTGTTATTAGTAGTAGATGTTGATTTAGTTATTTTAGTAGGATTTTATGATATTTCTCAGGTGGAAATTTGATTGGCCAACGTATTGCGTGATAGAAATTTGGAAAAATCTAAGCAAGCTTGGGCTTAAGGAAGCGCAGATGCGCCCATACCTAAGCCAAATCCAGCGCAGTTGAGCCATAGCCTAAAGTTGGTTTTTAAAAACAAAAAAGAGCCAAACCAAACATAACATTCAGTTTATTTAAACTATCGACTCCCTAGTCTCTCAAAACCGAACCCAGCAGAGAACTCTAACTGCTACTACTCCTCTTCTATATCAATTTCTAGCACTTCATAATTTCATATTCAAATCTACACCCTACTCTGTGACGCCCCCAAATCCAGGTTCTCTAACCTCAGATTCGGTGCTCACGATCTATCATCATCATAAACATTCTATAAACTATTACGAAACAATAAACATGCATTGTTCATTATAATAAAGTTTCATAACATAGTCTCAAGGTCTTCTTAACCTTAACTTAAACACATCATTCATATTACAAAAGGTTTACATAAGAAATTCCATCAGATAATAATAAATAACACGCATTCTAAACTATTCTTTGATCTTGCCCTTGCCTTTGTCTTTCGTATTGGATCATTCATGCTTAACTGAAATAAATGTCATGATATAACAAGGGTAAGAAACTAATTTTCTTAGCAAGTTTATACACAAGGGAGATATATCATGACTAGAAAGAAGTTTTGCTTTCAATGTTCAACAATAGTATAAGATTGTGAAGGAACATGAATTAATAATCAATAATTGAATATTTGAATAATTGAATAACATGTACGGAGTGGGTTTGAAATAACCATGAACATTTGCCAAGGTTCTCAGTCATTTAAACTGGACCTCTTAATAAGTTTTGTTATTCAAGGGGATCAGCCTTTCATACCCCATGATTTATGCATAAACACTTAATAATCCAGCATCATGCCTTAATCAAATCCGACCTTTTCTCAGTCAAAAGTTCTTATCATATCAATTTAATAAGAACAACTTTTTAAAACACATTTGATTTAACAAATTTAAACATGTTTGATCTAGCTGATACAATTAGCATAGATCTATCTCAAAAATAGTTCATGATTGAAAAAACTTTAATTTAATTCGCAGTTCAATAATAATTGAAAAGGAATTCAATTGCACCAAGTGTGAATCTTAATAATCAATATAGATGTGAATAATCATCAATAATTATTCACTAACATGCTTTGAAAATAATAACTCAAGTTTGAGTTAGGGAACTTGCCTCGTTTGTATGCTACGTCTATACAATAAAATTCTATCCGCTAGACAGTTTAATTATCTTCCTTTGAGAGACTTATAGTTAATCTTTCAATTAGTCATAGCATAACATTAGATTATGTAATCACATATATATTATATGCTACATTTAGTTCTTAGAAATATTATCCTGCCTCGATAATGTTACTATTAAATAACAAATACATTTAATTCACTTAATATTATTAATCTTAATAATATTTAATTTACCTCTTAGTATTATTAGTTCACTAATAACACTTTTATTCGCTTACTAATATTATTCGCATCTTAATAATATTTTAATACTTTGCTAATATTATTAATCCTATTAATAATATTTTAATCATGCATTAATATTATTACTATAATAATATCTTACGTATGCTTTAATATTTTAATACTTTGCTAATATTATTAATCCTATTAATAATATTTTAATCATGCATTAATATTATTACTATAATAATATCTTATGTAGGCTTTAGTATCATTAATCAATTAATCACATATATATTATATGCTACATTTAGTTCTTAGAAATATTATTCTGCCTCGATAATGTTACTATTAAATAATAAATACATTTAATTCACTTAATATTATTAATCTTGATAATATTTGATTTACCTCTTAGTATTATTAGTTCACTAATAACACTTTTATTCGCTTACTAATATTATTCGCATCTTAATAATATTTTAATACTTTGCTAATATTATTAATCCTATTAATAACATTTTAATCATGCATTAATATTATTACTATGATAATATCTTACGTAGGCTTTAGTATCATTAATCAATTAATAATACTTTATTCATTTACCAATAGTATTAACCTTTTAATAATATTTTATTCATTTACTAATATTATTAATCATTTAATAATATTTTATTCTTTTACTAATGTTATTACATTTTTAATAACATTTTATTTAATCTCAAATATTATTATTTACTTAATAATATTTTAATCATCCAATAATACTTTAATCTAATATTATTAATTTTTTAATAATATTTCAATCTAAGATTAATATTTTAATCAAATATTATTAATCATTTAATAATACGTTAATCATTTATTAATGTTTAAATAAAATATTATTAACCATTTAATAATATTTTAATAAAGTTTTAATCTTAATATTCTTATTTACTTAAAATATCAGATTCTAATATTATTAATATCATAATAACATTTTAATAATTTATTAGACCAATAAATAATTTATTTTAATTGTTCACCCTTTATTAAACCACTTATTTAATACCCATAAAAGGTCATAAATAATATTTCCTATTATAAATTACCAAAATACCCTAAAATAGTCAGAATATTGTATATTAGGAGTATTCAAGCATTAAAATCACATTTTTCTTAATTATGATATCTTTTAACTATTTATTTTCTTTTAGTCATAACTTCATCATTTTTAGGAAAACTACCAAACTGATTCCAAAAATTCTTCTTTTCTGTATTTGGATAGTATATGACCCAACAATTATCTCAAAAATTTTCTGGAATTTTAGAAAGTGATTTACTATTTTTAAAGTGTCTAAAACACTCGGATCTTGCTTCATTTTTCATAAATCGAGTTTTACTCAGAAAATTCTGAAACATTCAGGGTATACTCTCATAATATATATGAACATACTATAAAATATTGGATTTTTCCCGTGTATACACTATGAGAAATCTAGGTGTTAATATCTAGGAGTCCTTTACGAAAAAAGTCATTACGCACAACCTACACATCGAAACGTGTCCGTTCTTTTTCTTACACGTAGATAACCTCTTAAGGTACCTTTGTGAGTTTTTTCAGATTTTTAAAAGACCTGAAACTATCTGAAACATCCTTAAGAAAAACGGGGACAATAGCTTTTTAAAGGTTTAAAGCTTTAATTCTCTATGTGAACTATTTTGACAGATCACAAATCCAAGTTGTAAAACTTGAGTTACACAAGATTTAGTGGAAGAAAAACAAGGGTTTCACCCCTTGGAGAACATGTGCTTATTTCCTTTATATTCTAATACACAAGATACTTAGCACATGAGACATGTAAAACTAGGGTACTTTGAGTATTAGACCATAACCCCCATATATTTTGAGGTAAAAACCAAAATAGAAGAAGAATAAGAAAAAGAATGGAAGAAAACCTCACCTAGTTTTCTTTGCTATCCTTCTTGTTCTTCCAAAGTATGTTATGAATTTAGGATACATGAACAATAAACTCCTCTCCCTCTCTAGAATCTAAACTGTTCCTCTCTCTCTTGCTAAGCTTTGTATTTTGATGGGTTGGGAGAAAATAGAAGAAAAAGAAAAATGGTGGAGGAGGAAAATGAAATGAGATAGCTATAATGCTGGTGAATTGGAGTGGAATGCTAATATCCTCCATGTTTCTTTTGCCCTTTGAACAAAAGGATTAGCCTTATCCCTTCATAATCATGCCTAATCATGCCATTAGGGTTGCTAATTAGGCTTTCCACCAATGGGAGCGTGACACACTTGTACTTGTGTGTAAGATTTCTACTTATGGAACTTGATTAGCTTAATATTCTTGCCTTAAAAAGGCTAACGTGGCCAGCTATATATATGCCCACTAATTTCTTCATTTAGCTTTTATTTTAATGCGTAAATTAGATAAATCAAAGGTCTAAAATACTCTTAATCAAGTGGGCTAAGTTTGAGCTTGTATTTTATTTCTTTTGGACTTCTCCTTTAATTGTTTCAGGTTGTGTAATAAACATAGTCTAATAATTTTAATATATGTAAACCAAATTGTTTATTTATGGTTTCCATTCCCAATCTTTTGAAATTTAATTACTTATACATGTGACTTTAGCTCATAACCTAATTAGGTTTAAAATTATTAGTCACTTGAAATAACAAAATTATCCACTTAAGTTAGTATACATATTAAATACTAACCTTTCCTTATTACCATAACCCTTAGGTTATTTAATTGCCTCACTTAATGTATAATTAGGTTATGAAGCTTTCATTTTTAATGAAATCTATAAATGTATATATCTATAACTATAGTATATATATGTTTATTGATCCGTGCACCACTTCACATATGTTGTCACATATTAAATCACTATATAGCATAAAGTTTTAAATATCAATAATGTACATACATATATAGTAACTTGAAATTCACTGTTATTACATCCTCCCCCCCTTATAAGAATTTTGTCCCCGAAATTACATATAGGGTTACTAAAAAAGATGTGGATAATTTTCCCTCATCTTTTCTTCGAGTTCCCACATAGCTTCTTTAGCAGTATGGTTCCTCCAAAGAACTTTTACAGAATGTATAATCTGATTTCTCAATTTTTTCTCTTTTCTATTTAAAATTTCAACCGAAATTTCCTCGTACGACAAATCCTTTTCGACCTGAATTGGCTCGTACGATATCACGTGCTTGTAATCAGGCTTATATGGTTGTAGCACTGACACATTAAACACATTATGAATATGTTCCATTTCAGGAGGTAGAGCTACCTTGTACGCCACTTCGCCTATCTTCCTCAAGATCTCGAAGGGTGCAATAAATCTCGGACTCAGTTTACCTTTCTTTCCAAACCTTATCTTCCCTTTTCAAGGAGATACTTTAAAAAATGCATAGCTTCCCACTTCAAAATCTCTCTTCTGGCGATGTAAGTCTGCAAACTTCTTCTGGCGATCTTGAGCTGCTACCAGTCGGGCTCTTATCACCTTGATGATCTCTATGGTCTGCTGCACCATTTCTGGTCCCAACAGTCGACGTTCACCCACTTTATCCCAGCATAAGGGCGTTTTGCAATTCCTCCCATGCAGTGCTTCGTACGACGGCATTCCAATGCTGGCGTGATAGCTATTGTGGTATGTGAACTCTACAAATTGAAGATGGTCCTCTCAGCTACCCTTGAAGTCCATCACACAAGCTCTAAGCATGTCTTCAAGCATTAGAATCATTCTCTCGCTTTGTCCATCGGTCTGCGGATGATACGCGGTGCTCATCCATAGCTACGTCCCCATTCTTTCTTGAAGACTCTTCCAGAAGTTTGATGTGAATAGCGGATCTCTATCCGATACAATAGATACCAGTACGCCATGTCTCGAGATAATTTCTTTGATATATAATTTGGCTAGTTGGTCCAAACTAAACCTGATCTTGATCGGCAAGAAGTGAGCCTACTTCGTAAGACGGTCTATAATCACCCATATGGCGTCGTGCCCTTTTTGTGTTGCTGGAAGTCCCATCACAAAATCCATCGTAATGTGCTCCCATTTCCAGTCTGAAATCTCTAAAGGCTGTAGTAATCCACTCGGTCGTTGATGCTCTGCCTTGACTCTCTGACAAGTTAGACATCTGCGGACGCATTCTGTAACCTCTCTCTTCATGTTTGGCCACCAAAAGTGTTGACGTAAATCTTGATATATCTTTGTGCTTCCTGGATGTATCGAGTACCTCGTACTGTGCGCTTCTTGCAAAATCTCTTCTCTTAGTTCTGATACTGACGGTACCCAAATTTGTCCTTCAAATCTCAGTAGTTCGGTGCCATCAATCTTGTATTTCAATTCATCTCCTACAGCTAACCGCTTCTTGATGTTGTCACAATCTTCGTCCTTTTCTTGAGCCTATTTAACCTTATCTAATAAAGTCAGGCTCGCTGCCACTGTAAATATTTTCTCATTGATCCCCCCATCGGATACTTAACCTTTAAGTCAAGTCGTTCGAAATCTTTCACCAATTCCTCTTAAATGGTCAACTTCAGTAACTTCTCCCTGCCATTTCTGCTCATGCCACTACATTTGCTTTTTCTGGATGGAACAGAATCTCACAATTATAATCTTTGATAAATTCCAACCATCGGCGCTGCCTCATGTTTAGCTCCTTATGCGTGAAGATATACTTCAGACTCTTGTGATTCGTATATATCTCACACTTCTCACCAGACAAATAGTGCCTCCAAATCTTCAAGGCAAAAACTACCGCTGCTAACTCTAGGTCATGAGTCGGATAACCCTTCTCATAGTCCTTTAGCTGACGTGAAGCGTACGTAATGACTTTGCCGTGCTGCATCAGTACATAACCAAGACCCTTGTGTGACGCATCACTATGCACTACAAATCCTCCTGTGTTATCTGGTAAAGCAAACACAGGTGCTTGACTAAGTCTCTTCTTCAATTCCATGAAACTATCCTCATATTTCTCTGTCCAAACAAACTTCATCGTCTTTCTAGTAAGGTTGGTCAATGGCGATGCTATCTTCGAAAAATCTTGGATGAATCTCCGATAGTATCCCGTTAATCCCAAGAAACTCCTGATTTATGTCGGCGTCTTTGGCTGTTTCCAGTTGATAACTGCTTTTACTTTTGCTAGATCCACCGAAACACCATCCTTGTCGATAACATGACCCAAAAACTGCACTCTCTGCAACCAAAACTCACACTTGGAGAACTTTGCATACAACTTCTCCCTCCTTAACGTCTCCAACACTGTCCTTAGATGTTTAGCGTGATCTTCCTACATCTCTAAATATACCAGAATATCATCGATGAACATGACAACAAACTTATCCAAATACTATTTAAACACTCTATTCATCAAGTCCATGAATGTTGTTGGCGCATTCGTCAATCCAAATGACATTACCAGAAACTCAAAGTGTCCATACGAGTTCTGAATGTCGTCTTTGGAACATCCTCATGCCTCACATTCAATTGGTGATAACCGGTCCTCAAGTTGATTTTTGAAAAGTATTTCGCCACCTTCAACTGATCAAAAAAATTGTCGATCTTGGACAACGGGTACTTGTTCTTAATGGTGACCTTGTTCAACTCTCGGTAGTTGATACAAAGCCTTAATGACCCATCCTTCTTCTTTACGAATAAGACTGGTGCTCCCCACGGTGATACACTCAGTCGAATGTATCCCTTATCTAACAAATCTTGTAGTTGAACCATCAGTTCCTTCATTTCTACCAGAGCCATACGATACGACGCTTTGAATACCGATGTTGTCCCTAGTGCTAAATCTATAATAAACTCTACCTCTCTATCTGGCGGCAATCCCGAAATCTCATCTAGGAAGACATCAATTAATTCCCTTACAATAGGTATCTGACCCAGTTCACCCTCGACTCTGCGGGTATCCACAACGTGAGCCAAATAACCTATACAACCCTTCCTAAGCAACTTCTTTGCTTGCATTATCGTCAAACAACAAGATTGTCTTGGCGATTTACTGCCATGAAATACCACCTTCAACTTATTCGGAGTCTTTAGGTGTATGCACTTTTTCTTACAGTTAATGACCGCTCCGTGTCTTGATAACCAATCCATCCCGAGGATTACATTAAACTTTCCAAGACGAATAGGTATCAAATCCATGTTAAGCTTAAACCCTCTTACATCAGCACAACAATTCCTATGGATGTACTCTGCAAGGATAATTTCTTTGTTTGCTACTTCTACATTCATTGGGTGTTCTAATAGTTCGCAAGGTAAACTTAATCTTTGAGCAAATTCATCATATACGAAATAACATGAAGCTCCCGAATCGAATAACACATAGGTATTTATATTGTTGATCGAAATTATACCTGACACCAAGATATCTTGCACTGTCATACTGAATGTCCTTGATGTTGGCTTGTTTGGCTGGGCTGGTCCTCCACTGGTTGTCCTAGTGTTATTGGCCCTGTTACAATTTTTGCCATCCGTGCTTTTCTTTCTCGGGCAAGCCTTGATCCGATGTCCCGCTTCAACACAGTTAAAACAACCTCCCTTCTTCACCTTAGGATAATTGGGTGAGATATGCCCTTCTTGTCCACAAGTATAACATGCTGTTTTTCCCTTCATGCACTCTCTCGAATGACCCTTTCCACAGTTTCCATTCACCGACTTCTTTTGTTGCACACTTCCTTGCTGACTCTCCAAATTACAACCCCCACTGCTCCACTTCCACTTCTTATTGTTGCTATCACCACTGCTAACATTCTGATTCCCACCTTCTACTTTCTTCTTATTCTTCTGCCGATTGTACTTTGAGACCGCTTCGCTTCCACCTTCCGCTATAAGAACTTTCTCCAACAGAGTTTGAGAATGACGTGATTTGTAAAACTGCTACCTTACTATAAATCCATGACTTTAGTCCATTTTTGAACCTTCTTGCTTTCCTCACCTCCGTGTCCACATGATGTGGAGCGAATCTGGCTAATTCATTGAACTTCGCAGCGTACTCTGACACTGACATATTCTCATATTTCAATTCCAAGAACTTGATCTTCATTCTCGCTTGTGTACTTTCAGGGAAGTAGTTCCCGAAGAACAACGTCTTGAACGCTTCCAAGTCACGATTCTAGTCCCGGGTTTGTTCTGGTTGGCCTCCTACCAGTAGTTAGCCTCATCCTTCATTAAATAGGTAGCAAAAATTGTTTTCTACTCTTGTGCTACTCTAGCAATAATGAAGGCCTTCTCAATCTCCTTTATCCATGTTTGGGCCTCTATCGGGTCTGCTGTTCCTCTAAACTCCGGCGGTCCTACTGCCTTGAAGTCCTTAAAGTTGGCTAGTTGGTTTCCCGCCTGATTTCCTGCAGGTTGAGCTTAATTCCTCATAGCTTTAGCCATCATGTTGATAAAGTATTGCATTGGGTTTGGTTGAGCTCCCGTTGCATTATTAACTGACTCTTCGATCTCTTGGTTCCTTAGTACACGTCTGGGCATCATTATCTAATTAAACAAAATTCTAACACGTTACTCGGGTTTTATTATCATATAAGTACTTAGCATGTAATACGCTACTGTATTCAAACAATCAGATGATCATTATGTGAGAGTTTTAAATTACCAAGATTTGGAAGTCTTTCTTCCCGATTAGTGGGTTAAGTTTGTTTAAAAATTTCCAGTAAAGTCTACTGGATTCACATAACATTAAATAGACAATTTGCTATTTAAATTTTCAAACACATATCATAATAACGCATTTATATTCATATACCAATCTTCGGTGTTTCACATGTTCATTACATGTATATTATTATAAATGCTACTATCCCATTTTAAACACAAAAGATGGGATTAACTCAAAATGATACTCCCTTACATACACAAATAGGGATATTACCTAACTACCTACTACCTCACACCTGATGAGGTCTACATCAACATAAAACCCTATTACACAAAAAGGGGTACTAATGCATCTATCTACAACTGGTCCATAGCATAATCATCACCGGTGGCCCTACTAGGTCACCTGAACAGGCTCCTGGGGAAATAACCCTTCCATAACTCTATGTTGAACGGATCGACTCGACTCCCCTATCTCGATATGCGCCCTCCTAATCCCACTACGTTGGCCCTTATATGCAGCGTCTAGCGCCAATCCTAAAGTCTTGACCCTGACCTTCATAGCCTGCAGTGATGTCTCTAACTGGTCCACCCACGTGGCTGACTCATAAAATGCCTCATTCACACGTATCTTATCTATAATCTCCAAGTCAAACTCACCCCGCATCGCCAAATGTTCTACACTCAGTGCTCCGAACTTTGCCTTCTCCTGCTCTAGCTGTACTCGCGCCTATGCCAGCTCAATCAGTGCCTAATTAGCAGCATCTTTGTACTGCTGCTCCATGTACTGATGAGTCATGTTATGTGCCTCCAATTGTACAATCCTCTGCTCCTGCGCATAGTTTTTCTCAAGAGGGTCACAGATGATCACATCCTACGAGGTGTCCATCACCTTGTTGGCTAAAATCTATATACACAAAACACGCAAGTGTACGTGGTCAACAAGTAATAAAGTAATGAGTAGAGTATCGTTCCCACGGAGAATTATTTAACAAAAATCACCAAGTACTAGCCCGCACCAACTCAATCTTATTTAAACAAATGATTTAATAATTTAATTTAAAATAATTAAATAAACTATTACTAACTATCCCTAGAATGAAACAAGATATTGAAGACTTGAGATTACAATTTCACTTATTGTTTCATTTAAATCAACACAGTTCCTGTTAAGCCAAATTATTTATACTGGATTGTTAATCAAGAACACAAAAGTAAAATATGACCATCTCTCAATGCACCATACTCATATCAAATCAAATCCACAGATGATAGAATCAATTTGAACACCCTAATTAACTAACCCACTATATCTCTATGTGAATTATAATTAAAAAGGATTTAAAGCACAAGTTCTCTATAAGATTACATGCGATGTTAGGTATATCTCTATCCTAATATGAATCATGAATTTCATCTATGTAGAAATCACAAACACGTGCTATCATGATAAGATCTAAATCAATACTTCATCTCTCGAGTTCATATAGATTATCACGGTAATTGTTAGCTAGACAATTAAGCAATTCATTACAAATCATAGTAGACAATCCAAATATAGCTAATAAGACTAACAAAGAAGCATATCAAAGTAAACTACACAATAAGATCCATAGTAATCTCAAAATAGAGTTTAATTCATAAATAAACTAGAATCCATCATCCACAATTGATTAAGCATTAAAAAGATACAAATAAATAAAAAAAGAAATTAGAATTGAGATAAACAAATCTGCATTCTCTTGCTTCCACTTTGATTCTCCAATGATAATCAATAGCTTCAATCTTCAATTCTAATCTAATCTAGGGTTCCTAATCTAAGTAAGAAAGTAAAGAATTTTTTTAATAGAGATCTATCCCAAGAGGGATTTTATAAAATCCTAGAATTAGCCTTCCAATCCAAGTTAAACTCAAGTATTTAGAGTTCTAATGGACATCCTAGCAAGTTAGGCAACTAAGAATCCTATTCTAGCTCAATTTGGACATCAAATAACCTAATTTGACTCAATTCCCACTGCCTAGTGCGCTCAGCTCCGCTGCTAAGCCTTTCTGGGCGCTGGCCGCGCTACTGAGTCAGAAAATATGGCCGCCCGGCGCGCCCTAGCGTGGTCCGCGCTGCCCTGTTTTCCTGCTGCGACGTCCTTTGGTATAACACGCATAACTTTTGATCCGCTTGGAGTTACGGGGCCTGCCACCTATCAAATCGAAGATATCGACGAGATCTACAACTTTAATGCTTTGAGGATTGACAGATTCGGATTGGATCAAGGCGGAAATTGAGCTTGAAGTAGATGTTGTGTAAATGGCAAGCATGACAACTCTTAGCTTTGATCGTTGTTGATATTTTGGCCATACCTCTCGCATCCGAACTCCGATTGGGATGATTCAAGATGTTTCAGAAAGCTAAGAAGTAGAGCTACCGTAAATTCTAATTTTCAAGCCAAGAACATGCATCCAACTTGATGTTCAAAGTCCTTCAATATTCCCTAATAACATTTTCTTGCGTAGTTTAGTCCAAAAGATGTACGAATTCTTTCCCTTCCTTCTTCATGCCAATGTCGTGTCATCGCCTATAAAATAACATAAAACGTATGAAAAGTAACTAAGAAACATGAGATTAAGCAAATAATTCAAGTAATAGATACCGGACAAGTAGGTATAAAACCTACATATCAAATACCCCCAAACTTAAACATTTGCTTGTCCTCAAGCAAAAACATAAAACAATAATGCCATATAATGCAACTAATCTACATGCCTACGAATCCAACAGTAATGACAGAAACAAGTCTATTCAACCGGCCTTAGAAAAATTAAGTAAACACGATAATACCTCATATCAAAACAAATCATTAACTTCTCAATCAATCATCAAATCTTAGACTGTTATCATTGATATAGTGCGTCTGTGCTCCATAACAAAGTTATAACTGATATAAAACTAAATTTAACACATAATAAGTCTCTTCGAAGGCATCATACAATGTAAACTCAAGAAATCCAAAAATAAGCTAGATCCAACTAAAATTAAACAATTACCAATATCGAGGGTCAACATGGGATACTTATGCTTCATTTTTCATCTACGGGGCTTTTTGCTCTTATTTCCCGTTTTATTTAATTTTTTTATTTTTTGGTTGATGAATAGTGAGTGCGTTTTACGCTCCATCTCACGCCTGTGTTTATGGGGAGTGCATTTCACGCTTCTTCTCGACCCACCACATGACTCAATTTATTCAACTCTTTTTTTTCTTTTCCCTTTTTTTTCAGCTTATATACCCCAAATATTCCCCCAAACTTAGGTTCTTGTCTAACCTTAGCCATCACAACTTATTCTTGTCATTCTTTCATTCAAACTAGCATTATCCTTTAGAGTCTCATTATGTATCAATTTAAACTCAATCAATCAACAAGTTGTTCTTACAGTGCTATCCTTATTATACCAGTTTCAAACAGCAAAAGACTCAATTCATAACAAAAAATCACATCAAAGCTCTAATAGTCAATACCATACCTGTCTAGCCAATTCCATCTCATTATTAACCAAAATAAACTTAAACTATCAAACAACTGGACTCATGCAAGATGAACATAGTAACTAACTATTAATTTTTCAATTTTTTTTTCAAGAATGCAAAAATTAAATGTAACTATACGAACTACAATGTAAATAACTAACTATATGCAATATGACACTAAAATGCCCCTAAACTTAAAACAGACATTGTCCTCAATGGCTAAGATAGGAAAAATTAAAAGAGAGGACTTCCCTGAAAATACAGCATTTTATCTCCTTGTCTGCGAAGTTTGAAGAATAGGCCAGACACATTGGAATAAATTAGGAACCACCCTTGAGTTGGACTTGACTAACATTGCAATTAAACCACTTTTAACGTCTGGGCTTTCTGAGTGGCGCAGAAATTGAAAACCAACATGGATTGGAAGTTGGGGATGGAGGGGTTTAATTGGAATGGAAGTTGAAAAGGAGAAGGAGAGGTAAAGATGAATTAATGTGAGGTTATGGGGAATAGGAAGTGTAGTAGAATTAGGAGAAGTGGAGAGGTGGTATCATTGTTGTGGAGAGATGGAGAGGTGGGGCTTTTGGACTGAACACGGCTCTGTGTTGTGCAGCTGTCGTCACCGCGCGGTCCGCGCTTATGGTGACGCGCTCCGCGCCTGGAAGACTAATGAGGGCTAAGCGCGCCTGCTGGAAGTAGAAGTGTCTGACCTGGTGGTGCGGTCCGCGCTATTGGTGGCGCGCTCCGCGCTAGTAGGGCAGTGTGTGAGGGCTCTTGAGGGTGTGAATTGCTTTCCTTACTGACCTAGTGGCGCGGTCCGCGCTGTTTGTGGCGCGCTCCGCGCTATAAGGGCAGTAGCTACTTGACTGATTTTCCTTGAATTTTCTGTACATTTTCCATAGATGTAGTTAATCTCGGATAAAAAAAAACACACATATTTAAACTAGATTATAAACTAAGATTTAAATAATAACTAAAAGAGAAAGCGTTTAGAGCTTGGGTTGCCTCCCAAGTAGCGCTAGTTTTAACGTCGTAAGCCCGACTTTATCTGGTCATCCCTATCCAATTCCTCTTCGATAATTGAGGAACCCTCCATCCATTGGAATTAATGTAGCTTTTGGTAGATTCCCAATTGTGATAGCCATTGCTTTAAAGTCACCTAGCATGCTCTGATTTGGTATGCTCTCAATCGAGAACGTCCCATTGCTAGGTGTTTTCTCCATTGTGTATGTGATCACTTTGGGGCAAGGAAGCTTATCACACACAATGGGCTCTTCGTCTATTTTCTCTTTCTCTTCCGACCATGGATTGAAAATTGTACTCGCTCTTATGTCAACAAGAGCTTCGCCGACGACATGACTACCAAGTGGGCATGATTTTGCAAATCTAACTGGATTCTTGAACTTTGGCAGAGAAGGTACACGGGGCACTAATGAAATCGGTTCATCTTCGTTGGTACTCAAAGTTAGATCTTCGCCGATCTCCTTTTCTTGGTCTCCAAGTCTTTCCTCTCCCCTTGGCTGAGTCATTCTTGCCATCCTTCGACTCCGTATGGCTGAACAAACCTCAAACGTCTTCGAAGTTGCCTTTATAGAAGATGTATTAAGTCCATCAATCCCTGTTTTCCATGGTTGAGCCAAGAACGTGTATGGCCATTGATACTCAAACTCATCCATGGTACCTGAAAAGAGAGAAATATAGGAAGAGAATTAAAAATAAAAATAAAAATATTTAAATTAAGACTAATTTGATTGAAATTAATATTGGTAAATAATTATTAAATTAATTTCCCGGCAACGGCGCCAAAAACTTGTTGGGTAAAATCTATATACACAAAACACGCAAGTGTACATGGTCAACAAGTAATAAAGTAATGAGTAGAGTATCGTTCCCACAGAGAATTATTTAACAAAAATCACCAAGTACTAGCCCGTACCAACTCAATCTTATTTAAACAAATGATTTAATAATTTAATTTAAAATAATTAAATAAACTATTACTAACTATCCCTAGAATTAAACAAGATATTGAAGACTTGAGATTACAATTTCACTTATTGTTTCATTTAAATCAACACAGTTCCTGTTAAGCCAAATTATTTATACTGGATTGTTAATCAAGAACACAAAAGTAAAATATGACCATCTCTCAATGCACCATACTCATATCAAATCAAATCCACAGATGATAGAATCAATTTGAACACCCTAATTAACTAACCCACTATATCTCTATGTGAATTATAATTAAAAAGGATTTAAAGCACAAGTTCTCTATAAGATTACATGCGATATTAGGTATATCTCTATCCTAACACGAATCATGAATTCCATCTATGTAGAAATCACAAACACATGCTATCATGATAAGATCTAAATCAATACATCATCTCTCGAGTTCATATAGATTATCACGGTAAATGTTAGCTAGACAATTAAGCAATTCATTACAAATCATAGTAGACAATCCAAATATAGCTAATAAGACTAACAAAGAAGCATATCAAAGTAAACTACACAATAAGATCCATAGTAATCTCAAAATAGAGTTTAATTCATAAATAAACTAGAATCCATCATCCACAATTGATTAATCATTAAAAAGATACAAATAAATAAGAAAAGAAATTAGAATTGAGATAAACAAATCTGCATTCTCTTGCTTCCACTTTGATTCTCCAATGATAATCAATAGCTTCAATCTTCAATTCTAATCTAATCTAGGGTTCCTAATCTAAGCAAGAAAGTAAAGAATTTTTTTAATAGAGATCTATCCCAAGAGGGATTTTATAAAATCCTAGAATTAACCTCCCAATCCAAGTTAAACTCAAGTATTTAGAGTTCTAATGGACATCCTAGCAAGTAAGGCAACTAAGAATCCTATTCTAACTCAATTTGGACATCAAATAACCTAATTTGACTTAATTCCCGCTGCCTAGCGCGCTCAGCGCTGCTGCTAAGCCTTTCTGGGCGCTGGCCACGCTACTGAGTCAGAAAATATGGCCGCCCGGCGCGCCCTAGCGCGGTCCGCGCTGCCCTATTTTCCTGCTGTGACGTCCTTTGGTAAAACACGCATAACTTTTGATCCGCTTGGAGTTACGGGGCCTGCCACCTATCAAATCAAAGATATCGACGAGATCTACAACTTTAATGCTTTGAGGATTGACAGATTCGGATCGGATCAAGGCAGAAATTGAGCTTGAAGTAGATGTTGTGTAAATGGCAAGCATGACAACTCTTAGCTTTGATCATTGTTGATATTTTGGCCATAGCTCTCGCATCCGAACTCCGATTGGGATGATTCAAGATGTTTCGGAAAGCTAAGAAGTAGAGCTACCGTAAATTCCAATTTTTAAGCCAAGAACATACATCCAACTTGATGTTCAAAGTCCTTCAATATTCCCTAATAACATTTTTTTGCGTTGTTTAGTCCAAAAGATGTACGAATTCTTTCCCTTGCTTCTTCATGCCAATGCCGTGTCATCGCCTACAAAATAACATAAAACATATAAAAAGTAACTAAGAAACATGAGATTAAGCAAATAATTCAAGTAATAGATACCGGACAAGTAGGTATAAAACCTACATATCACACCTCCTCTGGTACGGCCTCTTCCTGGTCTATGGAATGGCTCCCCTGACTATCTCTTGGCATCCTATAATAAAACAAGGATACAACATCAGTACTACAATGAAATATAGATATTGATAAAATGAAACAATATTTTATTAAGTATAACACATACTCGATGAATTTCTACAATCCATCTCCTAGCATACTCTATAAGAGTTTTCTACTAAGTTTATAACCTAGGTTTTGCATTCTTAATGTTTATAACCTATAGCTTTGATACCAACCTGTGACGCCCCCAAATCCAGGTTCTCTAACCTCATATTCGGTGCTCACGATCTATCATCATCATAAGCATTCTATATACTATTACGGAATAATAAACATACATTGTTCATTATAATAAAGTTTCATAACATAGTCCCAAGGTCTTCTTAACCTTAACTTAAACACACCATTCATATTACAAAAGGTTTACATAAGAAATTCCATCAGATAATAATAAATAACATTCATTCTAAAATATTCTTGGATCTTGCCCTTGCCTTTGTCTTTCGTATTGGATCCTTCATGCTTAACTAAAATAAATGTCATGATATAGCAAGGGTAAGCAACTAATTTGCTTAGCAAGTTTATATACAAGGAATATATATCATGACTAGAAAGAAATTTTGCTTTCAATGTTCAACAATAGTATAAGATTATGAAGGAACATGAATTAATAATCAACAATTGAATATTCGAATAATTGAATAACATGTACTGAGTGGGTTTGAAATAACCATGAACATTTGTCAAGGTTCTCAGTCATTTAAACTGAACCTCTTAATAAGTTTTGGTATTCAAGGGGATCAGCCTTTCATATCCCATGATTTATGCATAAACACTTAATAATCCATCATCATGCCTTAATCAAATTCGACCTTTTCTCAGTCAAGAGTTCTTATCATATCAATTTAATAAGAACAGCTTTTTAAAACACATTTAATTTAACAAATTTAAACATGCTTGATCTAGCTGATACAATTAGCATAGATCTATTTCATAAATAGTTCATGAATGAAAGAACTTTAATTTAATTCGCAGTTCAATAATAATAGAAAATGAATTTAATTGCACCAAGTGCGAATCTTAATAATCAATATAGATGTGAATAATCATTGATAATTATTCACTAAAATGCTTTGAAAATAATAACTCGAGTTTTAGTTAGGAAACTTGCCTCGTTTGTAGGCTACGGCTACGCAATTAAATTATATCCGCTAGGCAGTTTAATTATCTTCCTTTGAGAGACCTATAGTTAATCTTTTAATTCGCCATAGCATAACATTACATTATGTAATCACATAGATATTATATGTTACATTTAGTTCTTAGAAATATTATCCTGCCTCGATAATGTTACTATTAAATAACAAAAATATTTAATTCACTTATTATTATTAATCTTGATAATATTTAATTTACCTCTTAGTATTATTAGTTCACTAATAACACTTTTATTCGCTTACTAATATTATTCACATCTTAATAATATTTTAATACTTTACTAATATTATTAATCCTCTTAATAATATTTTAATCATGCATTAATATTATTAATCCTCTTAATAATATTTTACTCATGCATTAATATTTCAATTAAAAATACTTTATTCATATACTAATAGTATTAACCTTTTAATAATATTTTATTCATTCACTAATATTATTAATTATTTAATAATATTTTATTCATTTACTAAGGTTATTACATTTTTAACAATATTTTATTTAATCTCAAATATTATTATTTACTTAATAATATTTTAGTCATGCAATAATACTTTAATATAATATTATTAATCTTTTCATAATATTTTAATCTAGGTTTAATATTTTAATCTAATATTATTAATCATTTAATAATACTTTAATCATTTATTAATGCTTAAATCAAATATAATTAACCATTTAATAATATTTTAATAAAGTTTTAATCTTAATATTTTTATTTATTTAACAATGTTAGATTCTAATATTATTAATACCATAATAATATTTTAATAATTTATTAGACCAATAAACAATTTATTCTAATTATTCACCCTTTATTAAACCACTTATTTAATACATATAAAAGGTCATAAATAATATTTTCTATTTTAAATTACCAAAATACCCTAAAATAGTCAGAATATTATATATTAGGAGTATTCAAACAGTAAAATCACATTTTTCTTATTTATGACATCATTTAACTATTTATTTCCTTCTAGTCATAACTTCATCATTTTTAGGAAAAATATCAAACTGATTCCCAAAATTCTTCTTTTCTGGATTTGGACAGTATATGACCCAACAATGATCCCCAAATTTTTCTGGAATTTTAGAAAGTGATTTACTATTTTTAAAGTGCCTAAAACACTCGGATCTTGCTTTATTTTTCATAAATCGAGTTTTTCTCAGAAAATTCTGAAACATTCAGGGTATACTCTCATAACATATATGAACATACTGTAAAATTTTGGGATTTTTCCAGTGTATACACTGTGAGAAATTCGGGTGTTAATATCTAGGAGTCCTTTACGAAAAAAGTCATTACGCATAACCTACACATCGAAACGTGTCCGTTCTTTTTCCTACACGTAGATAACCTCTTAAGGTACCTCTGTGAGTTTTGACAGATTTTTAAAAGACCCAAAACTGTTCGAAACAGCCTTAAGAAAAACAGGGACAATAGCTTTTTTAGGGTTTAAAGCTTAAATTCTCTATGTGCACTATTTTGGGGAAAACAACCCCCATGGCTTCAATACTTGCTAGATTTGTGTTCTACCACTTGGGTTTACTAGATAACTCATGTATCTAGCACCCCCCTGTAACAATCCAGATTTTTAATTAATATTTAAATATTTATATAAATATTTATAAATATTTAATGGATGTGTTTATCGTTGAATAAGTATTTATTTAATTGATTTGATGTGATTTGATTATTTATTTGTTTAATAAATAATTAATGTGTTAGTATTCTAATTTAATTTAATAATTAAGTTAGAGAGTTATAATGATTAAATAAATTATTATATTATGCAATGAATTGTTATTAGAATTAATTAAATTAAGTATAAAAACTTAATTAGATAGAAGTGTGACAAATAACTATATTATAAGTGATTATTAAAATAAATTAAAGTAGTTTTAATTTATTTTGCCAAACAAGGCTTAAGTTTATTAAGTCTCTCAAATTTAAATTGTTTTGCCAAACAAAGCCTTATAGCTTTTGGTTTTTTTTTAATTTTGAATTAATAATAAAACAAATTAAATAAATAAAATATATTTATAATGGATATACGTTTATTATAGTGTAACTGATATATTTAGTATTGGAATTAAGGCCATATCGGTTTCTTTTATTTTACGTATACTTGAGTTATCAGTTTTATTATTTGCTATCCTGAGGAAGAGAGAGTACAGAGAACTTGAGAGAGAATAGAGTAAATTGAGAGGAAAATGTGTCTGAAGTTGCAAGGTTGTCTGTGACTAGCAAGGGTTAACAAGAATTTCTTAACAACAAAAGATATGTTTTAAAACCTTAATATATATATATGTTTTTACGTCTCTGTGTTCTTCTATTTCATTGTAAATATAAAGTTTTTACAAAACTCTGCAGTAGTTGTTATATAACTGAACTATGGTGTTTTTATGGGTGTATGATGTTGGAAGTACATGAAAGGTTATGTTAATTTCGTTTAAAAGGAAGGAAACTATTTTACAGTATATGTTTCGATACATGGCTATTAACAGTCAAAATATTCATTAGTTTGGTTGTTAAGAAGATCAAAATCAGTAAATTGTTGATAGCTAATTGGGAAATTAAAACTGTGAACATGTTTTGTAGGATAACAAAATTAGTAATTGATTGTATTCTAATTGTAGAATTGAAAGTCGGGTATGTTAATTGGATATGAACTACAAAGAATTGTAGTTTAAAAGTAATCAAATTGGTGGTTATTAGAGATTACAGTGTTCAATGTGTTTAACAAATGTCAAACATGGAGTTTTGTTTTAAAATATGGTTTTCAAGGAATTTAGTTTTCTGTGATTATTGTTTAGTAATTTAAACTAGTATATGCATGTTGGGTAATGTGTATATGTGTAATTTATATAAGTTATACATGTTAATTGGGGTTAATTGCTGTTAAAAATAAAGACAGTAGCTTTGTTTTGTTCTTCGTGGTTGGGTTCTGCAAGTTTCGGCGCCTCAGCGCCAAAATTTGAGCCCCAGCGCCAAAAAATCGCGCCCCGGCGCCAAAATTCGCGCTCCAGTGCCAGAAGTTCGCACTCCAACGCTGAAATTCGTGTCCCATCGCCAATCTCGCTCCCCGGCGCCACTTTATAGCCTAGTCCTCACGCCTTGTAGTCTGACTTGGACAGTTTTGACCTCCTGTAGTAAAATAGCCATAATTTCCTCATACGAACTCCGATTGAGGATATTTAAGATGATCTAGAACGAGGACAAGTAGACCTACAACTTTCATTCTTTAAGTTTTTCAATTTGAGGTCACGAGGATAGGTCAAAATGGTCATCTTTAGGACTGTTGTGTTTTCGGAGGCAATCGGAGGGTGTCGGGCATGCACATATGCATGTGTAGTGCTCCAGACCATAAAAGATGATGTCCTAAGTTACAAAACATGAATAATAGTAAATATAATGATGCTTAACATTAATATATAATGTATTAGATGAGTTATAGAAGTATAGTAAGCATACACAAGAGAGGCAAATCAGGCGTGTGACGAATGAACGTCGAAATGCCGTGCCAAGTGTTAATGAACTTAAAAAGTGTTTTAATTCAAATAAAATGGATATTATAAGATATGGAATGGGTTTAATATAAAACCCATAAGTAGTCCTAGCAAGACTTAAGCACTTGAATGAACTGCGAATATGAAATACTGTGAGATATAAGTCGAAAAGTTAACACAATCTAATTGACCATTGTGTGCTAATTAATAGGAAAGATTATGAGATGTGGAGTAGAGTTTACATTACGATTGCTATGTGTTGTTATGTGACTAATAGTTGATGTGTATGATTATATAACTGTGTAGGGCACGTGAAGTGCAGATAACTGTAAGCTGTTAAATTATTATTGGTAAACAACGATCAAGGCAAGTCTTTTGGTTCCTATTTTCTACGTGGACTTGATAAACTGTTTTAAATTGCATGATATGTTATGCATGTTGAAATCATGAAATGTTAAAGTCAATATATGACTGCATTGTTTTGGCTAAGTAATGATGATTGAGTAAGGAACTCAATCTTTATATTTGTTATGTGAATTAAAAGCATGTATGCCATGTTACTTTAATGAGATGTATGTCGAGCATGTTATTATGTGCTATGTGATGCATGACAACTATTAGACTTTGCTGGGCTGACGAGCTCACTCTTGCAAATAACCACTTTTGCAGGTTAAGATTTTAAGGTAAATATACATGCTATGTGAGTTATAGAGATCTATATTCACGAAGATTCCTTATGTTTTATGAGAAATATATTTCATATTTTGAACGTAACATGTTATTGAAATGGAAGTTGTGTTATCCAATGTACATGGATATTTAGTTATAATGTAAGACTTTGTATAGTCATTTTGTTGTAACGATTCATGATATAAGATTGAATCAAAGAGATGTAATGTAAAGGTTGCGATTCAGGGCATGAAAGAAGGAAATGTATAAAAGTTTTAAATATTCCGCAATTTTATTACGTTTAACATCGAATAATGATATATTATTTAGAGGTTGAATGTATGGTTAACGACCGAAGTCAGGTTGCGATTCAAGAGTTTTTTGAGAAGTTATGCCAAACCAAATTATTTTGGTGCGGATTTAGATGTTGAAAAGCTGAGATGAACAACCCTATTATTAGGGGTTACGCTTAGTTTATACTTTGCGCTGAAATGTTTGTGCACAATACATGTACGAAGGATTGATCCCCTAAGTACCTTGAAGTCATTATAGTCATATGACTATAAAAGTTAAAGTTGAAAGATTACTTATAATCGTGGACAAGGTTCGTGGTCATTAGACCCTCAGTTGAATGATTGCACTCTAAATTCTGAGATGAACAACTCTTTTATTAAAGGTTACGCTTAGTTTATACTTTGCGCTGAAATGTTTGTGCACAATACATGTACAATAGGTTAATCACCTAGAGTACTTACGGAGGGTGTTTTCAGTCTTTGTGCTTGATAAACATTCTGCCAAAGAGGGTTTAAAGTGTGAAGAACCGGGGGTGAAGCACTATTAAACCTAGAGAATAGAGTTCATGGTCTTGTGACCCTCAGCATGATTTGGAATCTTTTATATTCCTGAGTTATTCATACTACTTCCCAATTATTGAACAATTATGGAAGATTCTTGTTATTCTGCAGGATGGAAGTGAAAAAGGAAAGTATTCCTTAGAAAGAAGTGAGTCGTAGAATACGACACTGAATGATGAGTATGTTGAATAAGTGAGAAAAGATATTTTGAAGTGAGAAGTAGATGAGTTATCAAAGAATAATGTGAAACTTTTAATAGAAAAATTAATAATTGTAGAATAATCTTTGTGGAAAGAAAGTGGTTATAGAAACCAATGAATGAATGAAATAGTGACGTAAAATCTACTTTGATAGAATGAATGAATAAAAAATTAATAAATAAAATTTCGAGGACGAAATTCTTAGAAGAAAGGGTGAATGTAATATCCCGAGTGTTTATGATAGCGATTCCCGAGTGTTTATGATAACGATCCTTAGAAAAGGAAATTAATGGGTTAAAAGATATATAATACTCAAAATATAATTGAGTTCAAATGAAAGTTATGAAATGAAACCTAGAATTTGTTAGGTAATGAATGTAGTAGGAAATATAAAATCTATATTTAGATAAAATGATGAAAGATTTCACTGAGTTATTTGTGTAATTTGTGTCTTCGATTCTGGGGACAGAACCTTTATAAGTAGGGAAGATTGTAACGAATGAGTGGCTTGAGTTGTGATTCTGATGACAGAATCCTTGTAAGGAGGGAATGATGTAACAATCCAGATTTTTAATTAATATTTAAATATTTTTATAAATATTTAATGGATGTGTTTATCGGTGAATACGTATTTGTTTAATTGATTTGATGTGATTTGATTATTTATTTGTTTAATAAATAATTAATGAGTTAGTATTCTAATTTAATTTAATAATTAAGTTAGAGAGTTATATTGATTAAATAAATTATTATATTATGCAATGAAATGTTATTAGAATTAATTAAATTAAGTATAAAAACTTAATTAGATAGAAGTGTGACAAATAACTATATTATAAGTGGTTATTAAAATAAATTAAAGTAGTTTTAATTTATTTTGCCAAACAAGGCTTAAGTTTATTAAGTCTCTCAGTTTTAAATTGTTTTGCCAAACCGCCAAAATTCGCGCCCCAGCGCTGAAATTCACGCCCAAGCGCCAATCGTGCGCCCCGGCGCCACTGTATAGCCTAGTCCTTGCGCCCCAGCACCGGATTTGTAGTCTGACTTGGACAATTTTGACCCCCTTTAGTAAAATAGCCATAACTTCCTCATACGAACTCCGATTGAGGTGATTTAAGATGATCCGGAATGAGGACGAGTAGACCTAAAACTTTCATTCTTTTAGTTTTTCAATTTGAGGTAACTAGGATGGGTCAATATGGTCATCGTTAGGACTATTGTGTTTTCGGAGGCAATCGGAGGGTGTCGGGCATGCACATATGCATGTGTAGTGCTCCAGACCATAAAAGATGATGTCCTAAGTTACAAAACATGAATAATAGTAAATATAATGATACTTAACATTAATATATGATGTATTAGATGAGTTATAGAAGCATAGTAAGCATACACAAGAGAGGCAAATCGGGCGTGTGACGAATGAACGTCGAAATGCCGTGCCAAGTGTTAATGAACTTAAAAAGTGTTTTAATTCAAATGAAATGGATATTATAAGATATGGAATGGGTTTAATATAAAACCAATAAGTAGTCCTAGCAAGACTTAAGCACTTGAATGAACTGTGAATATGAAATACAGTGAGATATAAGTCGAAAAGTTAACACAATCTAATTGACCATTGTGTGCTAATTAATAGGAAAGATTATGAGATGTGGAGTAGAGTTTACATTACAATTGTTATGTGTTGTTATGTGACTAATAGTTGATGTGTATGATTATATAACTGTGTAGGGCACGTGAAGTGCAGATAACTGTAAGCTGTTAAATTGTTATTGGTAAACAACGATCAAGACAAGTCTTTCGGTTCCTATTTTCTACGTGGACTTGATGAACTGTTTTAAATTGCATGATATGTTATGCATGTTGAAATCATGAAATGTTAAAGTCAATATATGACTGCATTGTTTTGGCTAAGTAATGATGATTGAGTAAGGAACTCAATCTTTATATTTGTTATGTGAATTAAAAGCATGTATGCCATGTTACTTTAATGAGATGTATGTCGAGCATGTTATTATGTGCTATGTGATGCATGAAAACTGTTAGACTTTGCTGGACTGTCGAGCTCACTCTTGCAAATAACCACTTTTGTAGGTCAAGATTTTAAGGTAAAGATACATGCTATGTGAGTTATAGAGATCTATATTCACGATGATTCCTTATGTTTTATGAGAAATGTATTTCATATTTTGAACGTAACATATTGTTGAAATGTAAGTTGTGTTATCCAATGTACATGGATATTTAGTTATAATGTAAGACTTTGTATAGTCATTTTGTTGTAACGATTCATGATATAAGATTGAATCAAAGAGATGTAATGTAAAGGTTGCGATTCAGGGTATGAAAGAAGGAAATGTATAAAAGTTTTAAATATTCCACAATTTTATTACGTTTAACATCGAATAAGGATGTATTATTTAGAGGTTGAATGTATGGTTAACGACTGAAGTCGGGATTTAAATTGTATGGATTTTTGGGTTGTTACACCCCCCTTCGACGGATCATAAATCCTAGTTGTAAAACTTGAGTTACACAAGATTTAGTGGAAGAAAAACAAGGGTTTCACCCCTTGGAGAACATATGCTCATTTCCTTCCTCTAAATCTGTATTCTAATACACAAGATACTTAGTCCTATACATGAGACATGTAGAACTAGGGTACTTTGAGTATTAGACCATAACCCCCATATATTTTGAGGTAAAAACCAAAATAGAAGAAGAATAAGAAAAAGAATGGAAGAAAACCTCACCTAGTTTTCTTTGCTACCCTTCTTGTTCTTCCAAAGTAGGATATGAATTTAGGATGTATGAACAATAAACTCCTCTCCCTCTCTAGAATCTGAACTTTTCCTCTCTCTCTTGCTAAGCTTTGTGTTTTGATGGGTTGGGAGAAAATAGAAGAAGAAGAAGAATGGTGGAGGAGGAAAATGAAATGAGATAGCTATAATGTTGGTGAATTGGAGTGGAATGCTAATATCCTCCATGTTTCTTTTGCCCCTTGGACAAAAGGGTTAGCCTTATCCCATCCTAATCATGCCATTAAGGTTGCTAATTAGGCTTTCCACCAATGGGAGCATGACACACTTGTCCTTGTGTGTAAGACTTCTACTTATGGAACTTGATTAGCATAATATTCTTGCCATAAAATGCTAATTTGGCTAGCTATATATATGCCCACTAATTCTGTAGTGAAAGAACAGCTGCAAAAGTGCTTTAAGCCGGGTTTTATTGGCCGACATTATTTAAAGACGCCCACCAATTTGTTAAAACTTGTGATAGATGTCAACGGGTGGATAACATATCGAAACGTAATGAGATGCCACTACAAACAATTTTAGAAGTTATGATTTTCGATGTATGGGGCATAGATTTAATGGGGCCATTCCCTTCCTCATTTACCAATCAATACATATTGCTTGCGGTAGACTACGTTTCAAAGTGGGTTGAAGCAGTAGCACCCCCAACTAACGATGCCAAAGCGGTTCTCAAATTCTTGCAGAAAAATATTTTTACAAGGTTTGGCACTCCAAGAGCTATTATACGTGACGAAGGTAGTCACTTCTGCAACGAATCGTTTACAGCTCTCTTGGCAAAGTATGGGGTCAACCATAAGGTCGCTACATCATATCATCCCCAAACCAGTGGGCAAGCTGAGGTTTCGAACAGGGAAGTGAAAAGAATCTTGGAAAAAGTGGTAAACCCAAATCAAAAGGATTGATTTCTCAGGTTGGACGATGCACTATGGGCTTACCGGACTGCGTATAAAACACCGATTGGTATGTCACCATACCAATTATTATACGGGAAAGCATGTCACTTGCCTGTTGAGTTACAACACAAGGCCTACTGGGCTATTCAGAAATTGAACTTATATCAAGCAGTTGTGGGGGAAAAAAGGCTACTCGAACTAAATGAGCTCGATAAATTCTATCTGCAAGCTTACGAGAACTCGAAACTATACAAAGAATGTGACACCCCCAAATTCGGGTACTTCATTTCCACCGAATTTGGTGCTCACTATTAAAATAATTACATCTAACTACCCATAATAAAGGATAAAACATTAAATAACTTCAAACAATAATCTTTCTCATTAAAGGGTTACATCATCATCTCAAAAACAATCTCAGGTAATCTAACCTTAAAATTATTACATCAGTTTCGCGGAATACATTATAAAATAAAACAAGTCTTATAACTTCAAGCATTTAAATAAACTTTAACTAATTCTTCATCACTTAGACATCTTGCCCTTCCCTTGCTAATAGATGGCTCATCACCTCTTTCGACTTTAGCTGCATTATTTAATTACAAGAGTGAGCAAACAATTGCCCACTGACATAAAGATAGTATAATAATAACATGAGAGTGAACAACGAATACTGAATAATATAGAACTTGTTCTACAAATCAAAACAGAAAACAAGTTCAAGCTTTAATTATCTGAGGGTCTAATGACCACGAACTATGTACACAGTGTTTAGGTATTACTACCTTAACCTTAACAGACATTAGACTGTACAGACTCTTCTTAACGTACTCAGGGGGATCAATCCTTTGTACCATGTATTGTGCACAAACATCTAAACGTTACACGTACAAAATCCCCTGCGTTAGGGTTGTTCGTCTCAGTTTGAATTTAGAATTTTCGCACTAAAGAAAGTTTAGTTTGGAACTAGCTTATCAGTGTTTCTAGAATCTTAGAACACTTATTCAACTTCCATCAATAAAGATTTAACACAAGAATGTATAACTGAACAAGGCTATCAAAGTCAAAGATCAGATATTAACAATATATAACTGAATAAACATGATACACATGCAAGGTGCTATGTTCAGAAGAGTTAGAACAATCTCATTTGAATCGACGTATTAGAACAATATATGCATTGTATAATAATTTGGAAAAGTGAAACTTGCCCGATGTACCGAATTAGGTTACAAGAGTTTAATCAATCGTATATAAGAATAGAATCAATAATATTGCTCAACATAATTTAGGAACTTGAATTCATTAATAAAAGAATGAAGTTAGAAAACTTGCTCAAATGTAAGTAGATAAGGTTTAGAAACTTGCACAATTATTATAAGAGTAGGGTTAAAGAACTTGCCTTGTATGTAAGCTACACAAATGTAATATAATCTTCAATTACCCTACATGCATCATTACAATCGCAACAACAATTAGTTGTATGAATATCAACACTAGGGGTATTAAACCATCATTTAGGTCATAACCCTAACCCAAAACCTAACCATTTAGGTTAACATATTTAACGCCTCCGAATTCACACATTAAACAACATAAACCTTATCGTTTATCTACAACGTTTGAAAACATCACTTTTAGTTTCATTTTATGACTTATTTAAATAATTATTTCAAATCTTTACACTTCGCATTATAACATATTGACATCTGTTATTATAGTTTATGTCTTGTTTTAACATTATTAACATGCATGCTAAACTAACACAAGTCTGTCACACATAACCTGCAATTAAGCCGACTTCACTATCTGTGACTGGCTACTCGCGCGACCCCACGAGCAATACACTGGTCTATCGCGCGCCAGCGCGACGCCGCGTGCCCGCGCCAAAATGCTGCGCTCCCGCGCGTCAACCGCGCGCCAGGCAGAGCGCCCGTGCGATGGCTCAGTTCCAGTTTTTACAGACGCGAACTAACACTCTGTTGTAGGCCAAAAAAATCCCAATTCTACCGAATTACACCAAATTACAACATCTTCACTTTGTCATATTATAGTTACACCTACTAAACACCACTCTATATACAAAACATTATATAAACATCATTTTTGAGAATCAAAAACTATACTTTTCCCAATTTTCATCTTTTTATACTTTTAACGAATTTGATTGCCATGAACTCGTTTCTTAATCAATTGACATAATTTAAACTGCGTTGTTTTCGTTTCTTGACATGTTACATAATCCAATAACAAACTACATATTATTACACATATAGAGCATCAATATTTTTGTACTTTCTAAAGCCATATAATGAGAACATAACACTGTTATTTCAATTTCCTCCCTCAAACCCAATTTCACATGGCAACCAACAATTATATATATATATATATATATATATTGATAATAACAGATTCTACAAAAACAATACATATAAATCTATTTCAACAACAATCCCACATACTTCCAACAACAATATCCAAACTTAATAGTTACAATTAAAGTAGGTTATACCTTGATTATATGCTAGCAAAAGATGATAACAAGGTTTAGCAATCCCCTCCTTCCTCTTGAAATCTCAGAGATTCCCCTCTCAATTTCTCACTCTCAACACTATGTGTTTTTCTCTCCAAACCTTCTCTGCACTATACTAATAACTAGCCTTAAGAGAAAAAAATGTGTAGAAATAACATGACCACTCCCCCACGTAGTCTTTCAGTTAGAAAAATAAAAAGAATCCAGTTGAATAATGCCAAAGGCCATAAGGCCTTGTTTGGCTACCAAACCACTTTATAAACTAAATTATTTTTATATTATTATATTATATAGTCTCCAATTATCACACTTTTAATTTAGCTGATTTATATAACTTATAATAATAAAATTCTTATTATCAGTATATCTTATAATTAATAAGTAATTATATATCTAATTTAAATACTAAATTAGACACATCATTTTTTTTTAATTTATTTTCCTTTAAATCAAACAATTCATTTAATTTAATTATTTTCTTAAATATTAAGCAATTGAGTTAATTTAATTACTTCCTTAAATTAAATCCACTAGATAAAATTATCATTATTCAAATTAACATTAATTAATTTAGTTACCAAATTAATTCACCACAATTCATCAATTATTTATTTTCCTCCATAAATAAATTATTTAGGTTATTTATTTAATTCGATAAATATTTAAATTAAATTACAAATTTCTCGATCGTTACATCCTTCCCTCCTTAAAAGGATTCTGTCCCCAAAATCACAACTCGACCAATTCATTCGTCACATTCTTCCCTCCTTAACAAGATTCTGTCCCAAGAATCGTTATATAAAATCAAGCAAACAACTGAGAATAATTCTTCATCATAACGCTTTCAAGTTTTCACGTAGCTTCCTCATCATAGTGGTTCCTCTAGATTACCTTAATAGAAGGTATTACTTTATTCCTCAGTACTTGCCCTTTTCTATCAATAATTTGAATAGGGACATCTTAATATGACAAATCTTTCTCAAACTGTAAGGGCTCATATTCTATAACATGTTTATAATCAGGATTATATGGCCTTAATACCGATATATGAAAAATATTATGAATATGTTCTAATTCCAGAGGTAAAGCTACCTCATATGCTACTTCACCAACCCATCGAAGCACTTCAAAAGATCCTATAAACCTAGGGATCAGTTTCCCTTTCTTTCCAAATCGAATTTTCCCCTTACAGGGAGATACTTTCAAGAATACATAACTGCCAACATCGAATACACGATTTTGTTGGTGTTGATCGACATATTTTTTCTATCTATCCTGTGCAGCTAACAATCTCGCTCGAATCACCTTGATGATTTCGATAATCTGTTGTACCAATTCTGGACCCAATAGCTGACGTTCTCCTACCTCATCCCAGCATAACGGAGTTCTGCATTTTTTACCGTATAACGCTTTGCAAGGCGGTATGCCAATACTCGCGTGATAACTATTATTATAGGAAAATTCCACCAACGGTAAATGATCATCCCAATTCTCTTTGAAATCTATGATACATGCTCTGAGCTTATTTTCCAGTGTTTGGATGGTTCTCTCACTTTGTCCGTCGGTTTGAGGATGCTACGCTATGCTCATGCTCAACTGAGTTCCTAAACATTCTTGTAATCATTTCCAAAAATTAGATGTGAAACGCGGATCTCTATCTGATACAATGGACACAGGTACACCGTGTCTTGACACAATTTCCTTCACGTACAGTTTTGCCAACTGATCTAGGGTAAATCTAATCTTTATTGGCAAAAAGTGTGCCAACTTCGTCAATAGATCGACAATCACCCAGATGGAATCGTAACCTTGTTGGGTCGTTAGAAGACCTACCACAAAATCTATTGTGATATGTTCCCACTTCCTCTCCGGTATCTCCAACGGTTGTAATAATCTTCTTGGCCTTTGATGTTCAGCTTTAACTTTCTAACACGTTAAACATTTCGCCACGCACTCGACCACATCCTTATTCATATTCGGCCACCAAAAATGATGTCTAAGATCCTGGTACATTTTCATACTTCCAAGGTGAATCGAAGATCTTGAGTTGTGAGCTTCACTCAGAATCTCCTCTTTAACTTCTGGTACTGGCGGAATCCAAATTCTCCCTTCGAATCGAAGTAACCCTCCCGAGTCGATTTTGAATTTGCTTTCCTCCCCTTCAGATATTTTATGTTTTATCTTTTTGCAGTCTTCATCCTAAAGTTGTGCATTCTTCACTTTATCTACCAACATTGAATAGTTTCCTACCTAAACAATTTTTCGTTGAATTCTATCGGATATTTAATTTCTAACTCTATCTTAGCCATTTCCGATACTAAATTCTCCTGAGCTGACAACATCATTAACTTCTCTCGTCCCTTCTTGAATAAAGCATCATCAACAACATTTGCCTTTCTGGGATGGTAGAAAATCTCGTAGTCATAGTCTTTGATCAGTTCCAACCATCTTCTTTGTCGCATGTTCAAGTCTTTTTGTGTAAAGATATACTTCAGACTTTGATGGTCAGTATATATCTCACACATCTCTCCATAAAGAAAATGTGTCCAAATCTTTAGGGCAAACACCACTGCCGCCAACTCTAAGTCATGCGTCGGATACCCCTTCTCGTAATCTTTCAACTGACGTGATGCATACATAATAACTCTGCTATTTTGCATAAGCACACAGCCTAGCCCTTTATGCGACGCGTCACTATATACCACAAAATTCCTTGTATCATTAGGCAATGACAACACAGGTGCAAAGCTCAACCTCTTCTTCAATTCGTGAAAACTTTCCTCACACTTCTCCGTCCAAACAAACTTAAGTGCCTTCCTGGTTAAATTCGTTAACGGGGTCGCAATCTTAGAAAAGTCCTGAATAAAATGCATGTAGTATCCTGCTAATCCTAAGAAGCTCCTTACTTCTGACGGTGTCTTCGGCTGATCCCAGTTTACTACAGCTTTAACTTTTGATGGATCTACCAAAATTTCGTTCTTATCAATAACGTGCCCTAGATATTGTACACGTTCCATCCAAAATTCACATTTTGAAAACTTAGCGTACAACTTCTCTTTTCTCAACGTCTCCAATGTCAATCTCAAGTGTTCAACATGTTCCTCCTTGGTTTTGGAATATACCAATATATCATCAATAAATACCACCACAAATTTATCTAAGAATGGTTTAAATACCTTGTTCATCAAATCCATGAACATTGCAGGTGCATTGGTTAAACCAAATGACATAACCAAAAACTCGTAATTACCATATCGAGTTTTGAATGCCGTCTTCGATACGTCTTCTTCCCTCAACTTCAATTGATGATAACCAGTCCTCAAGTCTATCTTTGAAAAATACCTCGCACCCTTCAGTTGATCAAACAGGTCGTCGATTCTAGGTAATGGATACTTATTTTTAATCGTGACCTTACTTAATTCTCTATAATCAATGCAGAGCCGCATCGATCCATCTTTCTCTGTAACAAATAACACTGGCGCTCCCCACGGCGATACACTCGGCTAGATATACTTCTTGTCGAGCAATTCTTGCAGTTACACCATCAACTCTTTCATCTCCACCGGGGCCATTCTGTATGGTGCTTTAGATATCGGGCCTGTTCCTGGTACTAAATTAATTACGAACTCAATTTATCGATCTGGCGGAAGACCCGACAAATCGTCTTGAAATACGTCTTCAAAATCTCTTATGATCGGTATCTCTTCTAACTTTGCACTTTTCTTTTGAGTATCAACTATGTAGGCTATGTATCCTACACATCCTTGTCTTAGCAACTTCTTGGCTTGCATGACCGTCAGACAACTTGCTTGTCGAGGTGATTTGCTGCCAAAGAACACAACCTTTGACGGAGTCATAAGGTTAACACATTTTCTTTGGCAATTAATTACTGCTCCGCAATTGAATAACCCATCCATTCCCAGTATAACATCAAACTCACCAAGTCTAATTTGTATCAAGTCTACCCGCATCTCTTGACCCTTTATATCCACTCTACAATTCTTATATATGAATCTAACACGAATCACTTCCTTATTTGCAATCTCTATGCTCAAGGGATAAAATAATTCTTCCTGAGAAAATTCTAAGTTCTGAGCAAACTCATCGAATATAAATGAACAAGTAGCACCTGAATCAAACAGCACATAGGCATTAATACCATTAATCAGAATGATACCTGACACCACATCCTTAGACTGAACAGCATCCTGCACGGTCATATTGAAAGTTCTTGCAGTAGGTCAGCTTGAGTGAGCTGGTCCAGTGATAGTCAATGCACCACCACCGTTGTTGTTTGTCTTTCCTCCACTTTCACTCCCCGCTGACTTTTTAGGATAATCACGAGCCATGTGATCCTTCGAACCGCAGGTAAAACGTGCTCCTTTCTTTGGGCTAAAACAGTTCGGTGCAATGTGTCCCTCCTGACCACAGTTGAAACACACTCGCTTTCCCTTCAAACATACCCCAGTATGGTTCTTTCCACATGTCGCACAAGCCTCAAACTTTTTCTTCTGCTGTCCTCCCGTAGTCGAATTCTCGCTCCACTTCCTCTTTGGATTGTTACCTCCAACGTTACTTCCACCAGCCTTATTTTCATTATCATTCTTCCTCTTCTTCTGTTCTTGGTTGTACTTAGTCAAGGCATCGCTTCCAACTTCCGCGATAATTGCCTTTTCCAGTACAGCCGTAAATGTATTTAACTGGAACATTGAAACCTTGCTATAAAGCCAAGGTTTCAATCCTTGTTCGAACCTTCATGCCTAACACTCATCCGTATTGACTTGATAAGTGTCAAACCTTGCTAACTCGTTAAACTTCGCAGCATATTCTGGCACCGTCATAGTTCCTTGCTTCAACTCTAGAAATTGCACTTCCAGCTGATTCCGAGAACTCGTTGGAAAGGACATTTCGAAAAATATTTCCTTGAATCTATCCCACGCTATCACTCCTTGTCCTCCAAGAACCTTGTTTGCTTGCCACCAGTAGCTAGCTTTAGACTTCAGCATGAACGTTGCGAACGCAGTCTTCTGATATTCATTAACTCTAGCAACGTCGAACACCTTCTCCATTTCCATGATCCAGGTTTGGGCTTCCACTGGATTCATAGACCCTTGAAATTCTGGCGGTCCAACCGTTTTGAATTCCTTGAAAGTCGTAGCTTGAGCTTGTGGTTGATTCGCAAGTGCACCCGTCAACAGAGCTACCAACTGCTGAACCGGATTAGCGTTGGCCTCATTGTTATTATTAGTAGACCCCTCAGGAAGTGCTTGCTAACGTGGTTGTCTTCTTCTAGGAATCATTTTCTGTTAAGATATATGCTTATTAGTTCATTACTCAACTTCTTGGGTATTTGAAATTTTAACTTAAACATTCCAAGATTGAAGCTTTAACACATAATATTTCAAATAAACTCTAATATTTTATTTATTCATAAAGTTTTAGAACATCCTCAAAATAGCATAACTGCTATAAACATTCACTTTCCTGAACTAAACTAGTTTTAAGATTACATACTCATACTATCCCTTTATTTATCTCAAAATAAGGGAGTCACAGTTTATTTATCCACATAAATAACCACATATTATCATCACTCTTATTTTCTATCTACGCATATTAAGGCGTCGTAAGGCTTCTCGACGCTCCTCCTCCATGATGCGATATGCCGTCCTACAATCCATCACGAACCACAGCGAGTCTTCAAACTGAGGTGGGTAATAATGGACTCGATCCTGGGCCCTATCAATCGCAGAATTAAAAGCATAATCCATCTCTTTCATCTTGGCTTTCTTCACTTGGATCTTATCCTTAGCATGGTCTGCACGTTGAGTCGCCTTCATCCAAGCATCCTCTGCTCTTGCATGCTTAACTGATTCCTCTTTGAAGTCATCTTTTATCTTCTCCATGTCCGTCTTCATTTTCTCGTTTACTGCCAACAGATCTTCATGCTGACCCTTGGTATGAACTAGGTCCCACTTCATGTTTCCAAGTTTTAAGTCGAGTTCCTGAATCTCTGCATCCTTCTGCTCCATCGAAGCATGATGCATCTCAACCATCTCCTTCAGTTCCTCTGCTTCATCCTGTAACTCTATGTTACGGTCGTACAAAGCATAATACATCGCAGCCGGTACGGAGTTTAGTGGAAACTCCTCAGGACTATAGTCCTCGGGATCGGTCACAGGCTCATCCTCCTGAACCAACTGTTCCCGCACTACGTGAAATATCCCGGGGTTCAACATCTCTAGGTAACTGAGGTATCACCTCCCTAGCTGGACTGGATAAATATTAACATAATTTGAATAAATATAATATAAACAGTCATATTATAATATTATAATATATTAACATATTATAATATTATGATAAGGTTTATGTTGATTAATGTGTTAATTCAGAGGCGTTAAATATGTTAACCTAAATGGTTAGGTTTTGGGTTAGGGTTATGACCTAAATGATGGTTTAATACCCCTAGTGTTGATATTCATACAACTAATTGTTGTTGCGATTGTAATGATGTGTGTAGGGTAATTGAAGATTATATTATATTATAATATTCTCAGCCCTTAGGCGCGGGTCTTGTGATTATTATAATATTATCACATGTTTGAATAAATATGATAATATAATATTAAATAATATTTATATTATATTTATGGATATAAATATTAAATACGTAATAATTTGTGAATATAATATTTATAAATATTATAATTATGTGAATATAATTAAATATTTAATATGATGTATCATATTTAGAAGATAAAAGATAGCATATCTGCTATAAACATCCACTCTATAAATGATATAAATATTAACAATATATAACTGAATAAACATGATACACATGATAACTAAATATGATATAAACATATTTATTATAAATGAATTATTTGGGTGACACCCCCAAATTCGGGTACTTTATTTCCACCGAATTTGGTGCTCACTATTAAAATAATTACATCTAACTACCCATAATAAAGGATAAAATATTAAATAACTTTAAACAATAATCTTTCTCATTAAAGGGTTACGTCATTATCTCAAAAACAATCCCAGGTAATCTAACCTTAAAATTATTACATTAGTTTGTGGAATACATTGTAAAATAAAATAAGTCTTATAACTTCAAGCATTTAAATAAACTTTAACTAATGCCTCATCACTTAGACATCTTGCCCTTTCCCCTGCTAGTAGATGGCTCATCACCTCTTTCAACTTTAGCTGCGTCGTTTAATTGCAAGAGTGAGCAAACAATTGTCCATTGACATAAAAATAATATAATAGCAACATGAGAGTGAACAACGAATACTGAATAATAAAGAACCTGTTCTACAAATGAAAATACAAAACAAGTTCGAACTTTAATTATCTGAGGTTCTTATGACCACGAACTATGTCCACGGTATTTAGGTATTACTACCTTAACCTTAACAGTCATTAGACTGTGCATACTCTTCATAACGTACTCAGGGGGATCAGCCCTTTGTACCATGTTTTGTGCACAAACATCTAAACGTTACACGTGCAAAATCTCCTATGTTAGGGTTGTTCGTCTCACTTTGAATTTAGAATTTCCGCACTAAAGAAAGTTTAGTTTGGAACTAGCTTATCAGTGTTTTTAGAATTTTAGAACACTTATTCAATTTCCATCAATAAAGATTTAGTACAAGAATGTATAACTGAACAAGGCTATCAAAGTCAAAGATCGGATATTAACAATAAATAATTGAATAAACATGATACACACGCGAGGTACTATATTCAGAAGAGTTAGAACAATCTCATTTGAAATGACGTATTAGAACAATAGATGATTTGTATAATAATTACAAAAGTGAAACTTGCTCGATGTAACGAATTAGGTTACAAGAGTTTAATCAATCGTATATAAGAATAGAATCAATAATATTGCTCAACAGAATTAAGGAACTTGCATTCATTAATAAAAGAATGAAGCTAGAAAAACTTGCTCAAATGTAAGTAGATAAGGTTTAGAAACTTGCACAATTATTATAAGAGTAGGGTTAAAGAACTTGCCTTGTATTAAAGCTACACAAATGTAATATAATCTTCAATTACCCTACATACATCATTACAATCGCAACAACAATTAGTTGTATGAATATCAACACTTGGGGTATTAAACAATCATTTAGGTCATAATCCTAACCCAAAACCTAACCATTTAGGTTAACATATTTAAAGACTCTGAATTCACACATTAATCAACATAAACCTTGTAGTTTATCTACAACTTTTGAAAACATCACTTTTAGTTTCATTTTTAACTTATTTAAATAATTATTTCAAATCTTTACACTTCGCATTATAACACATTGACATATGTTATTATAGTTTATATCATGTTTTAACATTATTAACATGCATGCTAAACTAACACAAGTACGTCACACATGACCTGCAACTAAGCAGACTTCACTGTCTGTGTCTGGCTACTTGCGTGCCCGCGCGAGCAATACACTGGGCTATTGCGGGCCCGCGCGACGCCAGGCGCTCGCACCCAAATGTTGCGCGCCCGCGCGACTGCTCAGTTCCAGTTTTTACAGTCGCGAAGTAACACTCTGTTATAGGCCAAAAAATCCCAATTCTACAGAATTTCTCCCAAATTCAACATCTAAAACTTTGGAATAACGTAGCTACACATGCTATTCATCATCCTATATATAAAAACATCACATATACATGAATTTGAAGAATCAAAATTATAATTTTCCAAATTTTCTTCATTTTTACCCTTTTAAAGAATTTGATCGCCACGAACTCGTTTCTTAATCAATTGTCATGATTTAAACTTCGTTGTTTTCGTTTCTTACCCTAGCAACACAATCCAAGAACAAATTTCAAATTACAACACATATAAAACATCAATTTTCGTACTTTCTAAAGCCATATTATATGAACATAACACTGTTATTTATATCTCCTTCTAACTATTCAATTTTCACGAATTTGAACATCAACCAAGGATCATAGACGATAACTAACAAGTTTAGCAATAACATACATACATGTAATTCAACATCTTAAACCTATCCAACGAAATTTCCAATTAACAGAGAAGCATATGATCCTTGAATATAACATCATATTTAACACAATTAAATATGTAATAATATGTTAATATAATCCATAAATATGTTAATATATTGTGACCAATCAATAACGAAAATATTACAATATTTTAAATAAAGTATTAAATAATATTATAATATGTTAATGTTATAATATGTTATTGGAACATTATCATATTACATAAATATGATAATATAATATTAAATAATTTTATAATATTAATAATATTATTTATTATAATATAAATATTATAATATTATAAAAAGTCATATTTATTATAATATTATAAATATGTTATAATATAATTGTAAATATTATTTAATATAATATGTAATTGTAAATATTTATAAATATTTATATATATTAACAATATATAACTGAATAAACATGATACACATGCAAGGTACTATGTTCAGAAGAGTTAAAACAATCTCATTTGAATCAACGTATTAGAACAATATATGCTTTGTATAATAATTTGGAAAAGTGAAACTTGCTCGATGTAACGAATTAGTTACAAGAGTTTAATCAATCGTATATAAGAATAGAATTAATAATATTGCTCAATAGAATTTAGGAACTTGCATTCATTAATAAAAGAATGAAGTTAGAAAAACTAGCTCAAATGTAAGTATATAAGGTTTAGAAACTTGCACAATTATTATAAGAGTAGGGTTAAAGAACTTGCCTTATATGTAAGCTACACAAATGTAATATAATATTCAATTACCCTACATACATCATTACAATCGCAACAACAATTAGTTGTATGAATATCAACACTTGGGGTATTAAACAATCATTTAGGTCATAATCCTAACCCAAAACCTAACCATTTAGGTTAACATATTTAAAGACTCTGAATTCACACATTAATCAACATAAACCTTGTAGTTTATCTACAACTTTTGAAAACATCACTTTTAGTTTCATTTTTAACTTATTTAAATAATTATTTCAAATCTTTACACTTCGCATTATAACACATTGACATATGTTATTATAGTTTATATCATGTTTTAACATTATTAACATGCATGCTAAACTAACACAAGTCTGTCACACATGACCTGCAACTAAGCAGACTTCACTGTCTGTGTCTGGCTACTTGCGTGCCCGCGCGAGCAATACACTGGGCTATTGCGGGCCCGCGCGACGCCAGGCGCTCGCACCCAAATGTTGCGCGCCCGCGCGACTGCTCAGTTCCAGTTTTTACAGTCGCGAAGTAACACTCTGTTATAGGCCAAAAAATCCCAATTCTACAGAATTTCTCCCAAATTCAACATCTAAAACTTTGGAATAACGTAGCTACACATGCTATTCATCATCCTATATATAAAAACATCACATATACATGAATTTGAAGAATCAAAATTATAATTTTCCAAATTTTCTTCATTTTTACCCTTTTAAAGAATTTGATCGCCACGAACTCGTTTCTTAATCAATTGTCATGATTTAAACTTCGTTGTTTTCGTTTCTTACCCTAGCAACACAATCCAACAACAAATTTCAAATTACAACACATATAAAACATCAATTTTCGTACTTTCTAAAGCCATATTATATGAACATAACACTGTTATTTATATCTCCTTCTAACTATTCAATTTTCACGAATTTGAACATCAACCAAGGATCATAGACGATAACTAACAAGTTTAGCAATAACATACATACATGTAATTCAACATCTTAAACCTATCCAACGAAATTTCCAATTAACAGAGAAGCATATGATCCTTGAATATAACATCATATTTAACACAATTAAATATGTAATAATATGTTAATATAATCCATAAATATGTTAATATATTGTGACCAATCAATAACGAAAATATTACAATATTTTAAATAAAGTATTAAATAATATTATAATATGTTAATGTTATAATATGTTATTGGAACATTATCATATTACATAAATATGATAATATAATATTAAATAATTTTATAATATTAATAATATTATTTATTATAATATAAATATTATAATATTACAAAAAGTCATATTTATTATAATATTATAAATATGTTATAATATAATTGTAAATATTATTTAATATAATATGTAATTGTAAATATTTATAAATATTTATATATATTAACAATATATAACTGAATAAACATGATACACATGCAAGGTACTATGTTCAGAAGAGTTAAAACAATCTCATTTGAATCAACGTATTAGAACAATATATGCTTTGTATAATAATTTGGAAAAGTGAAACTTGCTCGATGTAACGAATTAGTTACAAGAGTTTAATCAATCGTATATAAGAATAGAATTAATAATATTGCTCAATAGAATTTAGGAACTTGCATTCATTAATAAAAGAATGAAGTTAGAAAAACTAGCTCAAATGTAAGTATATAAGGTTTAGAAACTTGCACAATTATTATAAGAGTAGGGTTAAAGAACTTGCCTTATATGTAAGCTACACAAATGTAATATAATATTCAATTACCCTACATACATCATTACAATCGCAACAACAATTAGTTGTATGAATATCAACACTTGGGGTATTAAACAATCATTTAGGTCATAATCCTAACCCAAAACCTAACCATTTAGGTTAACATATTTAAAGACTCTGAATTCACACATTAATCAACATAAACCTTGTAGTTTATCTACAACTTTTGAAAACATCACTTTTAGTTTCATTTTTTAACTTATTTAAATAATTTTTTCAAATCTTTACACTTCGCATTATAACACATTGACATATGTTATTGTGGTTTATATCATGTTTTAACATTATTAACATGCATGCTAAACTAGCACAAGTTCGTCACACATGACATGCAATTAAGAAGACTTCACTGTCTGTGACTGGCTACTCGCACGCCCGCGCAACCAATACACTTGGCTATCGCGCTCCCGTGCCCAAATGCTACCAGCCCGCGAGTCAACCGCGTGCCAGGCAGAGCGCCCGCGCAACTGCTCAGTTCCAGTTTTTACAGACACGAACTAACACTCTGTTATAGGCCAAAAAATTCCAATTCTACATAATTTCTCCCAAATTCAACATCTAAAACTTTGGAATAACGTATCTTCACATGATATTCATCATTCTATATATAAAAACATCACATATACATGAATTTGAAGAATCAAAACTATAATTTTCCTAATTTTCTTTATTTTTACCCTTTTAACGAATTTGATCGCCACGAACTCGTTTCTTAATCAATTGTCATGATTTAAACTTCGTTGTTTTCATTTCTTACCCTAGCAACATAATCCAACAACAAATTTCAAATTACAACACATATAAAACATCAATTTTTGAACTTTCTAAAGCCATATTATATGAACATAACACTGTTATTTATATCTCCTTCTTACTATTCAATTTTAACGAATTTAAACATCAACCAAGGATCATAGATGATAACTAACAAGTTTAGCAATAACATACATACATATAAGTCAACATCTTAACCCTATCAAACGAAATTTCCAATTAACAGAGAAACATATGATCCTTGAATATAACATCATATTTAACACAATTAAATATGTAATAATATGTGAATATAATACATAAATATGTTAATATATTGTGACCAATCAATAACGAAAATATTACAATATTTTAAATAAACTATTAAATAATATTATAATATGTTATTGAAACATTATCATATTACATAAATATGATAATATAATATTAAAGAATATTATAATATTAATAATATTATTTATTATAATATAAATATTATAATATTATAAAAAGTCATATTTATTATAATATTATAAATATGTTATAATATAATTGTTAAAATTATTTAATATAATATGTAATTATAAATATTTATAAATATTTAGATATATTAACAATATATAACTAAATAAACATGATACACATGCAATGTACTATGTTCAGAAGAGTTAGAACAATCTCATTTGAATCGACGTATTATAACAATATATGCTTTGTATAATAATTTGGAAAAGTGAAACTTACTCGATGTAACGAATTAGGTTACAAGAGTTTAATCAATCGTATATAAGAATAGAATCAATAATATTGCTTAATAGAATTTAGGAACTTGTATTCATTAATAAAAAATTGAAGTTAGAAAAACTTGCTCAAATGTAAGTAGATAAGGTTTAGAAACTTGGACAATTATTATAAGAGTAGGGTTAAAGAACTTACCTTGTATGTAAGCTACACAAATGTAATATAATCTTCAATTACCCTACATACACCATTACAATCACAACAACAATTAGTTGTATGAATATCAACACTAGGGGTATTAAACCAACATTTAGGTCATAACCCTAACCCAAAACCTAACCATTTAGGTTAGCATATTTAACGCCTATAAACTCACACTTTAATCAATATAAACCTTATCGTTTATCTACAACTTTTGAAAACATCACTTTTAGTTTCATTTTTTAACTTATTTAAATAATTATTTCAAATCTTTACACTTCGCATTATAACACATTGACATCTGTTATTATAGTTTATATCATGTTTTAACATTATTAACATGCATGCTAAACTAACACAAGTCCGTCACACATGACCTGCAATTAAGTAGACTTCACTGTCTGTGACTGGCTACTCGCGCGCCCGCGCGAGCAATACATTGGTTATCGCGCGCCCGCGCGACGCAGCACGCCCGGGGCCAAATGCTGCACGCTCGCGCGTCAACCCCGTGCCAGGTAGAACGCCCGCGTGACTGCTCAGTTCTAGTTTTTACAGACGCGAACTAGCACTCAGTTATAGGCCAAAAAATCCCAATTCTACATAATTTCTCCCAAATTTAACATCTAAAACTTTGGAATAACGTAGCTACACATGCTATTCATCATTCTATATATAAAAATATCACATATACATGAATTTGAAGAATTAAAACTATAATTTTCCAAATTTTCTTCATTTTTACCCTTTTAACGAATTTGATCGCCACGAACTCGTTTCTTAATCAATTGTCATGATTTAAACTTCGTTGTTTTCGTTTCTTACCCTAGCAACACAATCCAACAACAAATTTAAAATTACAACACATATAAAACATCAATTTTTGTACTTTCTAAAGCCATATTATATGAACATAACACTGTTATTTATATCTCCTTCTTACTATTCAATTTTCACGAATTTGAACATCAACCAAGGATCATAGACGATAACTAACAAGTTTAGCAATAACATACATACATGTAATTCAACATCTTAAACCTATCCAACGAAATTTCCAATTAACAGAGAAGCATATGATCCTTGAATATAACATCATATTTAACACAATTAAATATGTAATAATATGTGAATATAATCCATAAATATGTTAATATATTGTGACCAATCAATAACGAAAATATTACAATATTTTAAATAAAGTATTAAATAATATTATAATATGTTAATATTATAATATGTTATTGGAACATTATCATATTATATAAAGATGATAATATAATATTAAATAATATTAATAATATTATTTATTATAATATAAATATTATAAACAGTCATATTTATTATAATATTACAAATATGTTATAATATAATTGTAAATATTATTTAATATAATATGTAATTGTAAATATTAATAAATATTTATATATATTAACAATGTATAACTAAATAAACATGATACACATGCAAGGTACTATGTTCAGAAGAGTTAGAACAATCTCATTTGAATCGACGTATTAGAACAAATATGCTTTGTATAATAATTTGGAAAAATGAAACTTGTTCGATGTAACGAATTAGTTACAAGAGTTTAATCAATCGTATATAAAAATAGAATTAATAATATTGTTCAATAGAATTTAGGAACTTGCATTCATGAATAAAAGAATGAAGTTAGAAAAACTTGCTCAAATGTAAGTAGATAAGGTTTAGAAACTTGCACATTTATTATAAGAGTAGGGTTAAAGAACTTGCCTTATATGTAAGCTACACAAATGTAATATAATATTCAATTACCCTACATACATCATTACAATTGCAATAACAATTAGTTGTATGAATATCAACACTCGGGGTATTAAACCATCATTTAGGTCATAACCCTAACCCAAAACCTAACCATTTAGGTTAACATACTTAAAGACTCTGAATTCAGACATTAATCAACATAAACCTTATCGTTTATCTACAACTTTTGAAAACATCACTTTTAGTTTCATTTTTTTAATTTATTTAAATAATTATTTCAAATCTTTACACTTTGCATTATAACACATTGACATATGTTATTATAGTTTATATCATGTTTTTACATTATTAACATGCATGGTAAACTAACACAAATCCGTCACACATGACCTGCAATTAAGCAGATTCACTGTCTGGGACTGGCTACTCGGGCGCCCGCGCGAGCAATACACTGGGCTATCGCACGCTCGCGCCCAAATGCTACGCACCCGCACGTCAACCGCTCGCCAGGTAGAGCGCCCGCACCATTGCTTAGTTCCAATTTTTACAAACGCAAACTAACACTGTTATAGGCCAAAAAATCCCAATTCTACATAATTTCTCCCAAATTCAACAGCTAAAACATTTGAATAACGTAGCTACACATGCTATTCATCATTCTATATATAAAAACATCACATATACATGAATTTGAAGAATCAAAACTATAATTTTCCAAATTTTCTTCATTTTTACCCTTTTAACGAATTTGATCGCTACGAACATGTTTCTTAATCAATTGTCATGATTTAAACTTCGTTGTTTTCGTTTCTTACCCTAGCAACACAATCCAACAACAAATTTAAAATTACAACACATATAAAACATTAATTTTCGCACTTTCAAAAGCCATATTATATGAACATAACACTGTTATTTATATCTCTTTCTTACTATTTAATTTTCACGAATTTGAAAATCAACCACGGATCATAGACGATAAATAACAAGTTTATCTAGAACATACATACATGTAATTCAACATCTTAACCCTATCCAACGAAATTTCCAATTAACAGAGAATAGGTATTTACAAGAAAATTAAGATAAATTATACCTTTAAAAGCCTAGTTGAATGTTAGCAAAAGATGATGACCCTCTCTCAAAATCACTATGATTCCTCCTTCTCAAATCTTTGTGGTTTTTCCCTTTTTCTCACCAACTCTCTGCTCTTCACTATGCTTCTCTCTTCACTGACTATAGCCTTATAAGGAAAAATAAGACGCGTATAATAAATTGATATGTTACGTTCTCTTTTAGTTAGAAAAATAGAAAGACGTCAGTTGAATAATGCCAAATGCCATAAGGCCTTGTTTGGCTTCCAAACTTTATAAACTAAATTATTTTTATATTATTTATACAATATAGTTTCCAATCGTCACACTTTAGATAATTTAAATAACTTAGTTTAGTTAATTTAAATAACTTATATAACAATAATAAAATTCTTATTATCATTATTCTTATAATTAATGAATAATTATATATCTAATTTAATTAATAAATTAGACACATCACTTTATTTTATTTATTTTCCTTTAAATCAAACAATTCATTTAATTTAATTATCTTCTTAAATATTAAGCAATTGATTTAATTTAATTACTTCCTTAAATTAAATCAATTAGATAAAATTATCATTATTCAAATTAACATTAATTAATTTAGTTACCAAATTAATTCACCATAATTCATCAATTATTTAGTTTCCTCCATAAATAAAATATTTAAAATATTTATTTAATTCAATAAATATTTAAGTTAAATTACAAATTTCTCGATCGTTACATCCTTCCATGCTTAAAAAGATTTTGTCCCCAAAATCACAACTCGACAAATTCATTCGTCACATTCTTCCCTCCTTAACAAGATTCTGTCCCCAGAATCGTTATACAAAATCTAGCAAACAACTGAGGATAATTCTTCATCATAACGCTTTCAAGTTGCCACGTAGCTTCCTCAGCATTGTGGTTCCTCCAGATTACCTTAACAGAAGGTTTTACTTTATTCCTTAGTACTTGCTCTTTTCTATCAACAATTTGAACATGGACTTCTTTATATGATAAATCTTTCTCAAACTGTAAGGGCTCATATTCTATAACATGTTTATAATCAGGTTTATATGGCCTTGATACTGATATATGGAAAATATTATGAATATGTTCCAATTCCGGAGGTAAAGCTACCTCATATGCTACTTCACCAACCTGTCGAAGCACTTCGAAAGGTCCTATAAACCTAGGGCTCTGTTTCCCTTTCTTTCCAAATCGAATTTTCCCCATCTAGGGAGATACTTTCAAGAATACATAACTTCCAACATCGAATACACGATTTTATCGGTGTTGATCGGCATATTTATTCTGTCTATCATGTGCAGCTAACAATCTCGCTCGAATCACCTTGATGATTTTGACAGTCTGCTGTACCAATTCTGGACCCAATAGCTGACGTTCTCCTACCTCATCCCAGCATAATCGAGTTCTACATTTTCTGCCATATAACGCTTCGTAAGGCGGCATGCCAATACTCGCGTGATAACTATTATTATAGGCAAATTCCACCAACGGTAAATGATCATCCCAATTCCCTTTGAAATCCATGATACATGCTCTTAGCATATCTTCTAGTGTTTGGATGGTTCTCTCACTTTGTCCGTCGGTTTGAGGATGGTACGCTGTGCTAATTCTCATCTGAGTTCCTAAACATTCTTGTAATCGTTTCCAGAAATTAGATGTCAAACGCGGATCTCTGTCTGATACAATGGACACAGGTACACCGTGTCTTGACACAATTTCCTTCACGTACAGTTTTGCCAACCGATCTAGGGTAAATCTAATCTTTATTGGCAAATATTGTGTCGACTTCGTCAATCGATCGATAATCACCCAGATGGCATCGTAACCTTGTTGGGTCGTCGGAATACCTACCACAAAATTCATTGTGATATGTTCCCACTCCCGCCCCGATATCTCCAACGGCTGCAATAATTCGCTTGGCCTTTGATGTTCAGCTTTAACTTTCTGACACGTTAAACATTTTGCCACGCACTCGGCCACATCCTTTTTCATATTCAGCCACCAAAAATGATGTCTAAGATCCTGGTATATTTTCGTACCGCTAGGGTGAATCGAATATCTTGAGTTATGAGCTTCACTCAGAATCTCCTCTTTAACTTATGGTATTGGCAGAACCCAAATTCTCCCTTCGAATCGAAGTAACACTTCCGACTCGATTTTGAATTTGCTTTCCTCCCCTTCAGATACTTTATGTTTTATCTTTTTGCGGTCTTCATCCTGAAGTTGTGAATTCTTCACTTTATCTACCAACGTTGAACCGTTTCCTACCTTAAACAATTTTTCATCGGATTTTGTCAGATATTTAATTTCCAACTCCATCTTAGCCATTTCCGATGCTAAATTATCCTGAGCTGTCAACAACATTAACTTCTCTCATCCCTTACTATTTAAAGCATCAGCAACAACATTGGCCTTTCTGGGATGATAGAAAATCTCGCAGTCATAGTCTTTAATCAGCTCCAACCATCTTCTTTGTCGCATGTTCAAGTCTTTTTGTGTAAAGATATACTTTAGACTTTTATGGTCAGTATATCTCACACCTCTATCCGTAAAGATAATGTCTCCAAATCTTATGGGCAAACACCACTGCCACCAACTCAAAGTCATGAGTCAGATACCCCTTCTCGTAATCTTTCAACTGAAGTGATGCATACGTAATAACTCTGCGGTTTTGCTTAAGCACACAGCCTAGCCCTTTATGCGATGCGTCACTATATACCACAAAATTTCCTGTATCATTCGGCAGAGACAACACATGTGTTGAACTCAACCTCTTCTTCAACTCTCGAAAACTCTCCTCACACTTCTCTGTCCAAACAAACTTAACCGTTTTTCTAGTTAAATTCATCAACAGATTCGCGATCTTAGAAAAGTCTTGAATAAAACGCCTGTAGTATCCTGCCAATCCTAAGAAGCTCCTTACTTCTGACGGTGTCTTCGGCTGATCCTAGTTTACTACAGCTTTAACTTTTGATGGATCTACCGAAATTTTGTCCTTATCAATAATGTGCCCTAGAAACTGTACGCGTTCCATCCAAAATTCACATTTTGAAAACTTAGCGTACAACTTCTCTTTTCTCAACGTCTCCAACGTCAATCTCAAGTGTTCAACATGTTCCTCCTTGGTTTTGGAATATACCAATATATCATCAATAAATACCACCACAAATTTATCTAAGAATGGTTTAAATACCATGTTCATCAAATTCATGAACACTGCAGATGTATTGGTTAAACCAAATGACATAACTAGAAACATGTAATGATCATACTGAGTTTTGAATGCCGTTTTCGGTACGTCTTCTGGCCTCACCTTCAATTGATGATAATCACTCCTCAAGTCTATCTTTAAAAAATACCTTGCACCATTCAGTTAATCAAACAGGTCGTCGATTCTTGGTAACAGATACTTATTTTTAATCGTGACCTTATTCCATTCTCTATAATCAATGTAGAGCTGCATCGATCCATCTTTCTTCTTAACAAATAACACTGACGTTCCCCATGGCGATACACTCAGCTGGATATACTTCTTGTCGAGCAATTCTTGCAGTTGCACCATCAACTCTTTCATCTCCACCGGGGCCATTCTGTATGGTGCTTTAGATATCGGGCCTATTCCTGGTACTAAATCAATTATGAACTCAGTTTGTCGATCTGGCGGAAGACCCGACAAATCGTCTGGAAATACATCTACAAAATCTCTTATGATCGGTATCTCTTCTAACTTCGCACTTTTTCTTTTGAGTATCAACTATGTAGGCTAAGTATCCTACACATCCTTGTCTTAACAACTTCTTGGCTTATATCACCGTAAGACAACTTGCTTGTCGAGGTGATTTGATGCCAAAGAACACAACCTTTTGACGGAGTCATAAGGTTAACACATTTTTTTTGGTAATCAATTACTGCTCCGTAATTGAATAACCAATCCATTCCCAGTATGACATCAAACTCACCAAGTCTAATTGGTATCAAGTCTACCCGCATCTCTTGACCTTTATATCCACTCTATAATTCTTATATATGAATCTAACAGGAATCACTTCTTTATTTGCAATCTCTATTCTCAAGGGATAATCTAATTCTTCCTGAGAAAATTCTAAGTTCTGAGCAAACTCATCGGATATAAATGAACAAGTAGCACCCGAATCAAACAGTACATAGACATTAATACCATTAATCGGAATGATACCTGACACCACATCCTTAGACTGAATAGCATCCTGCACGGTTATATTGAAAGTTCTTGCAGTAGGTCGGCTTGACTGAGCATGTCCAGTGATAGTCAATGCACCACCACCGTTGTTGTTTCCCTTTCCTCCACTTGCACTCCCCGCTGGCTTTTTAGGACAATCACGAGCCATGTGATCCTTCAAACCGCAGGTAAAACATGCTCCTTTCGTTGCGCTAAAACAGTTCGGTGCAATGTGTCCCTCCTGACCACAGTTGAAACACACTCGCTTTCCTTTCAAACATACCCCAGTATGGTTCTTTCCACATGTTGCACAAGCCTCAAACTTTTTCTTTTGCTGACCTCCCTGCTGTCCTCCCATAGTCGAATTCTCGCTCCATTTCCTCTTCTGATTGTTACCTCCAATGTTACTTCCACCAGCCTTATTTTCATTGTCATTCCTCCTCTTCTTATGTTCTTGGTTGTACTTAGTCAAGGCATCACTTCAACCTTCCGCGATAATTTCCTTTTCCAGTACAGCCGTAAATGTATTTAACTGGAACATTGAAACCTTGCTATAACGCCAGGGTTTCAATCCTTGTTCGAACCTTCTTGCCTTACGCTCATCCGTATTAACTTGATAAGTGGCAAACCTTGCCAACTCGTTAAACTTCGCAGCATATTCTGGCACTGTCATAGTTCCATGCTTCAACTCCAGAAATTGCACTTCCAGCTGATTCTGAGAACTCGTTCGAAAGTACATTTCGAAAAACATTTCCTTGAATCTATCCCACGCTATCACTCCTTGTCCTCCAAGAACCTTGTTTGCTTGCCACCAGTAGCTAGCTTTAGACTTCAGCATGAACGTTGCGAACTCAGTCTTCTGATCTTCATTAACTCTAGCAACGTCGAACACCTTCTCCATTTCCATGATCCAGGTTTGGGCTTCCACTGGATTCATAGACCCTTGAAATTCTGACATTCCAACCGCTTTGAATTCCTTAAAAGTCGTAGCTTGAGTTTGCGGTTGATTCGCAAGTTCACCCGTCAACAGAGCTACCAACTGCTGAACCGGATTAGCGTTGGCTTAATTGTTATTATTAGTAGACCCCTCAGGAGGTACTTGCTGACGTGGTTGTCTTCTTCTAGGAGGCATTTTCTGTTAAGATATACGCTTATTAGTTCATTACTCAACTTATTGGGTATTTAAAATTTTAACTTAAACATTCCACGATTGAAGCTTTAACAAATAATATTTCAAATAAACTATAATATTTTATTCATTTATAAAGTTTTAGAACATCCTCAAAATAGCATAACCGCTATAAACATTCACTTTCCTGAACTAAACTAGTTTCAGGATTACATACTCATACTATTCCTTTATTTATCTCAAAATAAGGGATTCACAACTCATTTATTCACATAATTAAACACATATTATTATCACTCTGATTTCCTATCTATACATATTAAGACGTCGCAAGGCTTCTCGACGCTCCTCCTCTATGATGCGATATGTCATCCTACGATCCATCATGAACCACGGCGAGTATTCAAACTGAGGTGGGTAATAATGGACTCGATCCTGGGCCCTATCAATCGTTGAATTAAAAGCATAATTCATCTCCTTCATCTTGGGTTTCTTCACTTGGACATTAGCTTTAGCACGGTCCGCACGTTGAGTCACCTTCATCCTTGCATCCTCGGCTCTTGCATGCTTAGTTTATTCCTCCTTGAAATCATCTTTCAATTTCTCCATGTCAATCTTCATCTTCTCATTTACCGCCAATAGGTCTTCATGTTGACCCTTGGTATGAACTAGGCCCCACTCCGTGTTTCCAAGTTTTGAGTCGAGTTCCTGAATCTCTGCATCCTTCTGCTCCATCGAAGCGTGATGCATCTCAACCATCTCCTTCAGTTCCTCTACTTCATCCTGTAACTCTATGTTACGGTCGTACAAAGCATTATACATCTCAGTCGGTACGGAGTTTGGTGGAAACTCCTCAGGACTCTCGTCCTCGGGATCGGTCACAGACTCATCCTCCTGAACCAACTGTTCCCGCACTACGTGAATATCCCGGGGTTCAACATCTCTAGGTAACTGAGGTATCATCTCCCTAGCTGGACTGGATCCTCCTTCGTTAGACATCCTGTCAACAACATCCTGTCAACAAAATATTTTAAGTTATACTTAACGTTATCGATACTCGCGAGCACATAAGTTATTAACACATAGCACATAATGTCTTTTATTATTTAACTTCAATGGATACCTTAATCCATTTCTTAAACTCGATAAGAGTTAGACACCTCTATGTTTTCTGTCTCCTTAAAGGTTACTTCCTAAGGTTTTTCCCACCTAAGGCTCATAACCTAAAGCTTTGATACCAACCTGTGACACCCCCAAATTTGGGTACTTCATTTCCATCGAATTTGGTGATCACTATTAAAATAATTACATCTAACTACCCATAATAAAGGGTAAAATATTAAATAACTTTAAACAATAATCTTTCCCATTCAAAGGTTACATCATCATCTCAAAAACAATCCCAGGTAATCTAACCTTAAAATTATTACATCAGTTTCGCGGAATACATTATAAAATAAAAAAAGTCTTATAACTTCAAGCATTTAAATAAACTTTAACTAATTCTTCATCACTTAGACATCTTGCCCTTTCCCTTGCTAGTAGAAGGCTCATCACCTCTTTCAACTTTAGCTGCATTGTTTAATTCCAAGAGTGAGCAAACAATTGCCCACTGACATAAAGATAGTATAATAATAACATGAGAGTGAACAATGAATACTGAATAATAATGAACTTGTTCTACAAATCAAAATAGAAAACAAGTTCGAACTTTAATTATCCGAGGGTCTTATGATCACGAACTATGTCTATGGTGTTTAGGTATTACTACCTTAACCTTAACATTCATTAGACTGTACAGACTCTTCTTAACGTACTCAGGGGGATCAACCCTTTGTGCCATGTATTGTGCACAAACATCTAAACGTTACACGTACAAAATACCCTATGTTAGGGTTGTTCTTCTTAGTTTGAATTTAGAATTTCCACACTAAAGAAAGTTTAGTTTAGAACCAGCTTATCAGTGTTTCTAGAATATTAGAACACTTATTCAAATTCCATCAATAAAGATTTAGTACAAGAATGTATAACTTAACAAGGCTATCAAAGTCAAAGATCGGATATTAATAATATATAACTGAATAAACATGATACACATGCAAGGTATTATGTTAAGAAGAGTTAGAAAAATCTCATTTGAATCGATGTATTAGAACAATATATGCTTTGTATAATAATTTGGAAATATGAAACATGCTCGATGTAACGAATTAGGTTACAAGAGTTTAATCAATCGTATATAAGAATAGAATCAATAATATTGCTCAACAGAATTTAGGAACTTGCATTCATTAATAAAAGAATGAAGTTAAAAAAACTTACTCAAATGTAAGTAAATAAAGTTTAGAAACTTGCACAATTTTTATAAGAGTAGGGTTAAAGAACTTGCCTTATATATAAGTTAAACAAATGTAATATAATCTTCAATTACCCTACATACATCATTATAATCGCAACAACAATTAGTTGTATGAATATCAACACTAGGGGTATTAAACCATCATTTAGGTTATAACCCTAACCCAAAACCTAACCATTTAGGTTAACATATTTAACACCTCTGAATTCAGACATTGAACGGCATAAACCTTATCGTTTATCTACAACTTTTGAAAACATCACTTTTAGTTTCATTGACATCTATTATTATAGTTTATACCATGTTTTTACATTATTAACAAGCATGCTAAACTAACACAAGTCTGTCGCATATGACCTGCAATTAAGCGGACTTCACTGTCTATGACTGGCTACTCGCGCGCCCGCGCGAACAATACACTGGGCTATCACTCCCGCGCCCAAATATTGCGCGCCAGCGCGTCAACCGCGCGCCAGGCAGAGCGCCCGCGCGACTGCTTAGTTCCAGTTTTTACAGACGCGAACTATCACTCTGTTATAGGCCAACAAATCTCAATTGTACATAATTTCTCCCAATTTCAACATCTAAAACATTGGAATAACGTAGCTACACATGCTATTCATCATTCTATATATAAAAATATCACATATACATGAATTTGAAGAATCAAAACTATAATTTTCCAAATTTTTATCATTTTTACCCTTTTAACGAATTTGATCGCTATGAACTCATTTCTTAATCCATTGTCATGATTTAAACTTTGTTGTTTTCGTTTCTTACCCTAGCAACACAATCCAACAACAAATTTCAAATTATAACACATATAAAACATCAATTTTCGTACTTTCTAAAGCCATATTATATGAACATAACACTGTTATTTATATCTCCTTCTTGCTATTCAATTTTCACGAATTTGAACATCAACCAAGGATCATAGACGATAACTAACACGTTTAGCAATAACATACATATATGTAATTCAACATCTTAACCCTATCCAACGAAATTTCCAATTAACAGAGAATAGGTATTGTAAGAAAATTAAGATAAATTATACCTTTAAAACCCTAGTTGAATGCTAGCAAAAGATGATGACCCTCTCTCAAAATCACTATAATTCCTCCTTCTCAAATCTCTGTGGTTTTTCCCTTTTTCTCACCAACTCTCTGCTCTTCACTATGTTTCTCTCTTCACTAACTATAGCCTTCGAAGGAAAAATAAGACACGTATAATAAACTAATATGGCACGTTCTCTTTCAGTTAGAAAAATAGGAAGATGTCAGTTGAATAATATCAAAGGCCATAAGGCCTTGTTTGGCTACCAAACTTTATAAACTAAATTATTTTTATATTATTTATACTATATAGTTTCCAATTGTCACACGTTAGATAATTTAAATAACATAGTTTAGTTAATTTAAATAACTTATATAATAATAATAAAATTCTTATTATCATTATACTTATAATTAATAAATAATTATATATCTAATTTAAATACTAAATTAGACACATCATTTTTTTTTTAATTTATTTTCCTTTAAATCAAACAATTCATTTAATTTAATTATCTTCTTAAATATTAAGCAATTGATTTAATTTAATTACTTCCTTAAATTAAATCCAATAGATAAAATTATCATTATTCAAATTAACATGAATTAATTTAGTTACCAAATTAATTCACCACAATTCATCAATTAATTATTTTCCTCCACAAATACATTATTTAAATTATTTATTTAATTCAATAAATATTTAAATTAAATTACAAATTTTTCGATCGTTACATCATTCCCTCCTTAAAAGGATTATGACCCCAGAATCACAACTCGAATCACAACTCAACAAATTCATTCATCACATTCTTCCCTCCTTAACAAGATTCTGTCCCCAGAATCATTATACAAAATCAAGCAAACAACTGAGGATAATTCTTTATCATAACGCGTTCAAGTTCCCACGTAGCTTCCTCAGCATTGTGGTTCCTCCATATTACCTTAACAGAAGGTATTACTTTATTCCTCAGTACTTGCTCTTTTTTATCAATAATTTGAGCATGGACTTCTTCATTTGACAAATTTTTCTGAAACTGTAAGGGCTCATATTCTATAACATATTTATAATCAGGTTTATATGGCCTTAATACCGATATATGAAAAATATTATGAATATGTTCCAATTCCAGAGGTAAAGCTTCCTCATATGCTACTTCACCAACCTGTCGAAGTAACCCTTTCGAGTCGATTTTGAATTTACTTTCTTCCCCTTCAGATACTTTATGTTTTATCTTTTCGCAGTTTTCATCCTATTGTGCATTCTTCACTTTATCTACCAACGTTGAACCGTTTCCTACCTGGAACAATTTTTTATCAGATTCTGTCGGATATTTAATTTCCAACTCCATCTTAGCCATTTCCGATACTAAATTCTCCCGAACTATCAATATCATTAACTTCTCTCGTCCCTTCCTGCTTAAAGCATCAACAACAACATTTGCCTTTTCGGGATGATAGAAAATCTTGCAGTCATAGTCTTTGATCAGCTCCAACCATCTTCTTTGTCGCATGTTCAAGTCTTTTTGTGTAAAGATATACTTCAGACTTTTATGGTCAGTATATATCTCACACCTCTCTCCATAAAGATAATGTCTCCAAATCTTCAGGGCAAACACCACTGCCGCCAACTCCAAGTCATGAGTCGGATACCCCTTCTCGTAATCTTTCAACTGATGTGATTCATACGCAATAACTCTGCAGTTTTGCATAAGCACACAGCCTAGCCCTTTATGCGATGCGTCACTATATACCACAAAATTCCCTGTATCATCAGGCAATGACAACACAAGTGTAGAGCTCAACCTCTTCTTTAATTCGTGAAAACTTTCCTCACACTGCTCCGTCCAAACAAACTTAACTGCCTTCCTGGTTAAATTCGTTAACGGGATAGCGATCTTAGAAATGTCCTAAATAAAACGCCTGTAGTAACCTGCCAATCCGAAGAAACTCCTTACTTCTGACGGTGTCTTCGGCTGATCCCAGTTTACTGCAGCTTCAACTTTTGGTGGATCTACCGAAATTTCGTCCTTATCAATAACGTGCCCTAAAAACTGTACACGTTCCATCCAGAATTCACATTTTGAAAACTTAGCGTACAACTTCTCTTTCCTCAACGTTTCCAATGTTAATCTCAAGTGTTCAACATGTTTCTTTTTGGTTTTGGAATATACCAATATATCATCAATAAATACCACAACAAATTTATCTAAGAATTGTTTAAATACCCTGTTCATCAAATCCATGAACGATGTAGGTGCATTGGTTAAACCAAATTACATAACCAGAAACTCATAATGACCATACCGAGTTTTGAATACCATCTTTGGTACGTCTTCAGGCCTCACCTTCAATTGATGATAACCACTCCTCAAGTCTATCTTTGAAAAATACCTCGCACCCTTCAGTTGATCAAACAGGTCGTCGATTCTTGGTAACGGATACTTATTTTTAATCGTGACCTTATTCAATTCTCTATAATCGATGCAGAGCCGCATCGATCCATCTTTCTTCTTAGCAAATAACACTGGCGCTCCCCACGGTGATACACTCGACTGGATATACTTCTTGTCGAGCAATTCTTGCAGTTGCACCATCAACTCTTTCATCTCCACCGGGGCCATTCTGTATGGTGCTTTAGATATCGGGCCTGTTCCTGGTACTAAATCAATTATGAACTCAATTTGTCGATCTGGCGGAAGACCCGACAAATCGTCTGGAAATACGGCTGCAAAATCTCTTATGATCGGTATCTCTTCTAACTTCACACTTTTTCTTTTGAGTATCAACTATGTAGGCTAAGTATCCTACACATCCTTATCTTAACAACTTCTTGGCTTATATCACCGTAAGACAACTTGCTTGTCGAGGTGATTTGATGCCAAAGAACACAACCTTTTGACGGAGTCATAAGGTTAACACATTTTTTTTGGTAATCAATTACTGCTCCGTAATTGAATAACCAATCCATTCCTAGTATGACATCAAACTCACCAAGTCTAATTGGTATCAAGTCTACCCGCATCTCTTGACCCTTTATATCCACTCTATAATTCTTATATATGAATCTAACAGGAATCACTTCCTTATTTGCAATCTCTATGCTCAAGGGATAATCTAATTCTTCCTGAGAAAATTCTAAGTTTTGAGCAAACTCATCGGATATAAATGAACAAGTAGCACCCAAATCAAATAGTACATAGACATTAATACCATTAATCAGAATGATACCTGACACCACATCTTTAGACTGAATAGTATCCTGCACGGTTATATTAAAAGTTCTTGTAGTAAGTCGGCTTGACTGAGCTCGTCCAGTGGTAGTCAATGCACCACCACCGTTGTTGTTTCCCTTTCCTCCACTTGCACTCCCCGCTGGCTTTTTAGGACAATCACGAGCCATGTTATCCATCGAACTGCAGGTAAAATATGCTCCTTTCTTTGGGCTAAAATAGTTTGGTGCAATGTGTCCCTCCTGACCACAGTTGAAGCACACTCGTTTTCCCTTCAAACATACCCCAGTATGGTTCTTTCCACATGTCGCACAAGCCTCAAACTTTTTCTTCTGCTGACCTCCCTGCTGTCCTCCCTGCTGTTCTCCCGTAGTCAAATTCTCGCTCCACTTCCTCTTCTGATTGTTACCTCCAACGTTACTTCCACCAGCCTTATTTTCATTATCATTCTTCCTCTTCTTCTGTTCTTGGTTGTACTTAGTCAAGGCATTGCTTCCACCTTCCGTGATAATTGCCTTTTCCAGTACAGCTGTAAATGTATTTAACTGGAATATTGCAACCTTGCTATAAAGTCAGGATTTCAATCCTTGTTCGAACCTTCTTGCCTTACGCTCATCCGTATTGACTTGATAAGTGGCAAACCTTGCCAACTCGTTAAACTTCGCAGCATATTCTAGCCCCGTCATAGTTCCTTGCTTTAACTCTAGAAATTGCACTTCCAGCTGATTCGGAGAACTCGTTAGAAAGTACATTTCAAAAAACATTTCCTTGAATCTATCACACGCTATCACTCCTTGTCATCCACAAACCTTGTTTGCTTGCCACCAGTAGCTAGCTTCAGACTTCAACATGAACGTTGCGAACACAGTCTTCTGATCTTCATTAACTCTAACAACGTCGAACAACTTCTCCATTTCCATGATCCAAGTTTGGGCTTCCACTGGATTCATAGACCCTTGAAATTCTGGCGGTCCAACCGCTTTGAATTCCTTAAAAGTCGTAGCTTGAGCTTGCGGTTGATTCGCAAGTGCACCCGTCAATAGAGCTACCAACTGCTGAACCGGATTAGCGTTGGCCTCATTGTTATTATTAGTAGACCCCTCAAGAGGTGCTTGCTGACGTGGTTGTCTTCTTCTAGGAGGTATTTTCTGTTAAGATATATGCTTATTAGTTCATTACTCAACTTCTTGGGTATTTGAAATTTTAACATTAAACATTCCAAGATTGAAGCTTTAACACATAATATTTCAAATAAACTCTAATATTTTATTCATTCATAAAGTTTTAGAACATCCTCAAAATAGCATAACCGCTATAAACACTCACTTTCCTGAACTAAACTAGTTTTAGGATTACATACACATACTATCCCTTTATTTATCTCAAAATAAGGGATTCACAACTTATTTATTCACATAATTAAACACATATTATTATCACTCTGATTTCCTATCTATACATATTAAGACGTCGCAAGGCTTCTTGACGCTCCTCCTCCATGATGCGATATGCCATCCTACGATCCATCACGAACCACGGCGAGTCTTCAAACTGAGGTGGGTAATAATAGACTCGATCCTGGGCCCTATCAATCGTCGAATTAAAAGCATAATCCATCTCCTACATCATGGCTTTCTTCACTTGTACCTTAGCTTCAGCACGGTCCTAAGACCTTCGAATAATTAAAGTTTGAACTTGTTTTCTATTTTGATTTGTAGAACAAGTTCTTTATTATTCAGTATTCGTTGTTCACTCTCATGTTGTTATTATACTATTTTTATGTCAGTGGGCAATTGTTTGCTCACTCTTGCAATTAAACAATGCAGCTAAAGTCGAAAGAGGTGACGAGCCTTAGATGGGGAAAACCTTAGGAAGTAACCTTTAAGGAGACAGAAAACATAGAGGTGTCTAACTATTATCGAGTTTAAGGAATGGATTAAGGCATCCATTAATTGAAGTTAAATAATAAAAAATATTGTGTGCTATGTATTAATAACTTATGTGCTCGCGAGTATCGATAACGTTAAGTAAAACTTAAAATATTTTGTTGACAGGATGTCTAACAAATGAGGATCCAGTCCAGCTAGGGAAGTGATACCTCAGTTACCTAGAGATGTTGAACCCCGGGATATTCACGTAGTGCGGGAACAGTTGATTCAGGAGGATGAGCCTGTGACCGATCTCGAGTAGGATAGTCTTGAGGAGTTTCCACCAAACTCCGTACCGGCTGGGATGTATGATGCTTTGTACGACCGTAACATAGAGTTACAGAATGAAGTAGAGGAACTGAAGGAGATGGTTAAGATGCATCACGCTTCGATGGAGCAGAAGGATGTAGAGATTTAGGAACTCGACTTAAAACTTGGAAACACGAAGTGGGACCTAGTTCATACCAAGGGTCAGCATGAAGATCTGTTGGCAGTAAATGAGAAAATGAAGACGGACATGGAGAAGATAAAAGATGACTTCAAAGAGGAATCAGTTAAGCATGCAAGAGTAGAGGATGCTTGGATGAAGGCGACTCAACATGTGGACCGTGCTGAGGATAAGATCCAAGTGAAGAAAGCCAAGATGAAAGAGATGGATTATGCTTTTAATTCTGCGATTGATAGGGCCCAGGATCGAGTCCATTGTTACCCACCTCAGTTTGAAGACTCGTCGTGGTTCTTGATGGATCGTAGAACAGCGTATCGAATTATAGAGGAGGAACGTCGAGAAGCCTTACGACGTCTTAATATGCGTAGATAGAAAATAAGAGTGATGATATGCTATCTTTTATCTATTCTTCAACGTTATGAATAAATAAAATATCAGAGTTTATTTGAGATGTTATGTGTTATAGCTTTAATCTTGGAATGTTTAAGTTAAACTTTAAATACCTACGAAGTGGAGTGATGAACAAATAAGCATATGTTATAACAAAAAATTCCTCCTAGAAGAAGACAACCACGTCAACAACCACCTTCTGAGGGGTCTATTAATAATAACAACGAGGCCAACACTAATCCGATTCAGCAGTTGGTAGCTCTGTTGACGGGTGCACTTGCGAACCAACCGCAAGCTCAACCTACAACTTTCAAGGAATTCAAAGTGGTTAGACCGCCAGAATTTCAAGGGTCTATGAAACCAGTGGAAGCCCAAACCTGGATCATGGAAATGGAGAAGGTGTTTGACGTTGCTAGAGTTAACACAGATCAGAAGACTGCGTTCGTAACGTTTATGATGAAGTCTGAAGCTAGCTACAGGTGGCAGGCAAATAAGGTTCGTGGGGGACAAGGTGTGATAGCGTGGGATAGATTTAAGGAGATGTTTTTCGAAATGTACTTTCCAACGAGTTTTCAGAATCAGCTGGAAGAGCAATTTCTGGAGTTGAAGCAAGGAACTATAATGGTGCCAGAATATGCTGCGAAGTTTAACGAGTTGGCAAGGTTTGCCACTTTTCAAGTTAATACGGATGAGCGTCATGCAAGAAGGTTCGAACAAGGATTGAAACCCTAGCTTTATATCAAGGTTTCAATGTTCCAGTTAAATACATTTACGGCTGTACTAGAAAAGGCAATTATTACGGAAGGTGGAAGCGATGCCTTGACTAAGTACAACCAAGAACAGAAGAAGAAGAAGAATGATAATAAAAATAAGGCTGGTGGGAGTAATGTTGGAAGTAACAATCAGAAGAGTAAGTGGTGCGAGAATTCGACTACGGGAGGACATCAGGGAGGTCACCAGAAGAAAAAGTTTGAGGCTTGCGAGACAAGTGGAAAGAACCATATTGGGGTATGTTTGAAGGGAAAGCGAGTGTGTTTTAACTATGGTCAGGAGGGACACATTGCACCGAACTATTTTAGCCCAAAGAAAGGACCATGTTTTACCTGCGGTTCGAAGGATCACATGGCTCGTGATTGTCCTAAAAAGCCAGCGGGGAGTGCAAGTGGAGGAAAGGGAAACAACAACGGTGGTAGTGCATTGACTATCACTGGACCAGCTCAGTCAAGCCGACCTACTGTAAGAACTTTCAATATGATCATGCAGGATGATGTTCAGTCTAAGGATGTGGTGTCAGGTATCATTTCAATTAATGGTATTAATGCCTATGTACTGTTTGATTCGGGTGCTACTTATTCATTTATATCTGATGAGTTTGCTAAGAACTTAGAATTTTCTCAAGAAGAATTAGATTATCCCTTGAGCATAGAGATTCCAAATAAGGAAGTGATTCCTGTTAGATTCATATATAAGAATTGTAGAGTGGATATAAAGGGTCAAGAGATGCGGGTAAACTTGATACCAATTAGACTTGGTGAGTTTGATGTTATATTGGGAATGGATTGGTTATTCAATTACGGAACATTAATTGATTGCCAAAGAAAATATGTTAACCTTGTGACTCCGTCAAAGGTTGTGTTCTTTGGCAGTAAATCACCTCGACAAGCAAATTGTCTGACGGTGATGCAAGCCAAGAAGTTGTTATGACAAGGATGTGTAGGATATTTAGCGTACATAGTTGATACTCAAAAGAAGTATTTCCAGATGAAGTTAAAAGAGATACCAATCATAAGAGATTTTGCAGACGTATTTCTAGACGATTTGCCAGGTCTTCCGCCAGATCGACAAATTGAGTTCGTGAGTGATTTAGTACCAAGAACAGGCCCGATATCTAAAGCACCATACAGAATGGCCCCGGTAGAGATGAAAGAGTTGATGGTGCAATAGCAAGAATTGCTCGACAAGAAGTATATTCAGCCGACTGTTTCGCCATGGGGAGCGCCGGTGTTATTTGTTAAGAAGAAAGATGGTTCGATGCGGCTCTGCATTGATTATAATGAATTGAATAAGGTCACGATTAAAAATAAGCATTCGTTAGCAAGAATCGACGACCTGTTCGATCAGTTGAAGGGAGCGAGGTATTTCTCAAAGATAGACTTGAGGAGTGGTTATCATCAGTTGAAGGTGAGGCCAGTGAAAGTAGTATGTGTAAGACCCCGAATTTTATGAAATAAAAGTATGCAATTTTTCTTATAATTACAATTTAGTAAATGGTTAAATTGATAAAAAGTTAAAGTTATGGGTGAAATGTGAAAATTTTTCAAAATACACAAGTGGTTATAAAATAATCATTGTTGTCGGGGAATATTCGTTTGGTCATGGAATATTCTTTCTGTCGGGGAATATTCGTACGACGGCGCAGCCATTTGTGGGCCCCATAACAGAATAACTGTCGGGTGAAGAAAACGACAAATTTAAGTTTTTACAAATAACGGCGTAGTTGTTACCGTTAACACTGTTGGAATACCCGGTGATTAAAATACAGTAATACGCGTTATTACACAGTAGCACACGGTATTGCACAGTATTTTTGAAATTATTGATTCTTACGTAAGAAGGCACTACTCAATAATTGTTACAGTAATTACTGTTCAATATTTTATTTTATTGATTCAATAATTGTTGCGTTGATATTTTATATTATTGTTGTTTCAATAATTGTTGCTGCACAGTATTTTCCTTTATCAGATCAATAATTCATATTATTTGAATAATATTATTAGATAACATTATTGTCAATGTCTAGAAAGTTCTGTCTAAGGAGAGGTTTGGTCATCTAATTGCGCGCCAGTAAGGAAAAATTCTTATTGGAAAGCCCCCTCTTTCCTGGGAACGGCCTGGTTGTCATAAATGTGATTCTGTAATATTATTTGTGAATAATTAATTATTGATTCATATGATAAGAAAATATTTATTTTATGTGGATATAAATGAGGGATATATTTTTGTGGTTAAAAAATGAAGGAGTTAATGTTGAGATTTTTATCCGTATTTTTGTCGGAGTGGAGGTATTAAAAATTAGGGTTTTTGAGATATTTTGCGGGGGTTATAATTTTTAATCCGACCGTTGGATCGTGGTAATTTTTGGATATGTTATACATATATAAGTTGAGTATATGCCCACAAATTTTGAACCGTTAAAAATGAACGTATGATTTGTTATGAATTTTAAGAGGTGGCTGATTCGGAAATCAGGTTATAAATCATTTTTGGTGGAAAATTCTAGAATTGGTGGGCCCCACTTGTGGTTGGTGAAGAAATGTGCTGAATTATATTTCAAATGTGGTGAGTGGGAATAGTAGCAGGTAAAGCCATCAGGTTGCAGGTCAAACCTACCAAAATTTTCCTATAAATAGAGGGCTAAGTTAGAATTAAAAATCACACCAGAAACATAAGTTTTCTCTCTTTCTCTCTCTAGATTATTGAGTGTATTTTGTGAGTATTTAGATACTCTGTGAGTTTCTATTCATCAGTGCAAGTTTCCTTTAGCCTTATACCGATCAGAAGTACTGCTCTTTTGAGGTAAGGGATAGTAAGGGATTATAAGGGATATTAAGGGATTTTAAGGGTTGTTATGATTTTCAGTTTTGTAATTTTTCTGATCTTCAAAAATTCTGGAAAAATTCAAAATGATATTTTGATGAGTTTTCTTGATCGTGTCCAAAAATGGTGATTTTTGGATGTATAGATTGAGAGTTATGAATTTTATGAGAAAAGACTATTTTAAAAGTAACTGCTTATAATTTCTTGTGGTTAACTCCAAAATTGATGAAATTTTTATTGAGAGTACATGTATATGATGGAAGTATACTCTGTTAATTTCAGAATTTTTGGACAAAAGTATAATTTTTGATAAATGTCTAAATATTCGGCTGCTTTGGCCATATGAAAAATAGTAAATGACTTTTAAAAATTCTGAGAAAAATATATGTTCACTATGGGACTATATTATGCTAAATCCCAGAAAAGAAATATTTTTGGAACTGATTTGGTATTTTTCATGAAAATGGACAAGTTATGAGAAAATAAATTAAATATGTTATGTGAAGTAAGAAAATTGGAAAATAGGATTTTATGGCTTGAGAATCCTATATGAGGTATATGCAGATTTTTGATGAGGGTTTTGGTTATTGATGAAGAAATTGTAAGAGTTGGCATTTTATGATGATTAAATGCATTAATTAGTAAAGTGTAAACAATTAAAATAAATTGTTTATAAATTTAAGTAATGTTATTCTTTCAATATCATTATACCGAAATATTGGTATGAATTTTATTGTAGAATTTCTATCTTTTGTGTCGGGATTACTATTCATGAGTTACGAATATTACTCTTGAGATTAAAACTATATGTTGATCATATTATTTTTATTATCATATATAATATTTTTATAACCCTGATGTTGAAATTCTCTTTCACTAGAGTGTAAAGATGAGTAGATTATTGGTATGATCATGACTAGGGTTCTCTTTGGCCTGTAGTGCAAAGTTGAATTGTGACTGGTATGATCATGACCATTGAATTTATAAGTGAATATCTTTAGCTTAAGTGCAAAGGTGAATTGATCAACATGGTTATAATTATTGTTTATATAAATTCTGAAATGATTATATATTTCTTTGAGATATTAATATCTTTGGCCTGTTGGGCAAAGATGAAATATTGATGAATATCTTTGGCCTGTAGTGCAAAGATGAATTGTTGATGAATATCTTTGGCCCGTAGTGCAAAGATGACATGTTGTTGAATATCTTTGGCCAGTAGTGCAAAGATGAACAGATGTTGAGATAAACATGACCAACTGGTGATACAAATGAATATCTTTGGACGTAGTGCAAAGATGAAGTTATTAGTATGATTATGAACAGGAAATGTGATTTGGTGTAACCATGATCTTTGATGTTTCAGGTAAAGATAGGTGATGAAAATTATCATCGTCCTGGATTAGAAGAGGAATTTAGAACTACAGTTATGATTATGAGTTATTCATATGATTGTGGACCAGAATTATTGATTGATGTTATAGGGATAAAACATTATTGGTGGATTTTTAACATGGAGAAAATAATAGACTTTATAGTCTATTTGACTCTTCTAATGGATTGCTCGTTCCGCTGCAACTATGGTTGAAATTTTTATCATTTATCATATATTCTAAATCTCTGATTTATTATTGATGAAGGCTATTGATAATTTAATTATCTTTAGTCATGATATTCTTTACTGAGCTAGTTGCGCTCACCCTTTTGCTTCACAATTCCTTTCAGGTAATAAGAGTGTAGCTGGGTCGAGCGAGGGTAACGGAAAAATAGAACGGTGGTCTCTAGCTGTGGATGTTCTCCCGAAGCAGTATAGAAAAGGTCATTTAGTAGTTTTATTTGGTGAATCCAATAGGGTAAGGTGTACCCAACGTTGGAAGGGTATTTTGCCACTATCATACAAGATGTTTAACGACATACAACCTCGTGTCATCATAAGACAGGGATGTGCTCATCCACTTGCTGAGTATATCTATGGGCACTCCCTATATAATCTTGGTGTTTGTTTGAAGTATAATTCTCAATTAGAGACAGTAGAGATAATGATAAGTCAAGAGAAGACTCACCATTGGGAAGAATATGATAGTAATCTTCTCGTTTTTCTTTGGGGTCTATTGGGTCAACCAAGGATAATTCTGTGGCCATATGATATCTATCATAACCTAGATGCGTGGCCTCCCATGTACGAAGGTTTCCTTGAGCACTTCCCAAAGATTCTAATTTCTAAAACAGTTTTTGACTATACCTTTATGTAAGGTGTTATTGTGAGGTGATGTCCACGGTTGGAACATGAGTCACATTTGGTATATATTTGTATCCAAACTCACAGCATATGTGTTGTTGTATTTTGCACGACAATTGTTGTAATAAAGTTGTAGTTATTTTCTGTACCATGTATTTGACGACTCAGAATGGGTTGGGTGGAATGGACCTATTTTGGGGTTGTCGCAGGTGGTATCAGAGCTTAGGGATATGATCTCTGGCAGAGATCGGGGAATAAAACTAGGAGGGGAGAGATAAGTAAATCCTTCGCTAGTGTGTCCTACCTAAGCTTATTTGTTGGTCAGTCATAATATCGAGATATTATGTGATAGGTTAATTTGTTTAATTAACCCTTATTTTATGGCAGTATTTGAGAATGGCAGCTGAGAATGCTAACAATGGAGTGAATGAGACTGTGGGGATACCTCTAATCACTAACCATGATAATGTGATGTCAGACGAAGAAGGAATTAGAGATATCTATGTGGTGAGTGAAGAATTGATAGTTGCACCCGAGATAGTCGCAGAGGTAACAGCTGAGACTGAGGAAGAAGAGGAAGAAGAAGTACCAGAGGAGAGTTTATTAGAGGTATTATATGATCAAAAGGTAGAATTTCAAAATCGTATTCATGAGTTAGAAGAGCAGGCAGAAGAACGACAGGCGGTCGTGGAACAAAAAGATGCAACAATTCAAGCTTGTGTTACCCGATATGTGATGCTTGAACAGAAGCATTCTTTGGCAGAGTATAAGATGATAAAAATGGAATCTGAGCTGAAAGAAGAAAAAATTGAACGAGTGAGAATAAGTGATGCATGGGCAAAAGTCGCACGACACGTGGATATTGTGGAAAGAGATGTTCGATCTAAGAAGGCTAAAATAGATGATATGAATTTCTCTTTTTGGAAAGCAATTGGGAGAACCCAACATCGAGTTTTGAATTACCCTGTACATAGCGGTCAACCTGAATCCGACATGGATCGAAGATTGATGATTCAGATCATGAATGAGGAGTACGAAGAGGCAGTTAAGGGAGGAATATGTCCTATAGAAAGGTTTATTCCAACGGTAATGATGACGCCAAATGCTGCTCCAGACAAGTCAAAGCCGAGTAGTTCGAGGGATGGCGGTTGTCATGACTTCCCAACAAATAAGGAACCCAAATGAAGTTATCATGGGAGAAGAGCAATGGAGAAATCATGATGATCTGAGAGATAGAATCTGAAATGGAAGCAAGGTATTCTCAACTCTTCGAAATACCAGGTACGTAAATTTCGGGGACGAAATTTCATAAGGAGGGGAGATTGTAAGACCCCGAATTTTATGAAATAAAAGTATGCAATTTTTCTTATAATTACAATTTAGTAAATGGTTAAATTGATAAAAAGTTAAAGTTATGGGTGAAATGTGAAAATTTTTCAAAATACACAAGTGGTTATAAAATAATCATTGTTGTCGGGGAATATTCGTTTGGTCGTGGAATATTCTTTCTGTCGGGGAATATTCGTACGACGGCGCAGCCATTTGTGGGCCCCATAACAGAATAACTGTCGGGTGAAGAAAACGACAAATTTAAGTTTTTACAAATAACGGCGTAGTTGTTACCGTTAACACTGTTGGAATACCCGGTGATTAAAATACAGTAATACGCGTTATTGCACAGTAGCACACGGTATTGCACAGTATTTTTGAAATTATTGATTCTTACGTAAGAAGGCACTACTCAATAATTGTTACAGTAATTACTGTTCAATATTTTATTTTATTGATTCAATAATTGTTGCGTTGATATTTTATATTATTGTTGTTTCAATAATTGTTGCTGCACAGTATTTTCCTTTATCAGATCAATAATTCATATTATTTAAATAATATTATTAGATAACATTATTGTCAATGTCTAGAAAGTTCTGTCTAAGGAGAGGTTTGGTCATCTAATTGCGCGCCAGTAAGGAAAAATTCTTATTAGAAAGCCCCCTCTTTCCTGGGAACGGCCTGGTTGTCATAAATGTGATTCTGTAATATTATTTGTGAATAATTAATTATTGATTCATATGATAAGAAAATATTTATTTTATGTGGATATAAATGAGGGATATATTTTTGTGGTTAAAAAATGAAGGAGTTAATGTTGAGATTTTTATCCGTATTTTTGTCGGAGTGGAGGTATTAAAAATCAGGGTTTTTGAGATATTTTGCGGGGGTTATAATTTTTAATCCGACCGTTGGATCGTGGTAATTTTTGGATATGTTATACATATATAAGTTGAGTATATGCCCACAAATTTTGAACCGTTAAAAATGAACGTATGATTTGTTATGAATTTTAAGAGGTGGCTGATTCGGAAATCAGGTTATAAATCATTTTTGGTGGAAAATTCTAGAATTGGTGGGCCCCACTTGTGGTTGGTGAAGAAATATGCTGAATTATATTTCAAATGTGGTGAGTGGGAATAGTAGCAGGTAAAGCCATCAGGTTGCAGGTCAAACCTACCAAAATTTTCCTATAAATAGAGGGCTAAGTTAGAATTAAAAATCACACCAGAAACATAAGTTTTCTCTCTTTCTCTCTCTAGATTATTGAGTGTATTTTGTGAGTATTTAGATACTCTGTGAGTTTCTATTCATCAGTGCAAGTTTCCTTCAGCCTTATACCGATCAGAAGTACTGCTCTTTTGAGGTAAGGGATAGTAAGGGATTATAAGGGATATTAAGGGATTTTAAGGGTTGTTATGATTTTCAGTTTCGTAATTTTTCTGATCTTCAAAAATTCTGGAAAAATTCAAAATGATATTTTGATGAGTTTTCTTGATCGTGTCCAAAAACGGTGATTTTTGGATGTATAGATTGAGAGTTATGAATTTTATGAGAAAAGACTATTTTAAAAGTAACTGCTTATAATTTCTTGTGGTTAACTCCAAAATTGATGAAATTTTTATTGAGAGTACATGTATATGATGGAAGTATACTCTGTTAATTTCAGAATTTTTGGACAAAAGTATAATTTTTGATAAATGTCTAAATATTCGGCTGTTTTGGCCATATGAAAAATAGTAAATGATTTTTAAAAATTCTGAGAAAAATATATGTTCACTATGGGACTATATTATGCTAAATCCCAGAAAAGAAATATTTTTGGAACTGATTTGGTATTTTTCATGAAAATGGACAAGTTATGAGAAAATAAATTAAATATGTTATGTGAAGTAAGAAAATTGGAAAATAGGATTTTATGGCTTGAGAATCCTATATGAGGTATATGCAGATTTTTGATGAGGGTTTTGGTTATTGATGAAGAAATTGTAAGAGTTGGCATTTTATGATGATTAAATGCATTAATTAGTAAAGTGTAAACAATTAAAATAAATTGTTTATAAATTTAAGTAATGTTATTCTTTCAATATCATTATACCGAAATATTGGTATGAATTTTATTGTAGAATTTCTATCTTTTGTGTCGGGGTTACTATTCATGAGTTACGAATATTACTCTTGAGATTAAAACTATATGTTGATCATATTATTTTTATTATCATATATAACATTTTTATAACCCTGATGTTGAAATTCTCTTTCACTAGAGTGTAAAGATGAGTAGATTATTGGTATGATCATGACTAGGGTTCTCTTTGGCCTGTAGTGCAAAGTTGAATTGTGACTGATATGATCATGACCATTGAATTTATAAGTGAATATCTTTAGCTTAAGTGCAAAGGCGAATTGATCAACATGGTTATAATTATTGTTTATATAAATTCTGAAATGATTATATATTTCTTTGAGATATTAATATCTTTGGCCTGTTGGGCAAAGATGAAATATTGATGAATATCTTTGGCCTGTAGTGCAAAGATGAATTGTTGATGAATATCTATGGCCCGTAGTGCAAAGATGACATGTTGTTGAATATCTTTGGCCAGTAGTGCAAAGATGAACAGATGTTGAGATAAACATGACCAACTGGTGATACAAATGAATATCTTTGGACGTAGTGCAAAGATGAAGTTATTAGTATGATTATGAACAGGAAATGTGATTTGGTGTAACCATGATCTTTGATGTTTCAGGTAAAGATAGGTGATGAAAATTATCATCGTCCTGGATGAGAAGAGGAATTTAGAACTACAGTTATGATTATGAGTTATTCATATGATTGTGGACCAGAATTGTTGATTGATGTTATAGGGATAAAACATTATTGGTGGATTTTTAACATGGAGAAAATAATAGACTTTATAGTCTATTTGACTCTTCTAATGGATTGCTCGTTCCACTGCAACTATGGTTGAAATTTTTATCATTTACCATATATTCTAAATCTCTGATTTATTATTGATGAAGGCTATTGATAATTTAATTATCTTTAGTCATGATATTCTTTACTGAGCTAGTTGCGCTCACCCTTTTGCTTCACAATTCCTTTCAGGTAATAAGAGTGTAGCTGGGTCGAGCGAGGGTAACGGAAAAATAGAACGGTGGTCTCTAGCTGTGGATGTTCTCCCGAAGCAGTATAGAAAAGGTCATTTAGTAGTTTTATTTGGTGAATCCAATAGGATAAGGTGTACCCAACGTTAGAAGAGTATTTTGCCACTATCATACAAGCTGTTTAACGACATACAACCTTGTGTCATCATAAGACAGGGATGTGCTCATCCACTTGCTGAGTATATCTATGGGCACTCCCTATATAATCTTGGTGTTTGTTTGAAGTATAATTCTCAATTAGAGACAGTAGAGATAATGATAAGTCAAGAGAAGACTCACCATTGGGAAGAATATGATAGTAATCTTCTCGTTTTTCTTTGGGGTCTATTGGGTCAACCAAGGATAATTCTGTGGCCATATGATATCTATCATAACCTAGATGCGTGGCCTCCCATGTACGAAGGTTTCCTTGAGCACTTCCCAAAGATTCTAATTTCTAAAACAGTTTTTGACTATACCTTTATGTAAGGTGTTATTGTGAGGTGATGTCCACGGTTGGAACATGAGTCACATTTGGTATATATTTGTATCCAAACTCACAGCATATGTGTTGTTGTATTTTGCACGACAATTGTTGTAATAAAGTTGTAGTTATTTTCTGTACCATGTATTTGACGACTCAGAATGGGTTGGGTGAAATGGACCTATTTTGGGGTTGTCACGGTATGCACACAAGCCAATCATGTCTGATGATAAAGCATATATTTTGTAACAATCTTATTCATTTATTAATAAAAAGTATTAATTTATTAAAGGCTTTTAATTATCTACATGATGCTGTTTTATAATATGTGATAAACCCATAGTTTTAAGTAATGCTTTTAGAATAATGATGATGATCATTCTAATGAGATCTAAATTCTTAGAAAGTTTAAAACTAAAATAGTCCCCAATCGTCAGATTACTAAATTGTAGATTAGTGCATCCGGATAGGTTGGTACATACATTGCTTGCTCATTGGAAGAGGATGATTGATCTCATGATCATTTGTGTGGAGACACTAAAGCAAGTATGTAGGTGCTTATTAGAGAATAAGTTCACTGAACGTGGCTCGCTAAGGAATACCTAATACAGTTTTACTTGCCTGTCAATAGGAATTCCTATAGTGATAGTAGTACAAGTGATCCTTGGACTTGAGATCATCATAGTATCTTGTGTATGATGAATTATACTTTGACTTATTCCTTAAGACCCTTAGGGTATATCAAATGATATGCTTGGGTATAATAAGTCGTACATGGAGATAATGTATGATCAATAAAGAATCTACCACTTCTAGTAAAAGAAGAGAAATGTCATATGTGATTTGATAAATGACAACCCAGTAGTCCTTAGCCAAGGCAGAATGAAATTAGATAGGAGTTTCTAATTTGCATTATTTGGTATTGTGCATTTAAGAGTCGAAATACATATAATTAAATAAAATAAGACTTGACAGTAATTCCATGTCTTATATTTAATTGGGAAATTATATGGTAGAAGAATTGAATTGTACGGTAACTATTTACTCAAATGTTCTTTTATGATTAATGTTGAAATCTATATTATATGAAAAGTCGTTAATCGCTAGGGAGGCTTATCCCTATTGTAGAATAAATATTATTTGTTTAAATAATTTAATATTTTAATTTATTTATTTAAATGAGATTAGAATTATTCTAATTGATTTATTCACAACCGGTTTAATATGGAGAATCTAAATGGTCACACCATAAAATGAAAAATAATTATTTAAGAAGTTAATGACATAATCGTAATAATAAGTTAAGTATATTTAATTTAATCTATGTTGATAGAATAAATTAAATAGCTTAATATTTATTATTTAATATTTTAGAAATATTAAATATAAATTAATAAGAGGAATCTTATTATTATTATTACTATTATTATTATTTAATTCCTAAAGGAGTTTGGAAATTAATTAATAAAGGTACTCTCATTTATCTTTAATAAGATTAGGAGGGTAATTAATTAAAAGAGTTTAATTAATTATTCCTAATAAGATTGGGAGCCTAATTAATTAAAAGATTTTAATTAATTAAAATAAAACTCAATTCCTTAATTGTTAAGGAGGGTTGTCCACATCTATAAATAAGAGGAGTCTTATTATGGGTGTAGAGTTATTGTTAACTTTTTGACAACATACGTAATTTCAGTAGTTGGAGAGTACGCTCTTTTTCTATGAGAGATAGAAAAACTAGAGTTTTACCAAACATCCATCTTCTTAAATTTTTATTCTTTCTTGGTGGATCACCTCTAGAGGCCAAACACTTGGGTGGCTAACGTTGATCAAAGGAAGGAACCCAACCCGGTGGATTCAAGTTGAACACGAAAAGGATTTGGTGGTGAACTTATACTTGAGGAAGCTCAGATCTTCAAGGGTATGATTCTCGTCCTTTATTTTTCGTTTAATTAATAATTGTTCATAAAGGATGATCTGGGTATATGGTTTGTAATATTTTTAAACTCTGATTTTTCATGCTTCCGCTTACTTTGTGTAATTTGATTGCGTTCATGAATATTACAAACCTAACAGTGGTATCAGAGCCAAACCTTTATGCAAATTATTAATTATTTTAATTTAATATATATATATATATATATATATATATATATATATAATTTTATAATTAATATAAAAAGTTTATTTTAATTTTAAAATTAGATTTCATGCTAACTAATTAGAATTGGAATTAGATTCCATGATAACTAATTGGAGTTGAAATTGAATTCCTTAAATAAAGGAGTTTATTTAGATATGAAATAAGATTTCATATTATTCAAAATAAAGGAGTTTATTTGTGAATAGGAAAGATAATCTGTATTTCCTTAAATAAAGGAGCTTATTTAGATATGGAATAAGATTTCATATTATTCAAGAATAAAAGAGTTTATTTGTGAATAGGAAAAGAATCCGTGTTTCCTTTAAATAAATGAGTTTTTTTTACTTGGAATTGGATTTCATAATTAATTAAAATAAAGGAGTTTATTTTGATTAAAGATTTTGTTTAAAATAAAATAGTTTATTTTATTCAAAATTGGATTAATTAAAATAAAAGATGTTTATTTTGATTTAAATTTGGATTAAAATAAATGAGTTTATTTTGATTTAAAATTAGACTTTATACTAACTAAATTTGTTCATTAAATGATATCAATATATATATTGAATGTTTATTATTCATAAGATGAATGATATTTATTGATGCATATGGTGATGTGTATAATAATAAATGGGATTGATTATGGACTATTGACCAATGTGATTGGATTTTACTTTAGTTGGATACATGAATGTATGGATTTTATTAAATGGGGTCTGTGTACCTCGTCTTCTCTAATTTTTTCTTAATGTAAATTCTAACTCCCTCCTTTGTACTTTCCCTTGACTGCTGACCAATGTTCCTATTTATTTTAAATAGTTTTGTAATAGGAATAGTTATAATTAATTTTGAATAATTGGAGATCAAGGATCAAAGAGCGCTTGAAGACCCGTTTGTAATGGAGCACGGGTTTTAATATAATAGTTATATTTAAATATTAATTTTTGCACCCCTAGGGTTTGACCTTTTGGTTCACTTGATGGCTCTAGTGAACCAAACTAGAATAAAAGTCCATAATCAATCCAGGTAGAATATAGTATTCTACATGTGCATGCTTATACTATATATATATATATATATATATATATATATATGTGTGTGTGTGTGTGTGTGTGTGTGTGTGTGGTGTGTGTGTGTGTGTGTGTGTGTGTGTGTGTGTGCATGCGTGCTAAACAAAATGAGACAAATTAATATCAAAACCCTCAAATAAATTATATTAAGTTGTAACGTTCAAAGATTTTTAGAATATCAAACGTCGCCTTCTAGCACGATAGACACAATAGAGTATTGAATATTTAATATGAGTTTGTTGTGCACACACAAGGCAAGTATTAAATATTTAATATTTGACGCCCCCAAAATAGGTATACATCACCTATTTTGAGTAGTCAAATACATGGTACTAAATGCAAATAAAAACTTACTATACAACTGTCGTGTAAAATACGACAAAATATAAGTTGTGAGTTTTAATACAACATTGTCTTCTAAACAGTATTCAAACTCAAATAAGTCCTCAATACATTTATTTTTACACTATTTAATAGAATAATGAGGACTACTAATGCTATCAGCTGAACCGTCACTCCGTTCCCCGACTAGTCCCCGCTACGTTCTCATTTCCTGAAGAGAACAATAAAATAAAGGGTGAGCTCAACTAGCCCAGTAAGAAATATTATGACTAAAATAATGCAGAATAAATTATCATTAGCCTTCAACAGTGTTAAACTGATAAAATATAACAAACATTAAGTTTAACTGCAGCGGAATAAGCAATCCATTAAAAGAGTCAAGTATAGAATAAAATCTACAATCTTTTATGATTTAAAAGGTTTTTCATCACGTTTATCGCTGGGACTCAGCTTAATAAATAATCCACATCATCCCTACACTACGGCCAAAGATATTCATTAGTATCACAAACACAAATTGTTCATGCACTACGGGCCAAAGATATTCGTGTATTCATCAATGGTCATGATCATGCCAACAACTATCCATCAATGCACTATGGGCCGATGAGGACTTTAACCACATCATTTATAACATTACGGTCATGATTATACCGAATAATCAATGGTCGTAATCATACTAAGTCCATCTATGCACTACAGGCCACAGATGACTTTCAACATACTATAAACATGAGGATGATGACAATGATATAAGAATTCAATAAAACAAGTTCAAGAATTAATTTATCTAGGAACTGATAACGTCCAAATTGTCAACATTATACTGCTTTGTAGAGTAAAATTCAAGAATGCTCAGAAGAATATTTCATGAAAAGATACTGGATGAAGCGCAAATATTAAGGATATTCCACTAATTTCATGGAGTATAAAAGCCTAAACTTTAACCAACTGATTATACTAAAGAATGGAGTAACAAAAGAAATAACCAGGCATCCGATAGACCGCACAAGCAGGTTATTCCAACAGAATAATAAATAATGGAACCAGGTCCGGCGTAAAATGAACATACAGGATATTCCAACAGAATAATAAAGACGGAACCAGGTCCGGCGTAAAACGCACAGACATGATATTCAAACAAAATAATAAATACTGAATCAGGTCCGACGTAAAATGCATAGATAGGATATTCCAACAGAATAATAAAGAATGGAATAACATAAGAATTTCACCAAGTATAGGGTAGCCCACGTATATAGGTTATTCCAACGGAATAATAAAGAATTGAATAACAGAAGTTCTCTTTATGAATAAGAAAGAAATAATACCCCTTACCTTAGAAGAAACTAGATATAGGAGTAGTGAAGTAGCAGAATACTTTTCTTCTTTCTCTTTATAGTTTCTCTCTCTAAAGTTTCAGGAAATTCGTAAGAAATAATGAAGGAATGAACTTCTATTTATAGGAGAATGGAAAGGATACTATGTAATAAAATATTCTAATAAAATAAAACTTTTAAATAAAATATATATATATATATATATATTATATAAAAATATATATATATATATATAAGTTCACGGGTTAGCACCCCCGTGACTTTGCTTAAATCATTTCTGCAAATTTTCCAACTTGCATATATATATATATATATATATATATATATATATATATATATATATATATATATATATATAGTACACCCACCATCATAACTTCTTCCAATTCCCGTGATTCCCCCCATCATCATTCTCCTGACTTTTAACACAAACATACCTATATATACTCCCTTTTATATATATATATATATATTATATATATATATATATATATATATATATATATATATATATATATATCGAAACTTTCTACCGATTATTTAGAAAAATGGGTAAATGGGGGTCCATAAAATAAGCAAAACTTCATAAAAATCACCTTAAGAATTTTAACAACATTTATCACCTTTATTATAATTCACAATATTAATCGACCAGGTCGTTCCCAGGAAAGAGGGGGCTTTCCAATAAGGATTTCTCCTTATTGGCGCGCAATTAGGTGACCAAACCTCTCATTGACAGAACTTCTAGACATCGTTAATATTGCAAATAATAATATTAATAACTTCGTCGTCTCAATTATTGATTTAATAATATATATATAATATCGACAATAATTGAATCAAATAACATTAGATATTATGCAGCAATTACTATAGCAATAATTAAACAAAACTGAGTGACTTCTCACGTAAGCATCAATAATCAATACCGTGTGCTACTATGCAACCACGCGTATTACTGTACTTTTAACGGTAAAACTTTCGCCGTTATTTTCATAAAATATTTGTATCATTTTCTCAATCCGATAATAATTCTGTTGTGGGGTCCACCAATAATTGTGTCGTCGTACGAATATTCCCTGCTAAAATGAATATTCCCCGACCAATCAAATATTACATAACAACTTGCGTACTTTGTAAAATTTATAAATATTACCCACAACTATAACATTATATCAAATTCATTTCATAATATTCAAAAATAATATTTATAGAAAAATCATCTTTATTAAAAAGTTGGGGTCTTACAACCTCCCCTTCTTATGAAATTTCACCCCCGAAATTAGGGTACGTATTTGCTATGTCGAAGAGGCAAGGATACCTTGATTTCATTTCAGATTCTAACTCCCAGGTCATTTTCTCAACAACGTGGTTTCACCACAAAACTTTAACTTGAGATATAACCTTCAAGCATAGAATATGTTCCTTCTTATCCAATATTTGAACAGGAACCTCTTCATACGTCAAATCTTCCGCTATTTCATCCGGTTCTAACTCAATAATGTGGTTCGAGTCTTTCACATATTTACGTAACATGGATATGTGAAAAACGGTATGAACACGAGACTTACTTGGCGGTAAAGCGAGTCTATAGGCCACAGTTCCTACCCGATCGAGGATTAAAAATGGGCTAATAAATCGAGGATTGAGCTTTCCTCTATTTTCAAATCTCGTAACTCCTTTCCATGGAGCAACACGTAAGAATACATGATCTCCAATATCGAATTCCACATCCTTTCTATCAAGATCAACACAACTCTTTTGTCGATCTTGTGAGGTTTTTATACGTTATCGGATCGTTTTAATCTTTTCCGTAGTCATACGTACCAACTCCGGTCCCAACAACATTGCTTCACCCACCTCATCCCAGCATACTGGAGAACGACACTTTCTTCCATACAACGCTTCGAATGGAGCCATGCCAATACTTGGTTGATAGCTATTATTATAGGAAAACTCTACTAATGGTAAGAACTTGTACCAACTTCCCTTGAAGTCAAGGACACATAGTCTTAATAAATCTTCAAGGGTTTGAATAGTCCTCTCTGATTGTCCATCCGTCTGAGGATGATATGTTAAACTAAATCGTAAATTCGTGCTCATAGCTTTTTGTAAACTAACCCAAAATCGTGAAGTGAATCTTGGGTCTCGATTAGAAACTATGGATACTGGCATATCATGCAATCTTATAACCTCATTTATGTACATACGAGCAAGACGTTCAAGTGTATAAGCTTCTCGTATAGGTAAGGAGTGAGCAGACTTGGGCAATCTATCAACAATGACCCAAATTACATACATGCCTTGAGAAACCTTGGGAAGACCAGTAACGAAATCCATGGTAATGTGCTCCAACTTCCATTCTGGAATTTCAAGTGGTTGCAATGGACTTTTTTGTACTTGATGCTCCGCCTTGACTCGTTGACACGTTAGACACCTTGAGATAAACAGCGCTATCTCTTTCTTCATATTGCCCCACCAAAATGTATGTCGAAGATTTTGATACATTTTGGTACTCCCATGATGGATTGCAAACGGTGTGTTGTGCGCCTCCATCATAATTTTATACTTTAAATCAGGGTCGTTATGAACACAAAGTCTGGAATTGACTAGAAGTATTCCTTCTTCATCGATTCTTGCTTCCGGCATAGCACCTTCTTGCACTTTCTTCCTCATACGCATCAGCTCCAGGCCTAAAATTTGAGCAGCTTTAACTTTATCAATTAAATTCAGCTCTACTCGTATATTCGCCATCATCACATGGGTCCTTGGAGTCTTTAACTCTATCTCCATCCTTTGCAAGTCACACAAAATGGGTCTTTGCGTTGACAATATCGCACTCGTACCCGCATATGATCTTCTACTCAATGCGTCAGCTACCACATTCGCTTTTCCAGAATGGTATTGGATGGTATGATCATAATCTTTCAATTCAAGCCAACGTCATTGTAGCATGTTGAGTTCCTTTTGAGTCAAGAAATATTTGAGGCTTTTATAATCCGTAAAGATCTCCACTTTCTCCCCATACAAGTAATGCCTCCAAATTTTAAATGCGAAGACAACAACTGCCAACTCTAGATCATGAGTAGGATAATTCATCTCATATTATTTGAGTTGTCGAGAGGCATGGGCTATGACTTTTTCATGTTGCATGAGAAAACAACCTAACCCTTTACCCGAAGCATCACTGTAGATGACAAATCCCTCCAAACAAGATGGTATTATCAGAACAGGTGCTGAAATGAGTCTCCTCTTGAGTTCTTGAAAACTCTTCTCACATTCCTCGCTCCAACCGAATTTTATATCTTTCCGAGTCAGCTGAGTTAATGGAGTAGTGATTCGAGAAAACCCTTCCACGAATCTCTGATAATAACCAGCTAAGCCGAGAAAGCTACGTACTTCGGTCACTGATTTAGGTTGCACCCAGCTTTGAATTGCTTCAATTTTTGCCAGGTCAACAGATATTTCATGACTTAATACTACGTGCCCAAGGAATGCTACTTCCTCAAGATAGAACTCGCATTTTTCTTCAACTTGGCATAAAGCTTGTATTCACGAAGCTTTTGGAGTATCAGCCTCAAGTGTTGCTTATGATCTTCACGGCTTTTGGAATAAATAAGGATGTCATCAATAAAAACGACCACAAAGTGATCCAAATATTCTTTGAATACTCGGTTCATCATATCCATGAAGGCATCAGGAGCATTTGTTAATCCAAAGGACATGACTAGGAATTCATAATGCTCGTACCGAGTTCTGAAGGCAGCCTTTGGAATATCCTCAGTTTTAACCTTCAGCTGATGATATCCAGAACGAAGATCGATCTTTGAAAACAAGTCATCAATACGTTGCAATGGGTACCTATTTTTTATGGTGACTTAATTCAACTCCCGATAATCAATACAAAGTTGCATACTCATGTCTTTCTTTTTCACAAATAGAACAGGAACACCCCAAAGAGAAGTACAAGGATGAATAAAGCCAATGTCTAACAATTCCTGCGGTTGGGTCTTTAATTCCTGAAGATCAATAGGAGCCATTCGATATAGGGCTTCGGAAATTGGTTTTGTACCAGGTTCAAGGTCAATACAAAATTTAATTTCACGCTCTGGGGGTAGGCCCGGAAGTTCTTCAGGGAATACGTCAGGAAATTCATTAACAATAGAAATATCATTTAAAACTGACGTATTTTTATTTAGATCCGTGACATGAGCTAAGAAAGCTTGACATCCGTTTTTTAATAAACGAATAGCTTTATGGCTTGAGATGACAGTGATTGATTTTAATGGTTTGGTTGTTTGAATTCGCATAATAGGTTGGTTAAGAATATGAAAGCTAACAACCTTACAAAAATAATCAATTTTTGCATAATGAGTAGTTAACCAATCAATCCCTAGAATTACGTCAAATGCAAGAATTTTTAATGAAATAAGATCTACAGGTAATGTGAGGGTATCGATTTGAACTAAACAAGACTTATAAACAGTGGATGTAATGAAAGTTTCTCCCAACGGAGGTTCAACAGATAAGTCAAAGTCTAATTTCTCCGGAGTCAAATTTAAACGTTGAGCGCAAGTAGGAGAAATAAAAGAATGGGTAGAACCGGTATCAAATAAGGTATATACTTCGCTAGAGTTTATGATAATCTTACCTGTGATGACCTCGTTCGGGTTCCTTGCTTTCTGGGAGGTCACAACAAAAGCTCTCCCTTGAACTACTTGTTTTGACTTATCTGGGACGGTATTTTGTCTCACCACTCCAACTGGACTTGTCTTCGGTGCACGACAAAATTGGGCTAGGTGACCTTCTCTTCCACATTATAACACGCTTTGGATGGCATCGCGCAGTTTGGACTGATATGTCCATCCCCTCCACATTTGAAGCATATGATAGGTGGTCGTTCTCCTTCCTTAACGACAGGTGCTGATGCTGACGTCTTTCCATCATTATTGAATCTCCTCTTCTTAAAATGTCCATTCTTATTATTTTGGCCATGATTACCACCGAAGTGGTTACCATTTCTGGCATGTTGATTCCCTCCATGCTTATTGTCACCGCTTCGATGACTGTTATCACTGGTATTATAATTTTGTCGGCTGGTCTCTTTTATTTCGGTTGCCTCGTTATCGCGCTCCAATAACTGAGTCCTATTAACAACATCTGAATACAAACACAGTTTATGAGAGATAAAATATTGACGTATCCTCGGCTTCAAACCTCTTAAAAACATTCACGTCATTCTCTCCTCATTATCAACTAAGTGGGACGCAAACCGGGATAACTCGGCAAACTTAGCTTCGTACTACGACACGGTCATATTATTCTGCTCCAATTTGATGAACTCTACCTCCTTCATGTGACGAATAATTTCGGGAAAGTACTTGTCATTGAATAGTTCTTGGAACTTCTCCACAAGAAATCATCAGTGTGGCAGGTTGAGTACGCTTTACAAATTCCCACCAATAATCTGCCTCTGCCCGTAACATAACGGTGGCAAAGAGAACCTTTTGCTCCTCGGAACATCCTAAGAAATCAAATATCTTATTGACATGCTTAATCCACGTCTCCGCCTTAAGTGGTTTTGGCTTTCCAAAAAACTCTGGTGGTTCCAGCTCCTTGAACTATTTGGCGGTGACCGTCCGAGAGTTGCCAGTGTTTCCACCAGCATTTTGGACAGGAGTCTCTCTTGCCTGATGTTGTACGAATTGCAGAAAGCTCCTAAACATTCCGTCGTTCGCTATATGGTCGGTGTTGTTGTTCACCTGAGGATTATTGCCTTCCTGATGCACATTATCCTTGGTGTTGATTTGTGGTGACTCAACTGTCTCATGTGCTCCCTTGATATTCTCAACATTCTCGGATGTCATTTTCAAATACTGCCACAAAACAAGGGTTAATTAACATATCACAATTATCCTTATACTCTGACCGACCAATTAAATACCAAATAAATAGGTATACATCACCTATTCTGAGTCATCAAATACATGGTACTAAATAAAAATAAAAACTTAATTATACAACAGTCGTGTAAAATACGACAAAATATAATCTGTGAGTTTTAATACAACATTGTTTTCTAGACAGTATTCAAACTCAAATAAGTCCTCAATACATTTATTTTCACACTATTTCATAGAATAGTGAGGACTACTAATGCTATCATCTGAACCGTCACTCCGTTCCCCGACTAGTCCCCGCTACGTTCTCATTTCCTGAAGAGAACAATGAAATAAAGGGTGAGCTTAACTAGCCCAGTAAGAAATATTATGACTAAGATAATGCAGAATAAATTATCATTAGCCTTCAACAGTGTTAATCTGATAAAATATAACAAACATCAAGTTTAATTGCAGCGGAACAAGCAATCCATTAAAATAGTCAAGTAGAGAATAAAATCTACTATCATTTATGATTTAAAAGGTTTTTCATCACTTTTATCGCTGGGACTCAGCTTAATAAATAATTCACATCATCCCTGCACTACGGCCAAGGATATTCATTAGTATCACAACCACAAATTGTCCATGCACTACTTGCCAAGGATATTCGTGTATTCATCAATGGTCATGATTATGCCAACAACTGTCCATCAATGCACTACGGGCCAATGAGGACTTTTACCACATCATTTATAACATTACGGTCATGATTATACCGAATAATCCATGGTCATAATCATACCAAGTGCATCTATGCACTACAGGCCACAGATGACTTTCAACATACTATAAACATGAGGATGATGACAATGATATAAGAATTCAATAAAACAAGTTCAAGAAATAATTTATCTAGGAACTATTAACGTCCAAATTGTCAACATGATACTGCTTTGTAGAGTAAAATTCAAGAATGCTCAGAAGAATATTTCCATGAAAAGATACTGGATGAAGCGCAAATATCAAGGATATTCCACTAATTTCATTGAGTATAAAAGCCAAAACTTTAACCAACTGAGTATAATAAAAAATGGAATAACAAAAGAAATAACCAAGCATGCGATAGAACGCACATGCATGTTATTCTAACAGAATAATAAATAATGGAACCAGGTCCGGCGTAAAATGCACAGACATGATATTCCAACATAATAATAAAGACGGAACCAGGCCCGGCATAAAACGCACAGATAGGATATTCCAACACAATAATAAAGACGGAATCAGGTCCGGCATAAAATGCATAGACAGGATATTCCAACAGAATAATAAAGAATGGAATAACAGAAGAATTTCACAAAGTATAGGGTAGCCCGCGTATACAGGTTATTCCAACAGAATAATAAAGAATAGACTAACAGAAGTTCTCTTCATGAATAAGAAAGAAATAATACCCATTACCTTAGAAGAAACTAGATATAGGAGTAGTGAAGTAGCAGACTACTTTTCTTCTTTCTCTCTATAGTTTCTCTCTCTAGAGTTTCAGTGAATTCGTAAGAAATAATGAAGGAATGAGCTTCTATTTATAGGAGAATGGAAAGGATACTATGTAATAAAATAAAACTATTAAATAAAATATAATATATATATATATATATATATATATATATATATATATAATATATATATATATAAGTTCACGGGTTAGCACCCCCGCGACTTTGCTTAAATCATTTCTGCAAATTTATATATATATATATATATATATATATATATATATATATATATATATATATATATATATAATACATATAGTACACCCACCATCACCACTTCTTCCAATTCCCGTGATTCCCCCCATCATCATTCTTCTGACTTTTAACACAAATATACATATATAGTACTCCCTTTTCTACCATATATATATATAATATACACCCATCACTCCACCATATTCACGGGTGAAAATTCCTCCACCAAAATCCTTCATCTCACTAGTGGCCCCAACCAAATATATATATATATATATATATATATATATATATATATATATTATATATTTATATATATATATATATATTGTGACACCCCCAAATTCTGATACTTCATTTCCTCAAGATTTGGTGCTCACGTAATCAAAACATTAATTTCTAACTACCCATTCATAATATACGTGAATAGTAAAAGAAAACCTGCCCATACAGGATTAAATTTAAATAAACATCTCCCAGGTTATCTAACTTTTAACAACAATCATTCAAGTGCGGATAAATAAATAACTTCGTTACAATCATTGAACCAAATTCTGAAAATAAACTATCAAATTATTACAAGTCTTCAGCATTTATTCATCTTTCCGTTTCCCTTACTAGTGTTCGATACGTCACCAGTTTCAACTTTAGCTGTAAGAAATTTTACAGGCAAGAGTGAGCAAACAAGGCCCACTTGAAAATAACAATAAGTAAATCATTAAACTTTTACATCAATTGCCAATATCTGGATCAATAGAACTGAACAATATATTCTATTACATTTCTGAAAATTTTAACATTTACTGATGGTCTAATGACCATGAATCATGTCCACATTTATAAGTAATCTTTCAACTTAAACTTTAACAGTCATAAGACTATAAGGACTCCATGTACTTAGGGGGATCAACCCTTCGTACAATGTATTGTGCACAATCATTTTAACGCTAAGCGTAAACCTCTATTAAAAGAGTTGTTCATCTCAGTATTTAGAATACAAGTCCGCACCAAAGTAAGTTTGGTTTGGATAAGCTTTCAAGGAAATTTGGAGTTTAACGAACATCAACTACGGAGTAGTTGAATAAAAACCAATAACACTATACTATAGAATAATCGTGATTGAACCAATCATAGCAAGTCATGCATTAGGAATAATCTAATAGCATACAATTTGAATAACTATAGCATACCTTGCTTGAACAACACTAAGCCAAGGTTAATTAGAATTGAATAATAAACATGCATAGCAATTTAGTTATACATGAAAATTCATAATCGAAATACAGGAATAACGTGTTTGTCCTCAAACCAAAGTCTAGACGACTTACATCATTATAAGATAATCGAATTGAAAACAATAATTAACTCAATTATAAGATAGAGTTAGAAAAACTTGCACAATGAAGTTTTGAGTTAGAGAACTTGCCTTTAGCACAAGCTAAACCCTTACCACTTGAATTAATACCCTATACATATGTCATACTGACATAGTTAGTCATTACTAACATTGTATATTTATATAAATAAATGTATTCATCGTATGGGTTAAATTACCCATTCACATAATCCACTATGTTACAAGTAGGTAACACTTAATAACATGATCATTCATAGTTTAATACTGCTAAAATTATCATTTAACATTATTATTATCAACGCATAACATTTATTTTCATGTTTTGTACACTAAAACAAAACTGTCAGAACATTCTGCTAACTCGCGCTGCGGCGCCACAGTTTACACTGTGGTTAGCGCTGCGGCGCTGAGTTGGCGTTGCGGCTCAGGTCACAGGCCATTGGTTGGCGCTGCGGCGTGGCGCCGGCGCTGCGACACGAGATTTGTACTACTGGGCCACGCTGCGGCGCCAGAGACCAGAATCCGGCGACCAAACTCCGTAACAGCATGAACAAAAGCCAAATTGGCCAAAAAGCTCGAATCTAATAGACTGATTATCATGTAATACACATATAAACTTCATATAAACATATTTTGAAGACTTCTAACATGTTTCTACTCATAAAATAACATAGACATCAAATATACAATGTGGCGCCCCCAAAATAGGTATACAACACCCATTCTGAGTTGCCAAATATATGGTACAGAAAGCAAACTACAACTTCAATAATACAATTGTCGTGCAAAATACGACAACACATACTGTGAGTTTAAATACAAATATTGTCTTCTAGATAATATCCACACTCAAATAAGTCCTCATTACAATTATTCAAATACTATTTTACAGAAATAGTGAGCACAGCGAAAACATCTTTCTAGAGCCATCACTCCATACCCCGACTAGATCCTACTATGTTCTAACCTCTGAGAAGAAAAATGGAACAAAAAAGAAAAGGGTGAGCTCAACTAGCCCAGTAAAGAATATTATGACTAAGATAATATACAACAAATTATCATTAGTATTCAACAGGGAAAAATCTGATAGAATATAATCGACAACAAGTTTTAGATCAACAACTGCAGCGGAAACAACAAACCATTAGAAGAGTCAAGTAGAGAATGAATTCTACTATCTTCTAAGATTTAAAAGTCCATCATCAATACTTTATCCCTGTAACATCAATCAATATACATCTTGAATCAAATATTCATCTTTGCACTGCAGGCCAAAGATATTCATTTATAACACCAGTAGGTCATGTTCATCTCAACACCTGTTCATCTTTGCACTACAGGCCAAAGATATTCATTAGGTAATCATACATCTTTGCACTACAGGCCAAAGATATTCACTAATATCATCATTTAGGACTGAGGATGATAAAAAATATCTTAAAGAAAACGAATCCAGTGAGACAGAAGGACAAATAGTAGGGATTCGTATAACAGTTTATCCAAGATCAATAATACTTCATAATAATTAATTGTGAAGCAGAATTCAAAAATAAAGATCAAAACATGGATACAATCAAAGATAGTAACCATAATAGATATCTTGGACAAAAAGAGAAAATTTTATTTTTCGGTGAATAGTGCCGTATTCGTGAATAGTACCGTATACGTGAATAGTAACCCCGACACAAAAAGTTCCAAATTTGATAAAAATTCATATCAATATTTCAGCATAATGATATTGAAGAAAATAATATCATTAAGAAGAAAATAATATCCCTTACCTCAAAATATCAGTACTTCTGGTCGGAATACCGGTATAAGGCTGAAAGAACTTGCTCTGATAAATAGAAACTCTAAAAGTATCTAAATACTCACAAAATACACTCAATAATCTAGAGAGAGAAAGAGAGAAAACTTGTTTCTGGTGTGATTTTCAATTCTAACTTAGCCCTCTATTTATAGGAAAATGTTAGCACGCCGAAGCAGACTTAACCTGTAACCTGATGGCTTTACCTGCTACAATTCCCACCCACCATATTTGAATAAAAATCTCAGCACATTTCTTTACCAACCAAGAGTGGGGCCCACCAATTCAAGAATTTTCCACCAAAATGATATACTTCAAAAATTCAACAATTTCTGAACCAGTCATCTCGTAAAATTCATAATAAATCATACGTTCATTTTTAACGGTTCAAAATTTATGGACATATACTCAACTTATATATGTATAACATATCCAAAAATCACAACGATCCAACGGTCGGATTAAAAATTATAACCCCCGCAATATATCTCAAAAATCCTGATTGATTTTTAATACCTCCATTCCGACAAAAATAATGATAAAATACCTCAACATTAACTCTTTCATTTTTAACCACAAAAATATATCCCTCATTTATATTCACATAAAATAAATATTTCCTTATCATATGAATCAATAATTAATTATTCACAAATAATATTACAGAATCACATTTATGACAACCAGATCGTTCCTAAGAAAGAGGGGACTTTCCAATAAGGATTTCTCCTTACTGGCACGCAATTAGATGACCAAACCTCTCCTTAGACAGAATTTTCTAGACATTTCCAATAATGTTATCTAATAATATTATTCAAATAATATGAATTATTGATCTGATAAAGGAAAATACTGTGCAGCAACAATTATTGAAACAATAATAATATAAAATATCAACGCAGCAATTATTGAATTAATAAAATATTGAATAATAACTACTGTAATAATTATTGAGTAGTGCCTTCTTACGTAAGAATCAATAATTGGTGCAATACCGTGTGCTACTGTATTTTAACCACCGGGTATTCCAACAGTATTAACGGTAACAACTACGCCGTTATTTATAAACAACTTATACTTGTCGTTTTCTTCATCCAATCGCTTTCTGTTATGGGGCCCACACAAGGCTGCGTCGTCGTACGAATATTCCCCGACAGCAAGATTATTCCACGACCAAACGAATATTCCCCGCCAAAATGAATATTTTATAACCACTTGCTTATCTTGCAAAATTTGCACATTTCACCCATAACCAAAGTATTATATCAAATTAACCCCTTATTATTCACAATAATATTTAGAGAAAATTTAATTTTATTCATTAATAAGTTGGGGTCTTACAACCTCCCCTCCTTATGAAATTTCGTCCTCGAAATTGACGTACGTACCTAATATTTACATATTTACGTAACATCGTTACGTGAATAACGTTATGAACACGCGACATACTTAGCGTTAAGGCGAGTCTATAGGCCACAGTTCCTACTCGATCGAGGATTTCAAATAAATCGAAGGCTTGAGCTTTCTTCTCTTCATCGACTCTTACTTCTAGAATAACACATTCTTGCACCTTTTTCTTTATATTCATCAGCTTCAGGTCTGTAGCTTGAGCGACTTTAACGTTATCGATTAAAGTTGATTTTACTCGTATATCATCACGTGGGTCCCTAGAGTCATTAACTCTATCTCTATCATTTATAAATTATACAAAATAGGTCTTTGTGTTCAACAATATCGCACTCGTACTCACGTACAATCTTCTACTCAACGCGTCAGGTACCACGTTCATTTTTCCAAGATGGTATGGTCAAAACAGGTTCCGAATGAGTCGCCTCTTGAGCTATTGGAAAATCTTCTCGCATTCCTCGCTCCATACGAATTTTGTATCTTTCTGAGTCAGCTAAGTTAACGGAGTAGCGATTCGAGAAAATCCTTCCACGAATCTCCGATAGTAACCAGTTAAGCCCAGAAAGCTACGTACTTTGGTCACCGACTTCGGTTGCTCTCAATTGTGATTCATATCCCAATCTTGGATAGCACGTCACAATGGCACCTATTGTTTTACCGCCACACAAATATAGAGTCCCTTACGGAGAGTCTGGCTTTGGTGCATTCCACAAAGGAAGTCACCAGATAGAGGCTCGGGTACCAACTTCTATAGTTGGATTTTTAACTTCTGAAGTTCAATAGGAGCTATTCAATATGAGATTTTAGAAATGGGTTTTGTATCGGGTTGAAGATCAATACAAAAATTTAATATCACGCTCTGGGTTAGGCCAGAAAATTCTTCAGGAAATTCACTAACAACAGAAATATCATTCAAATCTGACGTATTTTTGTTCAAGTCCATGACATGGGTTAAGAAAGCTTGACATTCGTTTTTCAATAAACGAATGGCTTTATGGCTTGGTATGACAGCGATTGATTTTAGTGGTTTGGTTGCTTGAATTCGCATAAAAGGTTGGTTAGGAATATGAAAACTAACAACCTTACGAAAACAATCAATTTTGGCAAGATGAGTAGTTAACCAATCAATTCCTAAAATCACATCCAAAGCAAGTATCTTTAAAGAGATAAGATCAACAGGTAATGTGATAGTGCCAACTTGGATCATGCAAGATTTATAAACTGTAGATGTAATGAAGGTTTCACCCAACAGAGTTTCAACAGATAAGTCAAAGTTCAATTTCTCCGGAGTCAAGTTTAAACATTGAGCACAAGCAGGAGAGATAAAAGAATGGGTAGAACCGGTATCTAGTAAAGTATAAACTTTGCAAGAATTCAAGATTAGCTTACCCGTGATCACCTCGTTCGGGTTTCTCGCGTTTTGGCCAGTCACGACAAACGCTCTTCCAGGAACCGCTAATTTTGACTTATCTGGGATAGCTTTTGGAGTCACCATCCCCGCTGAACTTAGTTTTTCTACAGAACACTCTCGAGCTATATGAACCTCCTTTCCACAGTTATAACATACCTTATATTGTTGTGGGCAGTTTGGGCTGATATGTCCCTCTTTCCCACATTTGTAACATACGACCGGTGGTCGTTCTCCTCCCCTAGAAAAAGTTGATGTTTGTGCTGATGTCTTCACATTATCATTGTTGTACCTTCTCTTCTTGAAATCTCCTCCTGACTCGCTCCTTTTATTATCACGACCACGATTACCACCAGTGTGACGCCCCCAGAATAGGTATACAACACCCATTCTGAGTCGCCAAATACATGGTACAGAAAGCAAACTACAACTTCAATAATACAATTGTCGTGCAAAATACGACAACACATACTGTGAGTTTAAATACAAATATTGTCTTCTAGACAATATCCACTCTCAAATAAATCCTCCTTACAATTATTCAAACACTATTTTACAGAAATAGTGAGGACTGCTAATACATCTTTCTAGAACCATCACTCCATACCCCGACTAGATCCTGCTATGTTCTCACCTCCTGAGAAGAAAAATGGAACAAAAAGGAAAAGGGTGAGCTCAACTAGCCCAGTAAAGAATATTATGACTAAGATAATATACAACAAATTATCGTTAGTCTTCAACAGGGAAAAATCTGATAAAATATAATCGACAACAAGTTTTAGATCAACAACTGCAGCGGAAACAGCAAACCATTAGAAGAGTCAAGTAGAGAAAGAATTCTACTATGTTCTAAGATTTAAAAGTCCATCATCAACATTTTATCCCTGTAACATCAATTAATAATCATCTTTAACCAAATATTCATCTTTGCACTACAGGCCAAAGATATTCATTTGTATCATCAGTCGGTCATGTTCATCTCAACACCTGTTCATCTTTGCACTACAGGCCAAAGATATTCATCAAGTAATTATACATCTTTGCACTACAGGCCAAAGATATTCAGTAATATCATCATTTAGGACTGAGGATGATGAAAAATATCTTAAAGAGAACGAATCCAATGAGACAGAAGGACAAATAGTAGGGATTCGTATAACAGTTTATCCAAGATCAATAATACTTCATAATAATCAATTGTGAAGCAGAATTCAAAAATAAAGATCAAAACATGGATACAATCAAAGATAGTAACCATAATAGACATCTTGGACAAAAAGGGAAAATTTTATTTTTCGGTGAATAGTGCCGTATTCGTGAATAGTGCCGTATACGTGAATAGTGCCGTATACGTGAATAGTAACCCCCGACACAAAAAGTTCCAAATTTGATAAAAACTCATATCAATATTTCAGCATAATGATATTGAAGAAAATAATATCATTAAGAAGAAAATAATATCCCTTACCTCAAAATATCAGTACTTCTGGTCGGAATACCGGTATAAGGCTGAAAGAAACTTGCTCTGATGAATAGAAACTCTCAAAGTATCTAAATACTCACAAAATACACTCAATAATCTAGAGAGAGAAAGAGAGAAAACTTGTTTCTGGTGTGATTTTCAATTCTAACTTAGCCCTCTATTTATAGGAAAATTTTGGTAGGTTTGACCTGCAACCTGATGGCTTTACCTGCTACTATTCCCACCTACCACATTTGAAATATAATTCAGCACATTTCTTCACCAACCACAAGTGGGGCCCACCAATTCTAGAATTTTCCATCAAAATGATAAACTCCGAAAATTCAACAATTTCTGAACCAGTTATCTCGTAAAATTCATAATAAATCATACGTTCATTTTTAACGGTTCAAAATTTGTGGACATATACTCAACTTATATATGTATAACATATCCAAAAATTACCACGATCCAACGGTCGGATTTAAAATTATAACACCCGCAATATTTCTCAAAAACCCTGATTTGATTTTTAATACCTCCATTCCGATAAAAATACTGATAAAACACCTCAACATTAACTCCTTCATTTTTAACCACAAAAATATATCCCTCATTTACATCCACATAAAATAAATATTTCCTTATCATATGAATCAATAATTAATTATTCACAAATAATATTACAGAATCACATTTATGACAACCAGGCCGTTCCCAGGAAAGAGGGGGCTTTCCAATAAGGATTTCTCCTTACTGGCGCACAATTAGATGACCAAACCTCTCCTTAGACAGAACTTTCTAGACATTGCCAATAATGTTATCTAATAATATTATTCAAATAATATGAATTATTGATCTGATAATGAAAAATACTGTGCAGCAACAATTATTGAAACAACAATAATATAAAATATCAATGCAACAATTATTGAATCAATAAAATAAAATATTGAATAATAACTACTATAACAATTATTGAGTAGTGCCTTCTTACGTAAGAATCAATAATTGGTGCAATACCGTGTGCTACTGTATTTTAATCACCGGGTATTCCAATAGTATTAACGGTAACAACTACGCCGTTATTTATAAACAACTTATACTTGTCGTTTTCTTCATCCAATCGCTTTCCGTTATGGGGCTCACACAAGGCTGCGTCGTCGTACGAATATTCCCCGACAGCAAGAATATTCCACGACCAACCGAATATTCACCGACCAAAAATAAATATTTTATAACCACTTGCTTATTTTGCAAAATTTGCACATTTCACCCATAACCAAAGTATTATATCAAATTAACCCCTTATTATTCAGAATAATATTTAGAGAAAATTTGATTTTATTCATTAATAAGTTGGGGTCTTACAACCAGAGTGGTTACCGCTTTTGCCCGAATATTTTCCTCCCTGCTGGTTTTCATTGCTTCGATGACTGTCGCCACCGGTATGACCCTGGTTGCGGTCCCTCGGTTACACATACTCATTATCTCGCTCTAATAATTGAGCCATGTTTACAACATCTGAATATAAAGAAAATTTATGAGAGATAAGATATTATCGAATCTCGGGTTTTAGACCTCTCAGAAACATCCTTGTCATTCGTTCCTCATTTTTGACCAAATGAGGTGCAAACCTGGATAACTCTGCAAACTTCGCCTCGTACTGGGACACCGTCATGTTATTTTGTTCCAATCTAATAAACTCTACCTCCTTCATATGACGAATACTTTCAGGAAAGTACTTGTCATTAAATAGTTTCTGAAACGTTTCCCAGGACATGTTGAGTGCGTCAGGCTGGGTACGCTTCACAGACTCCCACCAGTAGTTTGCCTCACCGCGGAACATAAAGGTGGCGAATGGAACCTTCTGTTCCTCCGTGCATCCCAAGACATCGAATATCTTGGTAATTTGCTTGACCAACGTTTCCGCCATGATCGGATCCGGCTTTCCTTTAAATTCTGGTGGTCCCAATTCTTTGAACTGCTTGGCTGTAACAAATCGCGCATTGTTATCATTTCCACCTGTATTCTGCACACGAGTCTCCCTCGTCTGATTTTGCATGAACTGCAAAAAGCTCCTAAACATTCCATCATTCATCGTTTGCTCGGTAACGTTGTTTACAGAAGGAATATTGCCTTCCTGTTGCACGTTCCCCTGGGTGGTGATCAAAGGTGTCTCCACGGTCTGATTTACTCCATTATTAACGTTCTCAGCTGTCATTCTTAAATACTTCCATAAAACAAGGGTTAATAGTCATATCATATATTATCCCTATACTCTGACCGACCAAATAAATACCAAATAAACTTAGTCAGGTCATACTAGCGAAGGAATTCCCCGTCTCTCCCCTCCTAGTTCTTGTCTCACATCTCAGCCAGGGATCATATCCCTAAGCTCTGATACCAACTGTGACGCCCCCAAAATAGGTATACAACACCCATTCTGAGTCGCCAAATACATGGTACAGAAAGCAAACTACAACTTCAATAATACAATTATCGTGCAAAATACGACAACACATACTGTGAGTTTAAATACAAATATTGTCTTAGAGACAATATCCACACTCAAATAAGTCCTCATTACAATTATTCAAATACTATTTTACAGAAATAGTGAGGACAGCTAAAACATCTTTCTAGAACCATCACTCCATACCCCGACTAAATCCTGCTATGTTCTCACCTCCTGAGAAGAAAAATGGAACAAAAAGAAAAAGGGTGAGCTCAACTAGCCCAATAAAGAATATTATGACTAAGATAATATACAACAAATTATCATTAGTATTCAACAGGGAAAAATCTGATAGAATATAATCGACAACAAGTTTTAAATCAACAACTGCAGCGGAAACAACAAACCATTAGAAGAGTCAAGTAGAGAATGAATTCTACTATCTTCTAAGATTTAAAAGTCCATCATCAATATTTTATCCCTGTAACATCAATCAATATACATCTTGAATCAAATATTCATCTTTGCACTACAGGCCAAAGATATTCATTTGTAACACCAGTCGGTCATGTTCATCTCAACACCTGTTCATCTTTGCACTACAGGCCAAAGATATTCATTAGGTAATCATACATCTTTGCACTACAGGCCAAAGATATTCAGTAATATCATCATTTAGGACTGAGGATGATGAAAAAATATCTTAAAGAAAACGAATCCAGTGAGACAGAAGGACAAATAGTAGGGATTCATATAACAGTTTATCCAAGATCAATAATACTTCATAATAATCAATTGTGAAGCAGAATTCAAAAATAAAGATCAAAACATGGATACAATCAAAGATACTAACCATAATAGATATCTTGGACAAAAAGGGAAAATTTTATTTTTTGGTGAATAGTGCCGTATTCGTGAATAGTACCGTATACGTGAATAGTGCCGTATACGTGAATAGTAACCCCGACACAAAAAGTTCCAAATTTGATAAAAACTCATATCAATATTTCAGCATAATGATATTGAAGAAAATAATATCATTAAGAAGAAAATAATATCCCTTACCTCAAAATATCAGTACTTCTGGTCGGAATACCGGTATAAGGCTGAAAGAACTTGCTCTGATGAATAGAAACTCTGAAAGTATCTAAATACTCACAAAATACACTCAATAATCTAGAGAGAGAAAGAGAAAACTTGTTTCTAATGTGATTTTCAATTCTAACTTAGCCCTCTATTTATAGGAAAATGTTAGCACGCCGAAGCAGACTTAACCTGCAACCTGATGGCTTTACCTGCTACTATTCCCACCCACCATATTTGAATAAAAATCTCAGCACATTTCTTCACCAACCAAGAGTGGGGCCCACCAATTCTAGAATTTTCTACCAAAATGATAAATTCGAAAATTCAACAATTTCTGAACCAGTCATCTCGTAAAATTCATAATAAATCATACGTTCATTTTTAACGGTTCAAAATTTGTGGACATACACTCAACTTATATATGTATAACATATCCAAAAATCACAACGATCCAACGGTCGGATTAAAAATTATAACCCCCGCAATATATCTCAAAAACCCTGATTGATTTTTAATACCTCCATTCCGACAAAAATACTGATAAAATACCTCAACATTAACTCTTTCATTTTTAACTACAAAAATATATCCCTCATTTATATCCACATAAAATAAATATTTCCTTATCATATGAATCAATAATTAATTATTCACAAATAATATTACAGAATCACATTTATTACAACCAGATCGTTCCCAAGAAAGAGGGGGCTTTCCAATAAGGATTTATCCTTACTGGCGCGCAATTAGATGACCAAACCTCTCCTTAGACAGAACTTTCTAGACATTGCCAATAATGTTATCTAATAATATTATTCAAATAATATGAATTATTGATCTGATAAAGGAAAATATTGTGCAGCAACAATTATTGAAACAACAATAATATAAAATATCAACGCAGCAATTATTGAATCAATAAAATATTGAATAATAACTACTGTAACAATTATTGAGTAGTGCCTTCTTACGTAAGAATCAATAATTGGTGCAATACCGTGTGCTACTGTATTTTAATCACCGGGTATTTCAACAGTATTAACGGTAACAACTACGCCGTTATTTATAAACAACTTATACTTGTCGTTTTCTTCATCCAATCACTTTTTATTATGGGGCCCACACAAGGCTGCGCCGTCGTACGAATATTCCCCGACAGCAAGAATATTCCACGACCAAACGAATATTCCCCGACAAAATGAATATTTTATAACCACTTGCTTATCTTGCAAAATTTACACATTTCACCCATAACTAAAGTATTATATCAAATTAACCCCTTATTATTCACAATAATATTTAGAGAAAATTTGATTTTATTCATTAATAAGCTGTGGTCTTACATACAACACCCAATTTCAATGTTTTTGACAAAAACTCTATTTTTGATATTTTCAATGAAAATCAACACTGTGATTTTGTTTTTCAACCAAAATACTAAATTCAAAACATCACGATTATGATTTTGCATACTCTAGCAATTCCAAATATCAATTTATCAAATTAACAACAATTAGAACCTTAATTTCTATTTTAAAATAGCCATATTCATATATATATTTTCATATGAACACTGTGATATACTTTCTTCCACAAAACACACATATATATATATATATGAATTAAATTATCTCTAATCATGCATAAACTCATGAAATAACCATATAATCAACTATCATACCAAGTTATACATGTATATCAACAACTCATACTACAAAATATTTTACAGAGAACTTTTTGGGAAGAAGAAAACATTAATCTTTTTAAAAAGAGAGATTGAGTTCCTACCTTGAATTATGAAGATGATTATTATTATTTTCACCAAATTCTTTTCTCCAAAACCTGTTAAAATCACTCACTTTCTCTCAATTTTTCTCTAGTTTTCTTCTTCTCTCCCTTTTTCTTCTTCTGAGCTTTCTTTCTTCCTAACTCTAACATATGTAAAATAATATAATGTATATATTAAATATATAATAAAACTCTAACTTAACTGACATCAGTTATTTTTATTTTGAAAATCAAAAGCCATAAGGCTTGTTTGGTTAAGTTAATAAAAATAACTCTTTAATCCTTACACCTTGTTTGGTAAATTGATTTAAAACAAATGGATTAATCCTTATGCCTTGTTTGATAAAACATTAATAGATTAAAGACTTGTTTGGCCAAAACTAAATTAAACTCTTTTAATTTATTTTAGTAACTCCTTTATAGCAAGGTTATTTGTCACACTTCTATTTAATTAATAAATCAATTAAAACATTAATCTATTAAATTACTTTAACATATAAATCATTATCAAAAACTATAATTTGTTTATAATTATAATTTTATTTAACCAACTAATATTTTAAATTACAATTTCCCATTTAAAATATTATAATTTATTTAAATCACTGTAAGCTCTCTAGCTTACTTGTTAAATTAATTTATTATATGATCTCATAATAATTAATTTCCTTAGCTCCTTAATTATTTATTCAACAAATAATTAACTTAACCACATCAACTCAAATTTCCATTAAATACTTATATAATTCATTAAATATTTAATATTGTAAATAAATATTTGATATTTAATATTTAATTATTTATTTAGTAAATAATTAACTAAACCACATCAACTCAAATTGAACAATTATTTATTCAACTATATACATATCCATTAAATACTTATATAAATCAATAAGTATTTAATATTACACTTTAAAATTCTGGAATGTTACATATATATATATATACACACACACACACACACACACACACCGAAACTTTCTACCGATTACTTTGAAAATTGGGTAAATGGGGATCCATAAAATAAGCAAAACTTTATCAAAATCACCTTAATAATTTTAACAACATTTATCACCTTTATTATAATTCACAGTATTAATCGACCAGGTCGTTCCCCGGAAAGAGAGGGCTTTCCAATAAGGATTTCTCCCTATTGGCGCGCAATTAGGTGACCAAACCTCTCCTTGACAGAACTTCTAGATATCATTAATATTGCAAATAATAATATTAATAACTTCGTCATCTCAATTATTAATTTAATAATATGTATAATATCGACAATAATTGAATCAAATAACATGAGATATTATGCAGCAATTACTATAGCAATAATTAAACAAAACTGAGTGACTTCTCACGTAAGCATCAATAATTAATACCGTGTGCTACTATGCAACCACGCGTATTACTGTACTTTTAACACCGGGTGTTTCAACAGTATTAACGGTAAAACTTTCGCCGTGATTTTCATAAAATATTTTTGTCATTTTCTCAATCCGACAATAATTCCGTTGTGGGGTTCACCAATGATTGTGCCGTCGTACGAATATTTCCTACTAAAATGAATATTCCCCGACCAATCGAATATTACATAACAACTTGCGTACTTTGTAAAATTTATAAATATTATCCACAACTATAACATTATATCAAATTTATTTCATAATATTCAAAAATGATATTTATAGAAAAATCATCTTTACTAAAAAGTTGGGGTCTTACAACCTCCCCTTCTTATGAAATTTCGCCCTCGAAATTATGGTACGTACCTGGTATGTCGAAGAGGTAAGGATACCTTGATTTCATTTTAGATTCTAACTCCCAGGTAATTTCCTCAACAATGTGGTTTCTCCACAAAACTTTAACTTGAGATATAACCTTGGAGCGTAGAATATGTTCCTTCTTATCCAAGATTTAAACAGGAACCTCTTCACACGTCAAATCTTCGGCTATTTCATCCGGTTCTAACTTAATAATATGGTTCGGGTCTTTCACATATTTACGTAATATGGATATGTGAAAAACGTTATGAACACGAGACATACTTGGAGGTAAAGCGAGTCTATAGGCCACAGTTCCTACTCGATCGAGGATTAAAAATGGGCCAATAAATCGAGGATTGAGCTTTCCTCTCTTTTTAAATCTCGTAACTCCTTTTCATGGAGCAACACGTAAGAACACATGATCTCCAATATCGAATTCCATATCCTTTCGATTAAGATCAGCATAACTCTTTTGTCGTTCTTCTGAGGTTTTTATACGTTGTCGGATCGTTTGAATCTTTTCCGTAGTCATACGTACCAACTCCGGTCCCAACAACGTTGCTTCACCCACCTCATCCCAACATACTGGAGAACGACACTTTCTTCCATACAATGCTTCGAATGGAGCCATGCCAATATTTGGTTGATAGTTGTTGTTGTAGGAAAACTCTACTAATGGTAAGAACTTGTACCAACTTCCCTTGAAGTCAAGGACACAGAGTCTTAATAAATCTTCAAGGGTTTGAATAGTCCTCTCTGATTGTCCGTCGGTCTGAGGATGATATGTCAAACTAAATCGTAAATTCGTGCTCATAGCTTTTTGTAAACTTACCCAAAATCGTGAAGTGAATGTTGGGTTTCGATCAGAAACTATGGATACTAGCATACCATGCAATCTTACAAGCTCGTTTTGTACATACGAGCAAGACGTTCAAGTGTTTAAGTTTCTCGTATAGGTAAGAAGTGAGCAGACTTGGTCAATCTATCAACAATGACCCAAATTGCATCTATGCCTTGAGAAACTTTGGGAAGACCAGTAACAAAATCTATGGTAATGTGCTCCCACTTCCATTCTGGAATTTCAAGTGGTTGCAATGGACCTTTTTGTACTTGATGCTCCGTCTTGACTCGTTGACACGTTAAACACCTTGAGATAAACAGCGCTATCTCTCTCTTCATATTGCCCCACCAAAATGTATGTCGAAGATCATGATACATATTGGTACTCCCATGATGGATTACAAACGGTGTGTTGTGTGCCTCCATCATGATTTTATACTTTAAATTAGGGTCGTTAGGAACACAAAGTCTGGAGTTGACTCGAAGTATTCCTTCTTCATCGATTCTTGCTTCCGGCATAGCACCTTCTTGCACTTTCTTCCTCATACGCATCAGCTCCAGGTCTGAAATGTGAGCAGCTTTAACTTTATCAATTAAAGTCGGTTCTACCCTTATATTCGCCATCATCACATGGGTCCTTAGAGTCTTTAACTCTATCTCTATCCTTTGCAAGTCACACAAAATGGGTCTTTGCGTTGACAATATCGCACCCGTACCCGCATATGACCTTCTACTCAATGCATCAGCTACCACGTTTGCTTTTTCAGGATGGTATTGGATGGTATGATCATAATCTTTCAACAGTTAAAGCCAACGTCGTTATCGCATGTTGAGTTCCTTTTGAGTGAAGAAATATTTGAGGCTTTTATGATCCGTAAAGATCTCCACTTTCTCCCCATACAAGTAATGCCTCCAAATTTTAAGTGCGAAGACAACAACTGCCAACTCTAGATCATGAGTAGGATAATTCATCTCATATTTTTGAGTTATCGAGAGGCATAGGCTATGACTTTCCCATGTTGCATGAGAACACAACCTAACCCTTTGCATGAAGCATCACCGTAGATGACAAATCCCTCTGAGCAAGATGGTATTGTCAGAACAGGTGCTGAAATGAGTCTCCCCTTGAGTTCTTGAAAACTCTTCTAACATTCCTCGCTCCAACTGAATTTTATATCTTTCCGAGTTAGCTGAGTTAATGGAGTAGCGATTCGAGAAAATCCTTCCATGAATCTCCGATAATAACCAGCTAAGCCGAGAAAGCTACGTACTTTGGTCACTGATTTAGGTTGCTCCCAGCTTTGAATTGCTTCAATTTTTGCCAGGTCAACAGATAGTCCATGACTTTATACTATGTGCCCAAGGAATGCTACTTCCTCAAGCCAAAACTCACATTTCTTTAACTTGTCATAAAGCTTGTATTCACGAAGCTTTTGGAGTATCAGCCTCAAGTGTTGCTCATGATCTTCACGGCTTTTGGAATAAATAAGGATGTCATCAATAAAGACGACCATAAAGTGATCCAAATATTCCTGGAATACTCGGTTCATCATATCCATGAAGGCAGCAGGAGCATTAGTCAATCCAAAGGACATGACTAGGAATTCATAATGCCCGTACCGAGTTATGAAGGTAGTCTTTGGAATATCCTCAGTTTTAACCTTCAGCTGATGATATCCAGAACGAAGATCGATCTTTGAAAAGAATTTGGCGCCTTGCAACTGGTTGAACAGGTTATCAATACGTGGTAATGGGTACCTATTTTTGATGGTGACATGATTCAACTCCCGATAATCAATACAAAGTCGCATACTCCCATCTTTCTTTTTCACGAATAGAACAGGAGCACCCCAAGGATAAGTACTAGGACTAATAAAGCCAATGTCTAACAATTTCTGCAGTTGAGTCTTTAATTCCTGAAGTTCAATAGGAGCCATTCGATATAGGGCTTTGGAAATGGGTTTTGTACCGGGTTCAAGGTCAATACAAAATTTAATTTCACGCTCTGGGGTAGGCCAAGAAGTTCTTCAGGGAATACGTCAGGAAATTCAATAACAATAGAAATATAATTCAAAACTGACGTATTTTTATTTAGATCCGTGACATGAGCTAAGAAAGCTTGACATCCGTTTTTCAATAAACGAATAGCTTTATGGCTTGAGATGACAGTGATTGATTTTAATGGTTTGGTTGTTTGAATTCGCATAATAGGTTGGTTAGGAATATGAAAGCTAACAACCTTACGAAAATAATCAATTTTTGCATGATGAGTAGTTAACCAATCAATCCCTATAATTACGTCAAATGGAAGAATTTTTAGTGAAATAAGATTGACAGGTAATGTGAGGGTATCGATTTGAACCAAACAAGACTTATAAACAGTAGATGTAATGAAGGTTTCACCCAACGAAGTTTCAACAGATAAGTCAAAGTCTAATTTCTCCGGAGTCAAATTTAAACGTTAAGCGCAAGTAGGAGAAATAAAAGAATGGGTAGAACCGGTATCAAATAAGGTATATACTTCGCTAGAGTTTATGATAATCTTACCCGTGATGACCTCGTTCGGGTTCCTTGCTTTCTGGCAGGTCACAACAAAAGCTTTCCCTTGAACTACTTGTTTTGACTTATCTGGGACAGTATTTTGTGTCACCTCTCCAACTGGACTTGTCTTCAGTGCACGACAAAATCGGGCTAGGTGACCTTCTCTTCCACAATTATAACACGCTTTGGATGGAATCGCGCAGTTTGGACTGATATGTCCCTCCCCTCCACATTTGAAGCATATGATAGGTGGTCGTTCTCCTTCCTTAACGACGGGTGCTGATGCTGACGTCTTTCTATCATTGTTGAATCTATTCTTCTTGAAATGTCCATTCTTATTGTTTTGGCCATGATTACCACCAAAGTGGTTACCATTTCTGGCATGTTGATTCCCTCCACGCTTATTGTTACCGCTTCGATGACTATTATCACTGGTATTATCATTTTCTCGGCTGCTCTCTTTTGGTTTGGTTGCCTCGTTATCGCGCTACAATAACTGAGCCCTATTGACAACATCTGAATACAATCACAGTTTATGATAGATAAGATATTGACGTATCTCTGGCTTCAAACCTCTTAAAAACATCCACGTCATTCTCTCCTCATTATCAACTAAGTGGGACGCAAACTGGGACAACTCGACAAACTTAGCTTCGTATTGCGACACGGTCATATTATTCTGCTCCAATTTGATGAACTCTACCTCCTTCATGTGACGAATACTTTCGGGAAAGTACTTGTCATTGAATAGTTCTTGGAACTTCTCCCAAGACATCATCAGTGCGGCAGGTTGAGTACGCATTACAGATTCCCACCAATAATCTGCCTCTGCCCGCAACATGAAGGTGGCAAAGGGAACCTTTTGCTCCTCGGAACATCCCAAGACATCAAATATCTTGTTGATCTGCTTAATCCACGTCTCCGCCTTAAGTGATTTTGGCTCTCCAAAAAAGTCCGGTGGTCCCAGCTCATTGAACTGTTTGGCGGTGACCGTCTGAGAGTTGCATGTATTTCCACCTGCATTTTGGACAGGAGTCTCTCTTTCCTGATATTGTACGAATTGCATAAAATTCCTAAACATTACGTCGTTCGCCATATGGTCGGTGTTGTTGTTCACCTGAGGATTATTGCCTTCCTGATGCACATTATCGTGGGTGTTGATTTGTGGTGACTCAACGGTCTCCTGTGCTTTATTGATATTCTCAACATTCTCGGATGTCATTTTCAAATACTACCACAAAACAAGGGTTAATTAACATATCACATATTATCCCTATACTCTGACCGACCAATTAAATACCAAATAAACTTAGGTAGGTCATACTAGCGATGGAATTCCCCGTCTCTCCCCTCCTAGTTCTTATCTCATATCTTAGCCAGGGATCACATCCCTACGCTTTGATACCAACTGTGACGCCCCCAAAATAGGTATACATCACCTATTCTGAGTCGTCAAATACATGGTACTAATTAAAAATAAAAACTTAATTATACAACTGTCGTGTAAAATACGACAAAACATAAGCTGTGAGTTTTAATACAACATTGTCTTCTAAACAATATTCAAACTCAAATAAGTCCTCAATATATTTATTTTCACACTATTTCATAGAATGGTGAGGACTACTAATGCTATAATCTGAATCGTCACTCCGTTTCCCGACTAGTCCCCGCTACGTTCTCATTTCCTGAAGAGAACAATGAAAGAAAGGGTGAGCTCAACTAGCCCAGTAAGAAATATTATGACTAAGATAATGCAGAATAAATTATCATTAGCCTTCAACAGTGTTAAACAGATAAAATGTAACAAATATCAAGTTTAACTGCAGCGGAACAAGCAATCCATTAAAAGAGTCAAGTAGAGAATGAAATCTACTATCTTTTATGATTTAAAAGGTTTTTCATCACTTTTATCGCTGGGACTCAGCTTAATAAATAATCCACATCATCCCTGCACTACGACCAAGGATATTCATTAGTATCACAACCACAAATTGTCCATGCACTACGAGCCAAGGATATTCGTGTATTCATCAATGGTCATGATTATGCCAACAACTGTCCATCAATGCACTACGGGCCAATGAGGACTTTTACCACATCATTTATAACATTACGGTCATGATTATACCGAATAATCCCTGGTCATAATCATACCAAGTCCATCTATGCACTACAGGCCACAAATGACTTTCAACATAATATAAACATGAGGATGATGACATATAGTACACCCACCATCACCATTTCTTCCAAATCACGTGATTCCCCCCATCATCATTCTCCTGACTTTTAACACAAATATACATATATAGTACTCCCTTTTCCATCATATATATATATATATATATATATATATATATATATATATATATATATATATATATATATATATATACCGAAACTTTCTACCGATTACTTTGAAAAATGGATAAATGGTGGTCCATAAAATAAGCAAAACTTCATAAAAATCACCTTAATAATTTTAACAACATTTATCACCTTTATTATAATTCACAATATTAATCGACCAGGTCGTTCCCACGAAAGAGGGGGCTTTCCAATAAGGATTTCTCCCTATTGGTGCGCAATTAGGTGACCAAACCTCTCCTTGACAGAACTTCTAGACATCGTTAATATTGCAAATAATAATATTAATAACTTCGTCGTCTCAATTATTAATTTAATAATATATATAATATCGACAATAATTGAATCAAATAACATGAGATATTATGCAGCAATTATTATAGCAATAATTAAACAAAACTGAGTAATTTCTCACGTAAGCGTCAATAATCAATACCGCGTACTACTATGCAACCACGCGTATTACTGTACTTTTAACACCGGGTGTTTAAACAGTATTAACAGTAAAACTTATGCCGTTATTTTCATAAAATATTTTTTTCGTTTTCTCAATCCGATAATAATTTCGTTGTGGGGTCCACCAATGATTGTGCAGTCTTACGAATATTTCCTGCTAAAATGAATATTCCCTGACCAATTGAATATTACATAACAACTTACGTACTTTGCAAAATTTATAAATATTACCCACAACTATAACATTATATCAAATTCATTTCATAATATTAAAAAATTATATTTATAGAAAAATCATCTTTATTAAAAAGTTGGGTTCTTACATAAGATGTTGTTTTTATTACATGTGATGTTTATAAGGAATTGAACATTATTGCTTTGTTGTGCACACACAAGGGCTGTAGTTTTCTCTTCACTTATATGGAAATGCTGGGTCTGACTTAACTTAAATCATTTTAGTTCGGATGTGCACACACTTGACCATTATGATTTAAGAGGTAAAATACAAGGAGTTACATAGTTGATGTAATTGACAAGAGTTGTCTACCTATTTATTTATATATAGTTTGTTATGTACACACAAGGCTATATACATTTGAAATGAGATCCTTATTCTTACTAGCATATCTTTAATTAGATTTTTCTGAACTATATAAGTGAGGGTAATATAGTTTGAAGAAAATAGTGGGAGATACCAATTTAAAACAAGACCTAATTTATTTTGATAATTACTAAAAGAATGTATGCTAAAATGTTGTTAATTAATTCATTTACAGAATTTTACAATGTCTAAATTATTATCACCGCGAAGCATATTAGATGTTATTTAAGCGGACCAAATTAAATGGATTGGTTAAGGAATTTGAGAATAGTTCTCATGGCTGAAAAGCTATCTTATGTCCTTAATATGCCTATCCCTGCAATGGTTGCAGACAATGCCTCTGAGGAAGAGATTGCTACTTTTAGAAAGTGGCAAGATGATGCACAGTTGTCTAAATGCATCATGCTCGCATCCATGAGTAATGAGCTTCAGCGTTAGCATGAAACTATGGATGCTCCTACTATATTCCTACACATCAAGTAATTGATGGTGAGGAAAGTAGGACTGATAGATATCAGATATCTAAAGAGTTCTTCCGATCTAGAATGACCGATGACACTACAGTACAGATAAAAGTCCTTAACATTATCAATTTGATTGATCAATTAGGACAACAAGTTTTGTTATCTACAGCGATGCTTCAGGCAAAGGGTTAGGATGTGTTCTCATGCAACATGGGAAAGTCATAGCCTATGCCTCGCGACAACTCAAAGAATATGAGAGGAATTATCCTACTCATGATTTGGAGTTGGCAGCAGTCGTTTTCGCGTTGAAAATCTGGAGACACTACCTGTATGGGGAGAAAGTGGAAATCTATACAAATCATAAAAGCCTCAAATATTTCTTCACCCAAAAGGAACTCAACATGCGTTAACGACGTTGGCTCGAGCTGCTGAAAGATTACGATCATACCATCCAATATCATCATGGAAAAGCAAACGTAGTAGCTGACGCATTGAGTAGAAGATCATATGCGGGTACGAGTGCAATGTTGTTAACACAAATGCCCATTTTGTATGACTTGCAAAGGATGGAGATAGAGATGAAGGCTCCAAGTACCCACGTGATGATATCAAACATACGAGTAGAACCGACTTTAATCGATAAAGTTAAAGTTGCTCAGGCTACGGACATGGAGCTGATGCGTATGAAGAAGAAAGTGCATGAAGGTGTTATTCCAGAAGCAAGAATCGATGAAGAAAGAATACTTCGAGTCAACTCCAGACTTTGTGCTCCTAATGATTTTGACTTGAAGCATAGAATCATGATGGAGGCACATAACACACCGTTTGAAATCCATCTTTGGAGTACCAAAATGTATCACGATCTTCGACATACATTTTGGTAGAACCGACTTTAATTATCTGAGGGTCTTATGACCATGAACTATGTCTACGGTGTTTAGGTGTTACTACCTTAACCTTAACAGTCATTAGACTATACAGACTCTTCTTAACGTACTCAAGGGGATCAGCCCTTTGTACCATGTATTGTGCACAAACATCTAAACGTTACACGTACAAAATCACCTATGTTAGGGTTGTTCGTCTCAATTTGAATTTAGAATTTTCGTACTAAAAAAAGTTTAGTTTGGAACTAGCTTATTAGTGTTTCTAGAATGTTAGAACACTTATTCAATTTCCATCAATGAAGATTTAGTACAAGAATGTATAACTGAACAAGGCTATCAAAGTCAAAGATCAGATATTAACAATATATAACTGAATAAACATGATACACATGCAAGGTACTATGTTCAGAAGAGTTAGAACAATCTCATTTGAATCGACGTATTAGAAAAATATATGCTTTCTATAATAATTCAGAAAAGTGAAACTTACTCGATGTAACGAATTAGGTTACAAGAGTTTAATCAATCGTATATAAGAATAGAATCAATAATATTGCTCAACAGAATTTAGGAACTTGCATTCATTACAAAAGAATGAAGTTAGAAAAACTTGCTCAAATGTAAGTAGATAATGTTTAGAAACTTGCACAATTATTATAAGAGTACGGTTAAAAAACTTGCCTTGTATGTAAGCTACACAAATGTAATATAATATTCAATTACCCTACATACATCATTACAATTGCAACAACAATTAGTTGTATGAATATCAACACTAGGGGTATTAAACCATCATTTAGGTCATAATCGTAACCCAAAACCTAACCATATAGGTTAACATATTTAACGCCTCTGAATTCACACACTAATCAACATAAACCTTATCGTTTATCTACAACTTTTGAAAACATCACTTTTAGTTTCATTTTTTAACTTATTTAAATAATTATTTCAAATCTTTACACTTCGCATTATAACACATTGACATCTATTATTATAGTTTATATCATGTTTTAACATTATTAACATGCATGCTAAACTAACACAAGTCCGTCACACATGACCTGCAATTAAGCAGACTTCACTGTCTGTGACTGGCTACTCGCGCGCCCGTGCGAGCAATGCACTGGGCTATCGCGCGCCCACACGACGCCGCGCACCTGCGCTCAAATGATGCGCGCCTGCGCGTCAACCGTGCGTCAGGCAAAGCGCCCGCGCGAATGCTCAGTTTCAGTTTCTATAGACGCGAACTAACACTCTGTTATAGGCCAAAAAAATCCAAATTCTACCGAATTACACCAAATTACAACATCTTCACTTTGTCATATTATAGTTACACCTACTAAACACCACTCTATATACGAAACATTGTATAAACACCATTTTTGAGAATCAAAAACTATACTTTTCCCAAATTTCCTCATTTTATACTTTTAACGAATTTGATTGCCACGAACTCGTTTCTTAATCAATTGACATAATTTAAACTATGTTGTTTTCGTTTCTTGACATGTTACATAATCCAATAACAAACTACATATTATTACACATATAGAGCATCAATATTTTTGTACTTTCTAAAGCCATATAATGAGAACATAACACTGTTATTTCAATTTCCTTCCTCAAACTCAATTTCATGTGTATGACAACCAACAATTACACACACACACACACACACACACACACACACACACACACACACACACACACACACACACACACACACACATATATATATATATATATATATATATATATATATATAACAGATTCTACAAAAACAATACATATAAATCTATTTTCAACAACAATCCCACATACTTCCAACAACAATATCCAAACTTAATAGTTAAAATTAAAGTAGGTTATACCTTGATTATATGCTAGCAAAAGATGATAACAAGGTTTAGCAATCCCCTCCTTCCTCTTGAAATCTTAGAGATTCCCCTCTCAATTTCTCACTCTCAACACTCTGTGCTTTTCTCTCCAAACCTTCTCTGCACTATACTGATAACTAGCCTTAAGAGAAAAAAATGCGTAGAAATAACATGAGCACTCCCCACGTAGTCTTTCAGTTAGAAAAATAAAAAGACATCGGTTGAATAATGCCGAAGGCCATAAGGCCTTGTTTGGCTACCAAACTTTATAAAGTAAATTATTTTTATATTATTTATACAATATAGTTTCCAATTGACACACTTTAGATAATTTAAATAACTTAGTTTAGTTAATTTAAATTGTAATAACCTGATATTTTCTATATAATTAAATCAGAAATTTTACGTATAATTTTTTTTTATATTTTAAGGATGATGATTTGTACAAGATAAAGCGTATGTAATTATGTAATAAATAAAAATATATTTATTACATGAATATTTACATTTAATTTTATTTTAGAATTATTGACTATTATAAAGTTTATTCTTATAATAATTAATTTTATAGCAAAAATATTTTTATTAATTATTTTCTATGAGAACATGATTATTATATTATTTAAATAATATATGAAAGGATTATAGAATTATTATAATAATTATTTTATTTTATTATATAAATTTATTTCTGATTAATTAAGTTATTTGTTTTTAATTTAATTATTAATATTATATATGAAGAATAAATCAGATATGTAATCCAAACCCTAATTTTAGATTTTTATCAATGGATAAGAATAATAATATAATATTAATATTATTTTATTTCAGTGCCGTAAATATGTACTGTATATGTGTGGACTGATAATGTAGGTTAAATTATGGTGTATAATGTCAAAACCTTAGTTTCGCAGTTAAACGACGCATCAAAATCTGTTTAAGTCACTGTGTTATGTGATTTTTGATGTTTATAATAAATATTAATGCTAATCAGGAAAATCCTAAGTATTATAAAAACCTAAATAATATTTGTAGACCAAAATAATTGGAAACCCTAATTTAAAAACTCAGTTATGAGTTTGAAATTATTATGTAATTGTGTTATTATGTTTAAGGTTATGTAATATAGAATTAAATGTTAATTAGCGAAACCCTGATTAATATTTAGAAATCTTAATTTCTGAAAACCTTAATTTCTAAGTTAGTAAATCTAAATTCTAAATTAGAAACCCAAATTTGCTAAGATGAAATCCTAATTGTTATATTGGCACGCTTAATGATAATTAGTAAAATCAAAACCTAATTTTTAAGTCTCTCTAATGAGGGAACTAAATTAATTAAGAAATCTTAATTTTATATAATTTAGAAACTAATTTTATTTTTTTTAGTTTTATTTAAACCCTAAATTGAAAATTCTAGAAATTATTTTTAACCCTAATGGGTTCAAACCCTAAACCCTAATTCAAACCCTAAACCCTAAGGATTTGCCAAATGACCAAGGTGCCATTAAAATTACAATAGAAACGACCATTTTGCCCTTAGAGCATTATTCAAGCTTACTTGTCAAAGTGGCCAAAACTTTAGTTGCTCAACCACTTCCACCAAACCCATGTGACACATACTAACTGATCAGCCACTTATTTCCAGCCAATGCATTGCATCTAAGACATATTTATAGATTGGAGAGAGAAATAATTCATTTGGTAACTTGATTTTTGCTCAACAATCATACTAAACCCTCTCTCTCTAAAAGCTTCGAAATATGGTAGTATATGAGTCCCAAAACACAGCCCCACGATCACCAACAACAAATCAAAAGCCCAATTCCAGAAATCAAAGCATAAATGTATAAACCCTAACCAAGAAATTTGATCTTTGATTCCATGTTAGATGTTAGTTTTTGTATGTTAAACATGTTGTTTGGAGTCCATATAGTTGATCTAGGTTGGTAGTTGATGGATTAATAACATCAAAGTGCACGAATTTGAAATTTTTTGAAATCTGAAAAATATTATTTTTGGGTCTGACAGTCAAATGTCAGACCTCATAGATCTTTTGTTGTTACGTGTTTTTGTTGTTTCAATGTTGGATCTTGTTGTATGATGTGAGATCTGTGTTCTAAAACTTCTAGTAGGGCCAGATCATGCAGAGGTTGTAAGATAATCGTGGTCAAAGTCAGTTGCCCGACCACGAAAAATTGAAAATCTGGGCAGCCCAAATTTCCAAGGTGGTTCTGACAAGATTTTTAAAGCTTCTTATCTCGCCGATTTTTGATGTTTTGGCCCAGTTGTTGTTTTGTTGTTATAGATTGATATGAAGACTACATATTAGAGTCTTAAGACAACCAAGATACGTAATGGGATCCAAGTTATGCAAGGTCAAACATGGGTTGACCGTCTGTTTATGAACATTTCTGGGTTTTCCAGAAATGTTCAAGAACAGTTTCTAGAGACCACTTTGACCGGCTTTAATTTCTTTATTGTGTTGATGTTTTGATGATCTGATGATATGGTATTGTTCCCTATCATGTACTCTATACGTATGAACCAATAGAATGATCATATCAAGCCCAGAACGGTTGAATCAAGGCTTAGAAAGTTAGTGCCTCGACTTTTCTTCATTTCTGGAAAACCCAGAAATTGAAGAACAGTTCTGACATGATTTTTGGAGGGCTAGATCTTGCTGATATTTGATGTTATAATAATGTTTGTTGTTTGGTAATGAAGTCCTGCACTAGCACTATAAGATCTGACCACAAGCATGTCAGGAAACATCGCAGATTGAGATTTAAGTATGGTCAAACCTAGCATCCTCGAAACTGACTTGGTGTTATGGGTTTCGCTGAAGAACACGAAGACCATCTATAGCGACGGTTCTATCGCTATAGGTGGTCTTTAGCGACAGTTTATTATTAAAATTAATTATTTTTATTAAATAAATAGAAAAATCAGTTTTTAATTATTAAAAATACAAAATAAATCATTAAAAATTATTTTAAAATCTGAAAATTAGTTTTTAATTATTTTGAATATATTTCATAAATATTTAATATTTTTGAAATATTAAAAGTATTTAATTTATTTAATTATAATATTAAATAAATTATTTAAAAATAATTTTAATTCATGAAAAATCATTTAAAATTATATTATGGTATAAGAAAATAATTTAAGTTATTTTTGATAACTTTTAATATTTTGTGATGAATTTCATTAATTAATTAAAATTAATGATAATTAAGTTATTTATTGAATATATTAAATAAATTATGAAAATTAGAACTATTGATTTATAAATTATAGAAAAATTATTTAAAGGTTATAAAAGTATTTTAAGTTATAAAATATAACTTTCAATATTTAAAGTTAAATTTCATTAATTATTAACTATTAATGATATTAGAATTATTTAATAGTTATATTAAATAAATTAGTTTAAAAATAATTTTAATATTACAAAAATTATTTAAAATGAAAATAAAGCGTTTAAAGATATTTTAAGTTATAAATTATAACTTTTAATATTTAAAGGAAAATTTTATTAATAATTTAATATTAATGATGTTAAGTTTATTTAATAATTATATTAAACAAATAGTTTAAAAATGGTTTTATATATTTAAAAATCATTTAAAAAGGATATAAATGAATTAAAAATATTTTAAGTTATAATTAATGACTTTTAATATTTGGATAAATAGTTCATTAATATTTTAATATTAATGGTAATTATTTAAAAATAATTTTAAATGTTTTAAAAATCATTTAAGGGTAATATTAATACTTTAAAAATATTTTAAATTATTATAAATAACTTTAATATTTTGGCAATGGTTTCATTAATAGTTTAATGTTAATTAAATATTAATGATAATAGAATTGTTTAATATTTAAATCATTTAGTAGTGATTCTGGTGTTTGAAAATTTATGATAAATTATAATAAATATTTAAAAAGTATTATAAGTTATTTAAAAATAATATGACTGATACTTACAGATGTTGAACTACATGATAGACTCTTAGACTCGATAATTACTCGATAAAGCCGTCGGTACGCCGGCAGGTTTTAGAAATTAATCCGGACTTAGATATTTTGATTGTATTAATGTTTGTTTGTGATTCAGTGACTGCGAAATATGTGTGTGACAAAGTGATTAGGTTATGTGCTGACTGCAATAAGCAGTGCTATATGTTATAGTATGTTATTCTAATCAAACAAATGATCTGATTAATGATAGGTTGCTATATAAAAGATAAATCTAAATTTCATACTGTAAGCAGCAGACCAGGCAAGTATCTTACCTTTGCATTTCCTTTATGCAATGGACATGAGTAAGAAGTTTCAGAATTATATTATTATTATGCTATATTATTAACCCTATTGTGATATATTCTATATCCGATCATTGTTTATCAACATGTTAGTATATGGTAATTCAGATATATATATTCTGTTCGTTAATTTCTATAAATGGTTACACAAGTGTCCCCACTTGGATAATCATTGTATTTAATCACATGTTGATATATATATATATATATATATATATATATATATATATATATATATATATATATATATATATATATAAGCCGTCTAAGCTACTTGATCAGCTAGACACGGATTTAGAAATATCGTTGAATATGATAAAACTTCTTTGTATCCAATCAAATTGTTTTGGTTCGGATTCCAGACTAGTATGAACATCTCGATCAAGGAAAAAATTTTATGCGCCCAAGGCGAATAGAGTGAACGATCACATCGTTCTTGCAATGTAGTATTGATCAATACAGGGCCCATGAGAAGTACACCCTCGCGCCCGTAAGTTATGACGGTTTGCGAATGAAGTTCTGCTAAACCTATTCAAAAATTGAAAATAATGTTAATAGTATTTCAACTAAACCCCATATATAGTTATTACGTAGTTTTAAAAATTTGAGATAAAATTGTTATGTTAGTATTATCGGTTCAGTTTACTTCACAACTATAAATTCGTTGTTGAAGTGATGTACAAAGAAAACATTTATTTCTTTCAGCTACTTATATTTATAAATATTATTACTTGCTGGGCACCCAAATGCTCATTCTTGCTTTAAATTAAATGTTTTCAGATAGGCATGATCAACCCGAAGGTTCAGACAGGAACAAGTGAAGAGGAAAATAAACAGAATATGTTTAGTGGTATCTTTTGTAATAGCTAGACTGTATTAATATAATGATATATATTATATACCATGTAACGAATTATAGTAAAGGTTGCGTACTTGGGATTAGACTCTGATAAATGTAAATTAAGTTTGTTATTCATATTATTGTTATTATTATTAGTATTATTCCGCTCACAGAAATGGTATCGTAAAACACTGACTTCAGGTTTCAAGTAACTGAATTTGGGGGCGTTACATAAATAACTTATATAATAATAATAAAATTCTTATTATGATTATACTTATAATTAATAAATAATTATATATCTAATTTAATTAATAAATTAGACATACATATCACTTTATTTAATTTATTTTCCTTTAAATCAAACAATTCATTTAATTTAATTATCTTCTTAAATAGTAAGCAATTGATTTAATTTAATTACTTCCTTAAATTAAATTCATTAGATAAAATTATAATTATTCAAATAAACATTAATTAATTTAGTTACCAAATTAATTCACCACAATTCATCAATTATTTATTTTCCTCCATAAATAAATTATTTAAAATATTTATTTAATTCAATAAATATTTAAATTAAATTACAAATTTCTCGATCGTTACATCCTTCCCTCCTTAAAATGATTCTGTCCCCAGAATCACAACTCGAAAATTTTATTCATCACATTCTTCCCTCCTTAATAAGATTCTGTCCCCAGAATCGTTATACAAAATCAAGTAGACAACTGAGGGTAATTCTTCATCATAACGCTTTCAAGTTCCCACGTAGCTTCCTCAGCATTGTGGTTCCTCCAGATTACCTTAAAAGAAGGTATTACTTTATTTCTTAGTACTAGCTCTTTTCTATCAACAATTTGAACAGGGACTTCTTAATATGGCAAATCTTTCTCAAACTGTAAGGGCTCATATTCTATAACATGTTTATAATCAGGTTTATATGGCCTTAATACCGATATATGGAAAATATTATGAATATGTTCTAATTTCGGAGGTAAAGCTACCTTATATGCTACTTCACCAACCTGTCGAAGCACTTCAAAAGGTCCTATAAACCTAGGGCTCAGTTTACCTTTCTTTCCAAATCTAATTTTCCCCTTCCAGGGAGATACTTTCAAGAATACATAACTATCAACATTGAATACACGATTTTGTCGGTGTTGATTGGCATATTTCTTCTGTCTATCCTATGCAGCTAACAATCTCGCTCGAATCACCTTGATGATTTCGACAGTCTGCTGTACCAATTTTGGACCCAATAGCTGACATTCTCCTACCTCATCCCACCATAACGGAGTTCTGCATTTTTTACCGTATAACGCTTCGTAAGGCGGCATGCCAATACTCGCGTGATAACTATTATTATAGGCAAATTCCACCAACAGTAAATCATCATCCCAATTCCATTTGAAATCCATGATACATGCTCTGAGCATATCTTCCAGTGTTTGGATGGTTCTCTCACTTTGTCCGTCGGTTTGAGGATGGTATGTTGTGCTCATTCTCAGCTGAGTTCCTAAACATTCTTGTAATCGTTTCTAGAAATTAGATGTGAAACACGGATCTCTGTCTGATACAATGGACACAGGTACACTGTGTCTTGACATAATTTCCTTCACGTATAGTTTTGCCAACCGATCTAGGGTAAATCTAATCTTTAATGGCAAAAAGTGTGTCGACTTCGTCAATCGATCGACAATCACCCAGATGACATCGTAACCTTGTTGGGTCATTGGAAGACCTACCACAAAATCCATAGTGATATGCTCCCACTTCCACTCCGGTATGTCCAACAACGGTTGCAATAATCTGCTTAGCCTTTGATGTTCAGCTTTAACTTTTTGACACGTTAAACATTTCCCTACGCACTCGGCTACATCCTTTTTCATATTCGGCCACCAAAAATGATGTCTAAGATCCTGGTACATTTTTGTACTCCAAAGGTGAATCGAATATCTTGAGTTGTGAGCTTCACTCAGAATCTCCTCTTTAACTTCCGGTACTAGTGGAACCCAAATTCTCCATTCGAATCGAAGTAACCCTTCTGAGTCGATTTTTAATTTATATTTTATGTTTTATCTTTTCACCGTCTTCATCCTGAAGTTGTGCATTCTTTACTTTATCTACCAACGTTGAACCGTTTCCTATCTGGAACAATTTTTCGTCGAATTCTATCGGATATTTAATTTCCAACTCCATCTTAGCCATTTTCGATACTAAATTATCATGAGCTGTCAACATCATTAACTTCTCTCGTCCCTTCCTGCTTAAAGCATCAGCAACAACATTCGCCTCTCCAGGATGATAGAAAATCTCGCAGTTATAGTCTTTGATTAGCTCCAACCATCTTCTTTGTCGCATGTTCAAGTCTTTTTGTGTAAAGATATACTTCAGACTTTTATGGTCAGTGTATATCTCACACCTCTCTCCATAAAGATAATGTCTCCAAATCTTCTGGGCAAACACCACTTCCGCCAACTCTAAGTCATGAGTCGGATACCCCTTCTCGTAATCTTTCAACTGACGTGATGCATACACAATAACTCTGTCGTTTTGCATAAGCACACAACCTATCCCTTTATGCGATGCGTCCCTATATACCACGAAATTTCCTGTATCATCCAGCAGATACAACACAGGTGCCGAACTCAACCTCTTCTTCAACTCTCGAAAACTCTCCTTACACTTCTCTGTCTAAACAAACTTAACCGCTTTTCTAGTTAAATTCATCAACAGAGTCGCGATCTTGGAAAAATAATACAAAAACATAATGACACATAACATGATATAAATATTACATATTTATATCATTCATATGAAGAAAATAACACATTTATTCAGATCATATTCACAATATGATAAACATATTTACGATGTGAACACATTTATTCAGATCATATTTATGATAATATTATATTATAATATTATTAATAAATAATACCTTTAAAACCCTAGTTGAATGCTAGTAAAAGATGATGACCATCTCTCAAAATCCCTGTGATTCTTCCTTCTCAAATCTCTGTGGTTTTTCCCTTTTTCTCACCAACTCTCTGCTCTTCACTATGTTTATCTCTTCACAGACTATAGCCTTAGAAGAAAAAATAACATCATCATATATTGTAATTAATATATGATTTATATGAATATTATCATTATTAATTGTGTTCAAGAAAATTGAGTTTTTATGAAAAACATGAATTTTGAGAAAATAAAAAAAGTACTAGTTGTTGCTAAATTGTGCTAATCGGTTGTAAATGTTAGCAAACGTGTTTCTGATACTGTTATATTTATCTTATGTGTTAGTATCACTGTTTGGTGGGTAATATTCGTGTTAGTTGGCTTAATAAAATGTGTCGAATCTCTGTTTTAAAAAATTGGGTTCTGCAAGTCGCGCGGGCGCTCAGCCCTTAGGCGCGGGCGCGCAGGTAAAATTTATAATATTATAATATTATGGGTTAATTGATATTATATTATTATATAATATAATATTATTATAATAATATATTATAATATTATAATATTCTAGCATTATCATATTTATCATTTATTAATATAATCATATTAATATAATAATATATTAAAATCATAATATTATAATATAATTATTATATAACATATTATAATAATTATAATTATTTTAAATAACATATATTATATTATTATATTTATATTAATATAATATTAATATATAATAATTACACTATGATATTAATGTAATAATAATTATTATCATAATGATTTATAAAAACAATAATTATATTAATATAATAATTTAAATAATTATTATTAATATTAATAAAATATTATAATATTATTAATAGATATTAATTAAATATTATATGATAATATAAATATTATAATAATATAATATTATAATAATATAATATAATATTACAAATATTATAATATTATTATAATATTATAATATTATAATATTTATATTATCATATAATATTTTTGATCGACAAATGACTGTTATAATATTATAATATTGGTGAAGGATGTAGAGATTTAGGAACTCAACTTTAAACTTGGAAACACGGAGTGGGACCTAGCTCATACCAAGGGTCAGCATGAAGATCTGTTGGCAGTAAACGAGAAAATGAAGACGGACATGGAGAATATAAAAGATGACTTCAAAGAGGAATCAGTTAAGCGTGCAAGAGTAGAGGATGCTTGGATGAAGGCGACTCAACGTGCGGACCGTGTTGAGGATAAGATCCAAGTGAAGAAAGCCAAGATGAAAGAGATGGATTATGCTTTTAATTCTGCGATTGATAGGGCCCAGGATCGAGTCCATTATTACCCACCGCAGTTTGAAGACTCGCCGTGGTTCGTGATGGATCGTAGGACGGCGTATCAAATTATGGAGGAGGAACGTCGAGAAGCCTTATGACGTCTTAATATGCGTAGATAGAAAATAAGAGTGATGATAATATGTGTTTAATTATGTGGATAAATAAGTTGTGAATCCTTTATTTTGAGATAAATAAAGGGATAGCACGAGTATGTAATACTGAAACTGGTTTAGTTCAGGGAAGTGAATGTTTATAGCGGTTATGCTATTTTGAGGATGTTCTAAAACTTTATGAATGAATAAAATATTAGAGTTTATTTGAAATATTATGTGTTAAAGCTTCAATCTTGGAATGTTTAAGTTAAAATTTCAAATACCTAAGAAGTTGAGTAATGAACTAATAACCGTATATCTTAACAGAAAATGCCTCCTAGAAGAAGACAACCACATCAGTAAGCACCTCCTGAGGGGTCTACTAATAATAATAATGAGGCCAACGCTAATCCGGTTCAGCAGTTAGTAGCTCTGTTGACTGGTGCACTTGCTAATCAACCGTAAGCTCAAGCTACGACTTTCAAGGAATTCAAAGCGGTTGGACTGCCAAAATTTTAAGGGTCTATGAATCCAGTGGAAGCCCAAACCTGGATCATGGAAATGGAGAAGGTGTTCGACATTGCTAGAGTTAATGAAGATCAGAAGACTACGTTCGCAACGTTCATAATGAAGTCTGAAGCTAGCTACTGGTGGCAAGTAAATAAGGTTCGTGGAGGACAAGGAGTGATAGCGTGGGATAGATTCAAGGAAATGTTTTTCGAAATGTACTTTCCAATGAGTTCTCGAAATCAGCTGGAAGTGCAATTTCTGGAGTTGAAGCAAGGAACTATGACGGTTCCAGAATATGCTGTGAAGTTTAACGAGTTGGCAAGGTTTGCCACTTATCAAGCCAATACGGATGAGCGTAAGGCAAGAAGGTTCGAACAAGGATTGAAACCCTGGCTTTATAGCAAGGTTTAAGTGTTCCAGTTAAATACATTTACGACTGTACTGGAAAAGGCAATTATCGCGAAAGGTGGAAGCGATGCCTTGACTAAGTACAACCAAGAACAGAAGAAGAGGAAGAATGATAATGAAAATAAGGCTGGTGGGAGTAATGTTGGAAGTAACAATCAGAAGAGGAAATGGAGCAAGAATTCGACTACGGGAGGACAATAGAAGAAAAAATTTGAGGCTTGTGCGACATGTGGAAAGAACCATACTGGGGTATGTTTGAAGGGAAAGCGAGTGTATTTCAACTGTGGTCAGGAGGGACACATTGCACCGAACTATTTTAGTCCAAAGAAAGGAGCATGTTTTACCTGCGGTTCGAAGGATCACATGGCTCGTGATTGTCCTAAAAAGCCAGCGGGGAGTGCAGGTGGAGGAAAAGGAAACAACAACGGTGGTGGTGCATTGACTATTACTGGACCAACTCAGTCAAGCCGACTTACTGCAAGAACTTTCAATATGACCATGCAGGATGCTGTTCAGTCTAAGAATGTGGTGTCAGGTATCATTCCAATTAATGGTATTAATGCCTATGTACTGTTTGATTCGGGTGCTACTTATTCATTTATATCCGATAAGTTTAATTTAAATAATTTATTTATGGAGGAAAATAAATAATTGATGAATTGTGGTAAATTAATTTGGTAACTAAATTAATTAATGTTAATTTGAATAATGATCATTTTATCTAATGGATTTAATTTAAGGAAGTAATTAAATTAAATCAATTGCTTAATATTTAAGAAGTTAATTAAATTAAATGAATTGTTTGATTTAAAGGAAAATAAATTAAATAAAGTGATGTGTCTAATTTAGTAATTAAATTAGATATATAATTATTTATTAATTATAAGATATACTGATAATAAAAATTTAATTATTATAAGTTATATAAATCAGCTAAATTAAAAGTGTGACAATTGGAGACTATATAATATAAAAATATAAAAATAATTTAGTTTATAAAGTGGTTTGGTAGCCAAACAAGGCCTTATGGCCTTTGGCATTATTAAACTGGCGTCTTTTTATTTTTTTAACTGAAAGACTACATGTGGTCATGTTATTTCTATGCATTTTTTTCTCTTAAGGCTAGTTATCAGTATAGTGCAAAGAAGGTTTGGAGAGAAAAACACAGAGTGTTAAGAGTGAGAAATTGAGAGGGGAATCTCTGAGATTTCAAGAGGAATGAGGGGATTGCTAAACCTTGTTATCATCTTTTGCTAGCATATAATCAAGGTATAACATACTTTAATTTTAACTATTAAGTTTGGATATTGTTGTTGGAAGTATGTGGGATTGTTGTTGAAAATAGATTTATATGTATTGTTTTTGTAAAATCTATTATTATCATATATATATATATATATATATATATATGTGTGTGTGTGTGTGTGTGTGTGTGTGTGTGTGTGTGTGTGTGTGTGTGTGTGTGTGTGTGTGTGTGTGTGTGTGTAATTGTTGGTTGCCATACACGTGAAATTGGGTTTGAGGAAGGAAATTGAAATAATAGTGTTATGTTCTCATTATATGGCTTTAGAAAGTACAAAAATATTGATGCTCTATATGTGTAATAATATGTAGTTTGTTATTGGATTATGTAACATGTCAAGAAACGAAAACAACGCAGTTTAAATTATGTCAATTGATTAAGAAACGAGCTCGTGGCAATCAAATTCGTTAAAAGTATAAAACAAGGAAATTTGGGAAAAGTATAGTTTTTGATTCTCAAAAATGGTGTTTATATAATGTTTTGTATATAGAGTGGTGTTTAGAAGGTGTAACTATAATATGACAAAGTGAAGATGTTGTAATTTGGTGTAATTCGGTAGAATTGGGACTTTTTTGGCCTATAACAGAGTATTAGTTCGCGTCTGTAAAAACTAGAACTGAGTCGTCGCGCGGGCACTCTGCCTGGAGCGCGGTTGACGCGTGGGCACACATCATTTGGGCTCGGGCGTGCGATAGCCTAGTGTATTGCTCGCGCGGGCGCGCGAGTAGCCAGTCACAGACAGTGAAGTCTGCTTAATTGTAGGTCATGTGTGACGGACTTGTGTTAGTTCAACATGGATGTTAATAATGTTAAAACATGATATAAACTATAATAACAGATGTCAATGTGTTATAATGCGAAGTGTAAAGATTTGAAATAATAATTTAAATAAGTCATAAAGTGAAACTAAAACTGATGTTTTCAAAAGATGTAAATAAACGATAAGGTTTATGTTGTTTAATGTGTGAATTCAGAGGCGTTAAATATGTTAACCTAAATGGTTAGGTTTTGGATTAGGGTTATGACCTAAATGATGGTTTAATACCCCTAGTGTTGATATTCATACAACTAATTGTTGTTGCGATTGTAATGATGTATGTAGGGTAATTGAAGATTATATTACATTTGTGTAGCTTACATACAAGGCAAGTTCTTTAACCCTACTCTTATAATAATTGTGCAAGTTTCTAAACCTTATCTACTTATATTTGAGCAAGTTTTTCTAACTTCATTCTTTTATTAATGAATGCAAGTTCCTAAATTCTGTTGAGCAATATTATTAATTTTATTCTTATATACAATTGATTAAACTCTTGTAACCTAATTCGTTACATCGAGCAAGTTTCACTTTTCCAATTATTATACAAAGCATCTATTGTTTTAATACGTCAATTCAAATGAGATTGTTCTAACTCTTCTAAACATAGTACCTTGCAGGTGTATCATGCTTATTCAGTTATATATTGTTAATATCCGATCTTTGACTTTGACAGCCTTGTTCAGTTATACATTCTTGTACTAAATCTTTATTGATGGAAATTGAATAAGTGTTCTAAAATTCTAGAAACACTGATAAGCTAGTTCCAAACAAAACTTTCTTTAGTGCAAAAATTCTAAATTCAAACTGAGACGAACAACCCTAACATAGGGAATTTTGTACGTGTAACGTTTAGATGTTTGTGCACAATACATGGTACAAAGGGCTGATCCCCCTGAGTACGTTAAGAAGAGTCTGTACAGTGTTATTACTGTTAAGGTTAAGGTAGTAATACCTAAACACCGTGGACATAGTTCGTGGTTATAAGACCCTCAGATAATTAAAGTTCGAACTTGTTTTCTATTTTGATTTGTAGAACAAGTTCATTATTATTCAGTATTCGTTGTTCACTATCATGTTGTTATTATACTATTTTTATGTCAGTGGGCAATTGTTTGCTCACTCTTGCAATTAAACAATGCAGCTAAAGTCGAAAGAGGTGATGAGCCATCTACTAGCAAAGGAAATGGCAAGATGTATAAGTGATGAAACATTAGTTAAAGTTTATTTAAATGCTTGAAGTTATAAGACTTGTTTTATTTTTTAATGTATTCCGCGAAATTGATGTAATAATTTTAAGGTTAGATTACCGAGGATTGTTTTTGAGATGATGATGTAACCCTTTAATGGGAAAGATTATTGTTTAAAGTTATTTAATGTTTTATCCTTTATTATGGGTAGTTAGATGTAATTATTTTAATAGTGAGCACCAAATTTGGTGGAAATGAAGTACCCGAATTTTAATAGTTTGATGTTCGGCCTTAACTTTCTGACAAGTCAAGCACCTACTCACATACTCGGCTATCTCTCTCTTCATGTTCAGCCACCAAAAATTATGTCGAATGTCTTGATACATCTTATTGCTACCAGAATGAATCGAGTAACTCGAACTGTGAGCCTCTTGTAATACTTGCTCCTTTAATTCCGCCTCATTTGGAACCCAAATTCTTCCCTCAAATTTTAATAATCCCACATTATGAAGACTATACTTAATATCTTTTTCATTGGTCAACTGCTTCTTCATCTAGTCATACTCATTAGTTTTGAGCTGCACCTCCTTGACTCTCTCTATGATGGTAGATTGCATCTCCGTCGCAAACAGTCTCTATCCCGATTAGCTTAGCAACTTTACCTCTATCTTCATCCTAGCCATCTCTGTTATTAACTCAGTTTGAGTCGTTAACATAGACAACTTTTCCGACCCTTTCTACTTAAGACGTCGGCCACGACATTTGCTTTTCCATGGTGATACAGGATTTCACAATCATAATCATTTATCAACTCCAGCCATCTCCTCTGTCTCGTATTCAACTCCTTCTGTGTGAAGATATATTTTAGACTCTTGTGGTCCGTGTATATCTCACATTTTTTCCCGTAAAGATTGTAAGACCCCAACTTATTATAAATAAAATTAAATTTTCCTATTTATTTTCTTGGAATAGTAAGGTGATAATTTGATATAATACTTTGGTTATGGGTGAAATGTGCAAATTTTGCAAAATAAGCAAGCGGTTATAAAATAATCATTGTTGTCGGGGAATATTCGTTTAGTCGTGGAATATTCTTCTTGTCGGGAATATCCGTATGATGGCGCAGTCAGTTGTGGTGCCCATAACGGAATAACTGTCGGATGAAAAAAATGACAAGCTTGAGTTTTTATAAATAACGGTGTAGTTGTTACCGTTAACACTGTTGGAATACCCGGTGGTTAAAATACAGTAATACGCGTAGTTGCACAGTAACACACAGTATTGCACAGTATAGTTGAATTATTGATTCGTACGTAAGAAGGTACTACTCAATAATTGTTACAGTAGTTACTGTTCAATATTTTATTTTATTAATTCAATAATTGCTGCGTTGATATTTTATATTATTGTTGTTTCAATAATTGTTGATTTACAGTATTTTCCATTATCAGATCAATAATTCATATTATTTGAATAATATTATTAGATAACATTATTGGCAATGTCTAGAAAGTTCTGTCTAAGGAGAGGTTTGGTCATCTAATTGCGCGCCAGTAAAGAGAAATCCTTATTGGAAAGCCCCCTCTTTTCTTGGGAACGGTCTGGTTGTCATAATTGTGATTCTGTAATATTATTTGTGAATAATTAATTATTAATTTATATGATAAGGAAATATTTATTTTATGTGGATACAAATGATGGATATATTTATTTTTATGTGGATAAAAATGAAAGAATTAATGCTGAGGTGTTTTATCAGTATTTTGTCAGAAGGGAAGTATTAAAAAGCATCCGTTTGTGGATTTCGGATATTTTTGGTTTGGAATTTGGAAAAACTCAAAGCTACAAAGTTGTAGAGAATTCGATTTCAGGCAGAATAGACATAAAATTCGTATTTTTCTGATAACCGGGCTATTTTCTATGAATTGTTGAAGTTTTAAAAAATAAAATAATTTTTAATTACGGGGTGGGACCCACTTTTGTTTTATCACATGTGGGCTGCATATTGGTTCAAAGGTGGCTAGCTTGAATTGTCAACAAAAGATGGCATGCGTAGAATTATTTTAAATAATATTATTTTATTATTTTAGTCTCCTATGGCGTTCTAACATTTTCCTATAAATAGACGCTTAAGTTATAATTGAAAATCACACCAGGAATGTGACGCCCCCAAAACATGTATACAACACCCATTCTGAGTCGTCAATAACATGGTACAGAAACAACTACAACTTTATTAATACAACATAAAAACTGTGAGTGTAAATACAAATATTGTCATCTAGACAATATCCACACTCAAATAAGTCCTCATTACAATTATTGGTACAATATTTTACAAAAAAAATGGTGAGGACTACTAAAACAACTTCCTAGAACCTTCATTCCATACCCCGACTAGTACTTGCTACATTCTCGCCTCCTGAGAAGAAAATGGAACAACAAGGAAAAGGGTGAGCTCAACTAGCCTAGTAAAGAATATTATGACTAGGATAATATACAACAAATTATCGTTAGTCTTCAACAGGGAAAAATTTAATAGAATACAATAGACAACAAGTTTTAAATCAATATTCGCAGCGAAAAATAATAATTCATAGGAAAGTTACGTAGAGAATGAAATCTACGATTATCTATGAATTTAAAAGCCCATCATCAATATTTTATCCCTGTAATATCAATCAATAAATATCTTGAATTAAATAGTCATCTTTGCACTACAGGCCAAAGATATTCATCAGTTGGTCATGTTCACCTCAACACCTGTTCATCTTTGCACTACGGGCCAAAGATATTCATCAGAAATCATTAATCTTTGCATTACATGCCAAAGATATTCATTTATGTCATCATTTAGGACTGAGGATGATGAAAAATATTTTTTAAGGAAACGAATCTAGTGAAACAAAATAATAAATGTTAAGGATTCGTATTTCAGCTATTTCATGTCCAAAAATACCTCATAAATAATCACAGTGGAGTAAAATTCAAGAACGATCAAAACATGGATACAATCAAAGCTAGTATCCAGAATAGATATTTTGGACGAAAAGAAGAAAATTTCATTTTTCGGTGAATAGTAACTCGTGAATAGTAACTCATGAATAGTAACTCCGACATGAAAAGTTCCAAATTTGATAAAAAGTTCAGATCAATACTTCGGTATAATGATATTGAAGAAAATAATATCATTTAAGAAGAAATAACATCCCTTACCTCGGAAAGACGGTACTTCTGACTAGAATACTAGATATAGTGCTGAAGGAAACTTGCACCGTATAGCAACACTCAAAGTATCAAATACTCACAAGAATACGCTCGATATAGAGAGAGAAATAGAGAGAAACTTGTGTTTCTGGTGTGATTTTCAATTCTAACATAAGCACCCTATTTATAGGAAAATGCTTAGAACACCAAAGCAGAAAATTTAATATAATATTAATATATATATATATATATATATATATATATATATATATATATATATATATATATATATATAATTTTCAAGCCCACCTCAAGACCATCTGAACTCAGCTCATTATGCACATGTTGTAGCCCACAAAACAAACAAAAAACGTTTTCTTTGAAAAAAATAATTAAAACTTCCAAAAATCAATTATTTCGGAACTTCAGAACGTCAATAATTCATAATAAATAGCCCTTTTATCAAAAAATTTGAATCTCGCGATTATTTATAGGAAATTTAATTCTCTACAACTTTACAGAAGAAAGTTTTTCTAAATTCCAAACAGAAATTGACCGAAATCCACAAACGGGCGATTTTACAGTCAATAATAAATTTTCGGTCAAGAATTGTGTCCACCAACACACAAAACATGTGTTAATCATTTAATGCCACAAAAATACTCTTCCTCCTCATATACTCATATATCCCACATTCATTGTAAAAATATCACCATCAATATATTATTAAAATAATATATTTAAATGAATTATTTTATCAGAAAAAGATAAAATATTAATTTTCAATAATTGTCACATTAAAAATTTTCTCCATCTATATCCACATAAAATCAATATTTTTCTCATCATATAAATCAATAATTAATTATACACAAATAATATTACAGAATCACAGTACTGGCAACCAGGCCGTTCCCAGGAAAGAGGGGGCTTTCCAATAAGGATCTCTCCTTACTGGCGCGCAATTAGATGACCAAACCTCTCCTTAGACAGAACTTTCTAGACATTGCCAATAATATTATCTAATAATATTATTCAGATAATATGAATTATTGTTCCGATAATAGAAAATATTGTGTAGTGACAATTATTAAAACAACAGTAATATAAAATATCAACGCAGCAATTATTGAATCAATAAAATACAATATTGAACAGTAATTACTGTAACAATTATTGAGTAGTGCCTTCTTACGTAAGAATCAATAATTGGTGCAATACCGTGTGCTACTGTGCAACAACGCGTATTACTGTGTTTTAACCACCGGGTATTCCAACAGTATTAACGGTAACAACTATGCTGTTATTTATAAACAACTTATTTTTGTCATTTTTTTCATCCAATCGCTTTCCGTTATGGGGCCCACAAAAGACTACGCCGTCGTACGAATATTCTCTGACAGTAAGAATATTCCACGACCAAGCGAATATTCCCCGACAACAATGAATATTTTATAACCACTTGTTTATTTAAAATATTTGCGCATTTTACCCTTAACTGACCACATTAATCAAATCAACCCTTACTATTTCAGAATAATAAATAGAGAAAATTAAATTTCATTTATTAATAATTTGGGGTCTTACAACCTCCTCTCCTTATGAAATTTCGTCCTCGAAATTGACATACGTACCTGGTGTTTCGAAAAGATGAGGATACCTGGCTTTCATTTCCGTTTCCAACTCCCAGGTCATTTCCTCAATAGCATGGTTTTTCCACAAAACTTTAACTTGTGGTATGACCTTCGTGCGTAGGACATGCTCCTTCCTATCCAAGATCTTGACAGGTACCTCCTCGTACGTTAAGTCTTCGGCTATCTCGTGCGGTTCTAACTCAATAACGTGGTTCGGGTCTTTCACATATTTACGAAGCACAGATATATGAAAAACATTATGAACACGAGACATACTTGGAGGTAACGCGAGTCTATAGACCACATTTCCTACTCGGTCAAGAATCTGAAATGGACCAATAAATCGTGGATTAAGCTTTCCTCTCTTCTCAAATCTTGTAACTCCTTTCCATGGAGCTACACGTAATAATACATGATCCCCAATGTCAAATTCCACGTCCTTTCGATGAAGATCCACATAACTCTTTTGTCGATCCTGTGCCGTTTGTATACGTTGTCGAATCGTTTGGATCTTTTCTGTAGTCATTCGTACCAACTCTGGTCCCAACAATGCTGCTTCTCCCACCTCATTCCAACATCTGGAGAGCGACACTTTCGTCCATACAATGCTTCAAAGGGAGCCACACCTATACTTGCCTGATAACTGTTGTTGTAGGAGAATTCCACCAATGGTAGGTACTTATCCCAACTTCCTTTGAAATATAGGACACAAAGTCTTAATAGATCTTCAAGAGTTTGAATAGTCCTCTCTGATTGCCCGTCCGTTTGAGGATGGTATGCCGAACTGAACCGTAAATCCGTGCCCATAGCTTTTTGCAAGCTAACCCAAAATCTTGATGTGAATCTTGGGTCACGATCCGAAACTATGGATACGGGCATGCCATGCAACCTTACAATCTCATTCACGTACATACTAGCAAGACGTTCAAAGGAATAAGTCTCCCGTATCGGCAAGAAATGAGCAGACTTGGTTAATCTATCAACTATAACCCAAATAGCATTTATGCCTTGAGAAACCGTGGGAAGACTCGTAACGAAATCTATGGTAATGTGTTCCCACTTCCATTTCGGAATCTCAAGTGGTTGCAATGGACCCTTTAGTACTTGAAGCTCCGCCTTTACACGTTGACAAGTTAAACACCTCGAGATAAACTTTGCAATCTCTCTCTTCATATTGTTCCACCAAAATGTATGTCAAAGATCACGATACATTTTAGTACTTCCAGGATGGATTGCAAATGGTGTATTGTGTGCGTCCATCATGATCTTGTACTTCAAATCAGAATCGTTAGGAACACAAAGTCTGGAGTGGACTCGAAGTATTCCTTCTTCATCGATTCTTGCTTCTGGAATAGCACCTTCTTGCACTTTCTTCTTCATATGCATCAGCTCCGGGTCTGTAGCTTGAGCAACTTTAACTTTATCGATTAAAGTTGGTTCTACGCATATACTTGACATCATCACACTCGTTCCTGCATATGATCTTCTACTCAACGCGTCAGCTACCACACTTGCTTTTCCAGGATGGTATTGAATAGCGTGGTCGTAATCTTTCAACAGCTCGAGCCAACGTCGTTGCCGCATGTTGAGTTCTTTTTGAGTGAAGAAATATTTGAGGCTTTTATGGTCTGAATATATCTCCACCTTCTCCCCATATAGATAGTGCCTCCAGATCTTTAGCGCGAAAACGACTGCTGCCAACTCTAGATCATGAGTAGGATAATTCCTCTCATATTCTTTAAGTTGTCGCGAGGCATAGGCTATGACTTTCCCACGTTGCATGAGAACACATCCTAACCCTTTGCCTGAAGCATCGCTGTAGATAACAAATCCTTCCGAACCAGATGGTATTGTCAGAACAGGTGCCAAAATGAGTCTCCTCTTAAGCTCTTGGAAACTCTTCTCGCATTCTTCGCTCCATACGAATTTGATATCCTTCCGAGTCAGATGAGTTAACGGGGTAGCGATTCGAGAAAACCCTTCTACGAATCTTTGATAATAACCAGCTAAGCCCAGAAAACTACGTACATCGGTCACCGTCTTTGGTTGCTCCCAGCTTTGTATTGCTTCAATCTTCGCCGGGTCCACAGATACTCCATGTTTCGACACCACGTGCCCTAGGAATGCTACTTCCTCAAGCCAGAACTCGCATTTCTTTATCTTAGCATATAACTTATTTTCACGCAGCCTTTGGAGTACCAGCTTCAAATGGTGCTCATGATCTTCATGGCTTTTGGAATATATGAGGATGTCATCAATAAAGACAACAACGAACTGATCCAAATAATCCTTGAATACTCGGTTCATCATATCCATGAAAGCCGCAGGAGCATTAGTCAATCCAAAAGACATGACTAAGAATTCATAATGCCCGTACAGAGTTCTAAAGGCAGTCTTCGGAATATCCTCAGTTTTAACCTTCAGCTGATGATATCCAGAACGAAGATTGATTTTTGAAAAGAATTGTGCTCCTTGTAACTGGTCAAACAGGTCATTAATACGAGGTAGCGGATACCTATTCTTGATAGTGACATGGTTTAATTCCCGGTAATCGATACAAAGTCGCATACTCCCGTCTTTCTTCTTTACAAATAAAACAGGAGCACCCCAAGGAGATGTACTAGGACGAATGAAACCGATGTCCAATAACTCTTGTAGTTGGACCTTCAACTCCTGAAGTTCAATAGGAGCCATTCGATATGGGGTTTTAGAAATAAGCTTTGTACCAGGTTCAAGATCAATAAAGAATTCAACTTAACGTTCTGAGGGTAGACCGGGAAGTTCTTCAGGAAATACGCCAGGAAAGTTGCTAACAACAGGAATATTATTCAAATTTGACGTGTCTTTATTCAAATCCATAACATGGGCTAAGAAAGCTTGACATCCGTTTTTCAATAAACGAATGGCTTTATGACTTGATATGACAGTGATTGATTTTAATGGCTTTGTTGCTTGAATTCGAACAACAGGTTAATTATGAATATGAAAACTAATCACCTTACGAAAACAATTAATTTTGGCATGATGAGTAGTTAACCAATCAATTCCTAAAATCACGTCAAATGCAAGTATCTTTAAAGAGATAAGGTCAACAGGTAAGGTGATGGTACCAACTTGGATCAAACAAGATTTATAAACAGTGGATGTGATGAAAGTTTCCCCTAACGGAGTCTCCACCGATAAATCAAAGTCTAATTTCTCCGGAGTCAAGTTTAAACGTTGAGCACAAGCAGGAGAAATAAATGAATGGGTAGCACCGGTATCTAGTAAGGTATAAACTTCACATGAATTTATGATTAGCTTACCCGTGATCACCTCGTTTGGGTTCCTCGCATGTTGACCAGTCACGACAAACGCTCTTTCAGGAACCGTTGAATTTGACTTTTCTGGGGCAGCCTTTTGAGTCACCGTCCCTGCTGAACTTGGTTTCGCTATCATACAATCTCGAGCGATATGTCCTTTCTTTCCACAATTATAGCATACCTTGAACTGTTGTGGACAGTTTGGGCTGATATGTCCCTCTTTTTCACATTTATAGCATATGACCGGTGGTCGTTCTCCTCCCTTGGAACCAGTTGCTGCTGGTGCTGACGTCTTCGTATTGTCATTGTTGAATCTCCTCTTTTTAAAATCTCCTCCCGACTCGCTTCTTCTATTTTTATAGCCACGATTACCACCAGAGTGGTTACCGTTCTTGTCTGTATTTTTCTTTCCCCGCTGGTTATCATTGTTCTGATGACTGTTGTCACCGATATGATCCTGGTTGTGGTCCCTCGGTTGACCGCACTCGTTATCTCGCTCTAATAATTGATCCCTGTTGACAACATCTGAATAGAGAGAAAATTTATGAGAAATGAGATATTGACGTATGCCGGGTTTCAAACCTCTCAGAAACATCCGCGTTATACGTTCCTCATTCTCCACCAAATGAGGTGCAAACCTGGACAACTCTGCAAACTTCTCCTCGTACTGGGACACCGTCATGTTATTCTGCTCCAGTCTAATAAACTCTACCTCCTTCATATGACGAATACTTTCAGGAAAGTACTTGTCATTGAATAGTTTCTGAAATGTCTCCCAAGACATGCTGAGTGCGGCTGAATGGGTACGCTTCACAGATTCCCACCAGTAGTCTGCCTCACCACGGAACATAAAGGTGGCGAATGGAACCTTCTGTTCCTCCGTGCATCCCAAGACATCAAATATCTTGGTAATTTGCTTGACCCATGTCTCCGCCTTAATCGGATCCGGCTTTCCCCAGAATTCTGGTGGTCCCAACTCTTTGAACTGCTTGGCTGTGACCAGCTGTGCGTTGCCATTGTTTCTTCCTATATTTTGAACAGGAATCTCCTTCGTCTGGTTTTGCATAAATCGCAAAAAGCTTCTAAACATCTCATCGTTCACCGTCTGCTCAGTGGTGTTGTTCACAGGAGGAACATTGCCAGCCTGTTGCACGTTCTCCTCGTTGGTGAGTACAGGTGTCTCCACGATTTCATTTACTCCACTGTTAACATTCTCAGTCGACATTCTCAAATACTGCCATAAAACAAGGGTTAATTTAACAAATTAACAAATCACATAATATCCCTATATTATGATCAACCAACAAATAAGCTTAGGTAGGACACACTAGCAAAGGATTTACTCGTCTCTCCCCTCCTAGTTCTATTCCCCGATCTCCGCCAGAGATCATATCCCTAAGCTCTGATACCAACTGTGACGCCCCCAAAACAGGTATACAACACCCATTCTGAGTCGTCAATAATATGGTACACAAACAACTACAACTTTATTAATACAACATAAAAACTGTGAGTGTAAATACAAATATTGTCATCTAGACAATATCCACACTCAAATAAGTCCTCATTACAATTATTGGTACAATATTTTATAAAAAAAATGGTGAGGACTACTAAAACAACTTCTTAGAACCTTCATTCCATACCCCGACTAGTACTTGCTACATTCTCGCCTCCTGAGAAGAAAATGGAACAACAAGGAAAAGGGTGAGCTCAACTAGCCCAGTAAAGAATATTATGACTAAGATAATATACAACAAATTATCGTTAGTCTTCAACAGGAAAAAATTTAATAGAATACAATAGACAACAAGTTTTAAATCAATAGTCGCAGCAGAAAATAATAATTCATAGAAAAGTTACGTAGGGAATGAAATCTACGATTATCTATGAATTTAAAAGCCCATCATCAACATTTTATCCCTGTAATATCAATCAATAAATATCTTGAATCAAATAGTCATCTTTGTACTACAGGCCAAAGATATTCATCAGTTGGTCATGTTCACCTCAACACCTGTTCATCTTTACACTACGGGCCAAAGATATTCATCAGAAATCATTAATCTTTGCACTACAGGCCAAAGATATTCATTTATGTCATCATTTAGGACTGGGGATGATGAAAAATATTTTTTAAGGAAACGAATCCAGTGAAACAAAATAATAAATGTTAAGGATTCGTATTTCAGCTATTCCATGTCCAAAAATACCTCATAAATAATCATAGTGGAGTAAAATTCAAGAATGATCAAAACATGGATACAATCAAAGCTAGTATCCAGAATAGATATTTTGGACGAAAAGAAGAAAATTTCATTTTTCGGTGAATAGTAACTCGTGAATAGTAACTCATGAATAGTAACTCATGAATAGTAACTCCGACATGAAAAGTTCCAAATTTGATAAAAAGTTCAGATCAATACTTCGGTATAATGATATTGAAGAAAATAATATCATTTAAGAAGAAATAACATCCCTTACCTCGGAAAGATGGTACTTCTGACTAGAATACTAGATATAGTGCTGAAGGAAACTTGCACCGTATAGCAACACTAAAAGTATGAAATACTCACAAGAATACGCTCGATATAGAGAGAGAAATAGAGAGAAACTTGTGTTTCTGGTGTGATTTTTAATTCTAACCTAAGCACCCTATTTATAGGAAAATGCTTAGAACACCAAAGCAGAAAATTTAATATAATATTAATATATATATATATATATATATATATATATATATATATATATATATATATATAAAATTTTCAAGCCCACCTCAAGACCATCTGAACTCAGCTCATTATGCACATGTTGTAGCCCACAAAACAAACAAAAAACGTTTTCTTTGAAAAAAATAATTAAAACTTCCAAAAATCAATTATTTCGGAACTTCAGAACGTCAATAATTCATAATAAATAGCCCTTTTATCAGAAAATTTGAATCTCGCGATTATTTATAGGAAATTTAATTCTCTACAACTTTGCAGAAGAAAGTTTTTCCAAATTCCAAACAGAAATTGACCGAAATCCACAAACGAGCGATTTTACAGTCAATAATAAAATTTCGGTCAAGAATTGTGTCCACCAACACACAAAACATGTGTTAATCATTTAATGTCACAAAAATACTCTTCCTCCTCATATACTCATATATCCCACATTCATTGTAAAAATATCACCATCAATATATTATTAAAATAATATATTTAAATGAATTATTTTATCAGAAAAAGATAAAATATTAATTTTCAACAATTGTCACATTAAAAATTTTCTCCATCTATATCCACATAAAATCAATATTTTTCTCATCATATAAATCAATAATTAACTATACATAAATAATATTACAGAATCACAGTGTTGGCAACCAGGCCGTTCCCAGGAAAGAGGGGGCTTTCCAATAAGGATCTCTCCTTACTGGCGCGCAATTAGATGACCAACCCTCTCCTTAGACAGAACTTTCTAGACATTGTCAATAATGTTATCTAATAATATTATTCAGATAATATGAATTATTGTTCCGATAATAGAAAATACTGTGTAGTGACAATTATTAAAATAACAGTAATATAAAATATCAACGCAGCAATTATTGAATCAATAAAATACAATATTGAACAGTAATTACTGTAACAATTATTGAGTAGTGCCTTCTTACGTAAGAATCAATAATTGGTGCAATACCGTATGCTACTGTGCAACAACGCGTATTACTGTGTTTTAACTACCGGGTATTCCAACAGTATTAACGGTAACAACTATGTCGTTATTTATAAACAACTTATTTTTGTCGTTTTCTTCATCCAATCGCTTTCCGTTATGGGACCCACAAAAGACTGCGCCGTCGTACGAATATTCTCCGACAATAAGAATATTTCACGACCAAGCGAATATTCTCCGACAACAATGAATATTTTATAACCACTTGCTTATTTAAAATATTTGCGCATTTTACCCTTAACTGACCACATTAATCAAATCAACCCTTACTATTTCAGAATAATAAATAGAGGAAATTAAATTTTATTTATTAATAATTTGGGGTCTTACAAGGAACAAGTTTTCTCTCTTTCTCTCTATATTATCGAGTGTATTCTTGTGAGTATACTTTGAGTGTTGCTATACGGTGTAAGTTTCTGTCAGCACTATACCCGAAATTCAGTCAGAAGTACGGTTATTTTGAAGTAAGGGATATTATTTTCTTCTTAAATGATATTATTTTTTTCAATATCATTATGCTGAAATATTCATATGAGTTTTTTTATCAAATTTGGAACTTTTTGTGTCGGGGTTACTATTTACGTATACGACACTATTCACGAATACGACACTATTCACGAATACGACACTATTCACCAAAAAATAAAATTTTCTTCTTTTTATCCAAGATGTCTATTATGGTTATTATCTTTGATTGTATCCATGTTTTTATCTTTATTTTCGAATTCTGCTTTAAAATTGGTATTTACGGAGTATTATTAATCTTGGATAAACTGTTATACGAATCCTTAATATTTGTCCTTCTATCTCACTAGATTCATTTTCTTTAAAATATTTTTCATCATTCCCAGTCCTAAATGATGATATTACGGAATATCTTTGGCCTGTAGTGCAAAGATGAATGATTAACTGATGAATATCTTTGGCCCGTAGTGCAAAGATGAACAGGTGTTGAGATGAACATGACCAACTGGTGATACAAATGAATATCTTTGGCATGTAGTGCAAAGATGAATATTGATTAAAGATGTATATTGATTGTTGTTACAGGGATAAAATGTTGATGATGGACTTTTAAATCTTAGAAGATAGTAGAACTCATTCTCTACTTGACTCTTCTAATGGAATTGATGTTTTCGCTGTATTTGTTGATCTAAAACATGTTGCCTATTATATTTTATCAGATTTTTCCCTGTTAAAGACTAATGATAATTTGTTGTATATTATCTTAGTAATAATATTCTTTACTGGGCTAGTTGAGCTCACTCTTTTTCTTTTTGTTCCATTTTTCTTCTCAGGTGGTGAGAACATAGCAGGATCGAGTCGGGGTATGGAGTGATGGTTCTAGAAAGATGTTTTATCAGTCCTCACTATTTCTATAAAATAGTATTTTGAATAATTGTAATGAGGACTTATTTGAGTGTGGATATTATCTAGAAGACACTATTTGTATTTAAACTTACAGTATGTATTGTCGTATTTCACATGACATTTGTATTATTGAAGTTGTAGTTTGCTTTATGTACCATGTATTTGGCGACTCAGAATGGGTGTTGTATACCTGTTTTGGGGGCGTCACAGTTGGTATCAGAGCTTAGGGATATGGTCTATAGCGGAGATCGGGGAATAGAACTAGGATGGGAGAGATGAGTAAATCCTTCGCTAATATGTCCTACCTAAGCTTATTTGTTGGTCAGTCATAATATAGGAATATTATGTAATATGTTAATTTGTTTAATTAACCCTTGTTTTATGGCAGTATTTAAGAATGGCTGCTGAGAACGTTAACAATGGAGTGTATGAGACTGTGGAATAACCTTTAGTTACAAACCAGGAAAACGTGCAATGGGAAGGCAATATTCCTCCTGTAAACAACACTACCGAACAAACGATGAATGATGGAATGTTTAGGAGCTTTTTACAGTTCATGCAAAATCAGACGAGGGAGACTCGTGTACAAAATACGGGTGAAAGTGATAGCAACGGCGGTCTGTCACAGCCAAGTAGTTCAAAGAGTTGGGACCACCAGAATTTAAGGGAAAGCCAAATCCGATCATGGCAGAAACGTGGGTCAAGCAAATTACCAAGATATTCGATGTCTTGGAATGCACAGAGGAACAGAAGGTTCCATTCGCCACCTTTATGTTCTGCGGTGAGGCAGACTACTGGTGAAAGTCTGTGAAGCATACCCAGCTTGACACACTCAACATGTCTTGGGAAACATTTCAAAAACTATTCAATGACAAGTACTTTCCTAAAATTATTCGTCATATGAAGGAGGTGGAGTTTATCAGACTGAAACAAAATAACATGAAGGTGTCCCAGTACGAGGCGAAGTTTGCTGAGTTATCAAGGTTTGCACCTCATTTGGTAGAGAATGAGGAACGAATGACAAGGATGTTTCTGAGAGGTCTAAAACCCGAGATTCGTCAATACCTTATCTCTTATAAATTTTCTCTGTATTAAGATGTTGTCAACAGAGCCCAATTATTAGAGAGATATAATGAGTATACTCAACCGAGGGACCACAACCAGGGTCATACTAGTGACAGCAGTCATCAGAGCGATGATAACCAACGAGGAGGGAAAAATATGAACAAAGGCGGTGACCACTCGGGTGGTCATCGTGGCCATAATAATAGGAGAGGTGAGTCAAGTGGAAATTTCAGAAAGAGGAGATTCAACAATGATGGGAAGACATCAGCAGCAGCACCAGCACCAACAACAAATTATAGGGGAGGAGAACGACGGCCAGTTAGATGTTACAAATGCGGGAAAGAGGGACATATCGGCCCAAACTGTCCACAACAATCCAAGGTATGTTACAACTGTGGAAAGGAAGGCCACATAGCTCGGGATTGTTCTGTAGCAAAACCAAGTTAAACGGGAATGGTGACTCCAAGGGCTATCCCGGATAAGTCAAAATCAGCGGTTCTTGGAAGAGAGTTCATCGTGACTGGCCAAAACGTGAGGAACCCAAATGAGGTGATCACAGGTAAGCTAATCTTGAACTCTTGCGAAGTTTATACCTTACTAGATACCGATTCTACCCATTCTTTTATCTCTCCTGCTTGTGCTCGACGTTTAAACTTGACTCCGGAGAAATTGGACTTTGACTTATCTGTTGAAACTCCGTTGGGTGAAACCTTCGTTACATCTACAGTTTATAAATCTTGTATGATCCAAGTTGGCAATATCACATTACCTATTGATCTTATCTCTTTAAAGATACTTGCTTTTGATGTGATTTTAGGAATTGATTAGTTAACCACTCATCATGCTGAAATTGATTATTTTCGTAAGGTTGTTAGTTTTCATATTTCTAACCAACCTGTCATACGAATTCAAACTACTAAACCACTAAAATCAGTCACTGTCATTTCAAGCCACAAAGCTATTCGTTTATTGAAAAACGGATGTCAAGCTTTCTTAGCCCATGTTATGGATTTGAACAAAGACAAGTCAGATTTGAATAATATTTCTGTTGTTAGAGAATTTCTCGATGTATTTCCTGAAGAACTTCCCGTTCTACCCCCAGAACGTGATGTTGAATTCTTTATTGACCTTGAACCGGGTACAAAACCCATTTCTAAAACCCCATATTGAATGGCTCGTATTGAACTTTAGGAGTTAAAAGTCCAACTACAGGAGTTATTAGACATCGGTTTCATTCGTCCTAGTACATCTCCTTGGGGTGCTCCTATTTTATTCGTAAAGAAGAAAGACGGGAGTATGCGACTTTGTATTGACTACCGAGAATTGAACCATGTCACCATCAAGAATAGGTATCCGCTACCTCGCATTGATGACCTGTTCGACCAGTTGCAATGAGCACAATTCTTTTTCAAAAATCCACCTTCGTTCTGGATATCATCAGCTGAAGATTAAAACTGATGATATTCCAAAGACTGCCTTCAGAACTCGGTACGGGTATTATGAATTCTTAGTCATGTCTTTTGGATTGACTAATGCTCCAGCTACTTTCATGGATATGATGAACCGAGTATTCAAGGAATATTTGGATCAGTTCGTTGTTGTCTTTATTGATGACATCCTCATCTATTCCAAAGGTCGTGAAGATCATGAGCACCATTTGAAGCTGATACTTGAAAGGCTTCGTGAAAACAAGCTTTATGCCAAGCTGAAGAAATGCGAGTTCTGGCTTGAGGAAGTAGCATTCCTTGGGCACGTGGTGTCAAAACATGGAGTATCTGTTGACCGGGCGAAGATTGAAGCAATATAAAGTTCAGAGCAACCGAAGTCGGTGACTGAAGTACGCAGCTTTTTGGGCTTAGCTGGTTATTATCGGAGATTCGTGGAAGGATTTTCTCAAATCGCTACTCCGTTAACTCAGTTGACCTGGGGCTGATACGTATGAAGGAGAAAGTGCAAGAAGGATCTATTCCAGAAGAGAGAATCGATTAAGAAAGAATACTTAGATTCAACTCCAGACTTTGTGTTCCTAACGACTCTGATTTGAAGCATAAAATCATGATGGAGGCACACAACACACCATTTGCAATCCATCCTGGGAGTACCAAAATGTATCATGATATTCGACATACATTTTGGTGGATCAATATGAAGAGAAAAATCGCAGAATTTATCTCGAGGTGTTTAACTTGTCAACGTGTAAAGGCGGATCATCAAGTACCAAAGGGTCCGTTGCAACCACTTGAGATTCTGAAGCGGAAGTGGGAACACATTACCATGGATTCGTTACGGGTCTTCCCAAGGTTTCTCAAGGCATAGATGCGATTTGGGTTATTGTTGATAGATTAACCAAGTCTACCCATTTCTTGCCTATACGTGAGACTTATTCCCTTGAACTTCTTGCTCGTATATACGTGAATGAGATTGTGAGATTGAATGGCATGCCAGTATCCATAGTTTCGGATCGTGACCCAAGATTCACTTCATGATTTTGAGTTAGCTTGCAGAAAGCTATGGGCACGGATTTACGATTCAGTTCGGCATACCATCCTCAAACGGACGGACAATCAGAGAGGACTATTCAAACTCTTGAAGATCTATTAAGACTCTGTGTCCTAGATTTCAAAGGGAGTTGGGATAAGTACCTACCATTGGTAGAATTCTCCTACAACAACAGTTATCAAGCAAGTGTAGGCATGGCTCCATTCGAGACATTGTATGGAAGAAAATGTCGCTCTCCAGTATGATGGGACGAGGTAGGAGAAGCAACGTTATTGGGACCAGAATTAGTATGCATGACTACAGAAAAGATCCAAATGATTCGACAACGTATTCAAACCTCACAAGATCGACAAAAGAGTTATGCTGATCTTCATAGAAAGGACGTTGAGTTTAATATTGGAGATCATGTACTGTTACGTGTTGCTCCATGGAATGGAGTTACAAGATTTAGAAAGAGAGGAAGGCTCAATCCAAGATTTGTTGGTCCATTTGAGATTCTTGACCGAATAGGAAATGTGGCCTATAGACTCGCATTACCTCCAAGTATGTCTCGTGTTCATAATGTTTTTCACATATCCATGCTTCGTAAATATGTGAAAGACCCGAACCATATTATTGCGTTAGAACCAGATGAGATAGCCGAAGATTTAACGTACGAAGAGGTACCTGTTAAGATATTGGATAGGAAAGAGCATGTCCTACGCACCAAGGTTATACCACAAGTTAAGGTTTTGTGGAGGAACCATGCTATTGAAGAAATGACCTGGGAGTTAGAATCGAAAATGAAAGCGAGGTACCCTCACCTGTTCGAAACACCAGGTACGTACGTCAATTTCGAGGACGAAATTTCATAAAGAGGGGAGGTTGTAAGACCCCAACTTATTATAAATAAAATTGAATTTCCCTATTTATTTTCTTGGAATAGTAAGGTGATAATTTGATATAATACTTTGGTTATGGGTGAAATGTGCAAATTTTGCAAAATAAGCAAGTGATTATAAAATAATCATTGTTGTCGGGAAATATTCGTTTGGTCGTGGAATATTGTTCTTGTCGGGAATATCCGTACAACGGCACAGTCAATTGTGGGGCCCATAACGGAATAACTGTCGGATGAAAAAAACGACAAGCTTGAGTTTTTATAAATAACAGTTTAGTTGTTACCGTTAACACTGTTGGAATACCCGGTGGTTAAAATACAGTAATACGCGTAGTTACACAGTAGTACACGGTATTGCACCGTATAGTTGAATTATTAATTCGTACGTAAGAAGGCACTACTCAATAATTGTTACAGTAGTTACTGTTCAATATTTTATTTTATTGATTCAATAATTGCTGCGTTGATATTTTATATTATTGTTGTTTCAATAATTGTTGCTGCACAGTATTTTTTATTATCAGATCAATAATTCATATTATTTGAATAATATTATTAGATAGCATTATTGGCACTGTCTAGAAAGTTCTGTCTAAGGAGAGGTTTAGTCATCTAATTGTGCGCCAGTAAGGAGAAATCCTTACCCTTCTTTCTTGGGAACGGCCTGGTTGTCATAATTGGGATTCTGTAATATTATTTATGAATAATTAATTATTAATTTATATGATAAGGAAATATTTATTTTATGTGGATATAAATGATGGATATATTTATTTTTATGTGGATAAAAATGAAAGAATTAATGTTGAGGTGTTTTATCAGTATTTTGTCGGAAGGGAAGTATTAAAAAGCATCCGTTTGTGAATTTCAGATATTTTTGGTTTAGAATTTGGAAAAACTCAAAGCTACAAAGTTGTAGAGAATTCGATTTCAGGCAGAATGGACATAAAATTCGTATTTTTCTGATAACCGGGCTATTTTCTATGAATTGTTGAAGTTTCAGAAAATAAAATAATTTTTAATTATGGGGTGGGACCCACTTTGGTTTTATCACATGTGGACTGCATATTGGTTCAAAGGTGGCTAGCTTGAATTGTCAACAAAAGATGGCATGCGTAGAATTATTTTAAATAATATTATTTTATTATTTTAGTCTCCTATGGCGTTCTAACATTTTCCCATAAATAGACGCTTAAATTAGAATTGAAAATCAAACCAGAAACAAGTTTTCTCTCTTTCTCTTTATATTATCGAGCGTATTCTTGTGGGTATACTTTGAGTGTTGCTATACGGTGCAAGTTTCTGTCAGCACTATACCCGAAATTCAGTCAGAAGTACGGTTATTTTGAGGTAAGTGATATTATTTTCTTCTTAAATGATATTATTTTCTTCAATATCATTATGCTGAAATATTGATATGAGTTTTTTTTATCAAATTTGGAACTTTTTGTGTCGGGGTTACTATTCACGTATACGACACTATTCACGAATACGGCACTATTCACCGAAAAATGAAATTTTCTTCTTCTTGTCCGAGATGTCTATTATGGCTACTATCTTTGATTGTATCCATGTTTTGATCTTTATTTTCGAATTCTGCTTTAAAATTGGTATTTATGGAGTATTATTGATCTTGGATAAACTGTTATACGAATTCTTAATATTTGATCTTCTATCTCACTGATTCGTTTTTTTTAAAATATTTTTCATCATCCTCAGTCCTAAATGATGATATTACTAAATATCTTTGGCCTGTAGTGCAAAGATGAATGATTAACTGATGAATATCTTTGCCCCGTAGTGCAAAGTTGAACAGGTATTGAGATGAACATGACCAACTGGTGATACGTATGAATATCTTTGGCCTGTAGTGCAAAGATGAATATTGATTAAAAATGTATATTGATTGTTGTTACAGGGATAAAATGTTGATGATGGACTTTTAAATCTTAGAAGATAGTAGGACTCATTCTCTACTTGACTCTTCTAATAGAATTGATGTTTCCGCTGCAGTTGTTGATCTAAAACATGTTGTCTATTATATTTTATCAGATTTTTCCCTGTTAAAGACTAATGATAATTTGTTGTATATTATCTTAGTCATAATATTCCTTACTGGGCTAGTTGAGCTCACCCTTTTCCTTTTTGTTCCATTTTTATTCTCAGGAGGTGAGAACATAGCAGGATCGAGTCGGGGTATGGAGTGATGGTTCTAGAAAGATGTTTTAGCAGTCCACACTATTTCTATAAAATAGTGTTTGAATAATTGTAATGAGGACTTATTTGAGTGTGGATATTGTCTAGAAGACAATATTTGTATTTAAACTCACAGTATGTATTGTCGTATTTCACACGACATTTGTATTATTGAAGTTGTAGTTTGCTTTATGTACCATGTATTTGGCGACTCAGAATGGGTGTTATATACCTATTTTGGGGGCGTCACAAAGATAATGTCGCCATATTTTTAAGGCAAAAACTACAGCGGCCAGTTCCAGATCATGAGTAGGGTAAACTTTCTCATAATCCTTCAAATGCCTTGATGCATACACAATGACCTTGCCATGCTGCATGAGCACGCAACCAAGTCCTCTATGCGAAGCATCGCTATAAACTACAAAATTTCCTGTGTCATCGGGTAATGACAAAACAGTCGCTTCACTTAACCTCTTCTTCAGTTATTGAAAATTGTCCTTGCATTTCTCAGTCCACACGTATTTCATCGTCTTCCTTATCAAGTTAGTCAATGGAGTAGCTATCTTTGAAAAATCTTGAATGAATCTCCGATAGTATCCCGCTAACCCTAGGAAACTCCGCACCTCAGTCGGCATTTTTGGTTGTTCCCAATTTATCACGGCTTCCACCTTCGCTGGATCTACTGAAATCCCCTCATGATTAATGACATGTCCTAAAAATTTTACCCTCTCTAGCCAAAATTCACACTTAGTGAATTTCGCATATAACTTCTCCTTCCTTAGTGTTTCCAACACTATTCTTAGATGTTCAGCATGATCTTCTGGCGTCTTATAATAGACTAGAATATCATCAATAAACACCACAACGAACTTGTCCAAATATTGTTTGAACACCCTGTTCATCATATCCATAAATTCAGCTGGTGCATTAGTCAACCCAAATGACATTACCAGAAACTCGTAATGACCATAACGAGTCCTGAATGCTGTCTTTGGTACGTCTTCATTCCTAACCTTCAGCTGATGATACCCCGTCCTTAAATCTATTTTAGAAAAATACTTAGCCCCTTTCAACTAATCAAAAAGATCATTGATCCTGAGCAATGAGTATTTATTTTTTATCGTTAACTTGTTCAACTCTCTGTAGTCGATACAAAGTCTTAACGAGCCATCATTCTTCTTAACAAACAACAACGGTGCTCCCCATGACGAAACACTCGGTTGAATGTACTTTCTGTCCAATAGTTCTTGTAACTGCACCATCAATTCCTTCATCTCCACTGGCGCCATACGATACGGTGCCCTGGAAACTGGTGCCACTCCTGGCACAATGTCTATTACGAACTCGGTCTCCCTATTCGGCGAAAGATCCAGCAACTCACTTGGAAATACATCCATGAATTCACTCACTATAGGTATTTGTTCCATGGTCGCTCCCACTCTTTAGGTATCAACAACATGGCACAGATAACCTACACACCCATTCCTTAACAGTTTTCTAGTTTATGTCATGGTAAGACAACACGAACGTCCCGACAATTTATTACCGTAAAATATTACATGAGGTTATCTTAACGTTTTAATATTTATGCTCTTGTTTTGACAATCTATAATTGCCTCATGGTTAATTAACCAATCCATTCCGAGAATTACGTCAAATTTTCTTAGCTTTATCGGTATCAGATCTACCGATAATTTACAACCACGTATGTCTACGCAACAGCTCCTATGAATATCTTCAATAAGAATTATCTCTTCGTTTGCTACCTTAATATTTAAAGGTATGGGCAACTTTTCAGGAAGTAATTATAGTTGTCTAGCAAAATCACATGCGATAAACGAACGATTAGTACCCGAGTCAAACAGTACGTAAGCATTTAGGTCGTTGATCGAAATAATACCTACGACTACGTCCCCTGAGGCCATTGTATCTTAGACGGTCATATTAAAGGTACGGGCCATCGGCCTACTCGGCTACGCTGGACCCCCAATAGTTAACTTACCACTATTGGTGCCCTTATTCCCGTCCGTCCCCTTCTTCGGGCATTTCTTTGCCATGTGGTCAGTTGACCCACAGACAAAGCATCCATGATTTTTCTTCGAACTTGGACAGTTAGGCTCAATGTGCCCCTCCTGTCCACAATTATAGCATACAGTCTTCCCCTTGAGATAGACTCCTAAGTGAGCCTTCCCACAGGTCTTGCAGGCCTCCATCCTCCTCTTTGGGTCTCCTTGTTTCACTCTAGTATTCCCAGAGCTAAGTACTTTCCGCTTCTGTCCCTCGCCACTCCCGCTGGCTCCTTCAATCTTCACTCCCCCATCAACTTTCCCCTTATTCTTCTTGTCTTTGTGGTACTGGCTCAACGCCTCGCTACCACCTTCGGTGATTATCGCCTTCTCTAAAATGGTTCCAAAGGAAGTATTTTGGAACACGGATATGCGATTATAGAGCCAGGGTTTCAAGCCCTGCTCGAACGATCGTGCCTTCCTAACCTCGGTGTCCACTTGATGTGGAGCGAATCTTGCCAGTTCATTAAACTTCGCGGCGTATTGGGGAACCGTCATGTCCCCTTGTTTCAATTCCAGAAACTGTATCTCCATCCTTCCCTACATGCTTGTGGGAAAGTAGTTCTCGAAGAATATCTCCTTGAACCTCACCCACGTTAGATTCTCAACTTCGGCCCTAGACTAGTTGGCCTCCCACAAAAAGTTGGCCTCTCCCTTCATTATGTAGGTTGCAAATGAAACCTTCTGGGCTTTGTCGACATTTGCAATGACAAATGCCTTCTCGATTTCCTTCAACCATGTTTGGGCTTCGATAGGGTCTGTAGTTCCTTTGAACTCCAGCAGACCCACACTTTTGAAATCCTTAAACGTTGTAGCTCGAACTACACCAGGATTCACGGGGAAGTTAGCCCGAGTTCTATTAAATGAGGCTGTTAAAAGATTTACAAACTTCTGCATGGGGTTAACCGGACCTCCCTCCAGTTGATTTACGTTAGCGCCTTGATTACGTGGTACTCTTCTTGGCGGCATTTTTCTGTTACATCAAACAACACATTTCTTTATTATTAATTTCAGGTTAGTTAGTTATTATTCAAATTAAACAATAACTTAAACATCCATTGTTCAATATGTTCCGAAAAAGGCTTATATTGATTCATTCCTTGTAGTATAATTCTACATCGGTTACATTACAAAGCCTAAGCTGATTACATTACTTTCTCGCAATTACTTTTCAAAAATTGGGATTTACAAAAGACTACCCTTTGTTATACAAAAAAGGGTTTTACGTCACTACTAGATACACCATATTTACATATCTAAACTACTCTATCTACTAATAGATTACATCAGCCTTAAGGCATTATCAAAATTTTCCTTGGCAAGACCATCAATAATATCATGGCTGATAGTGTGTCGCGTCTGCCCTGCCTCTATGGGATAACTAGCTACCTGCTGCTAGAAGTCCACATGAGAACTCCTATGAATATAGGACATTCTCCCTATCTTCTGGTTTTTGGTCTTTAGCTCACTCCTGAGCTCAAAGACCTCCTGTTTCAGCTCATGGACTTTGTCCTTAACCAAAACCCTCTCATCGTGCTCCTACTCCCACATAGACTCCACGTTTGTCTTATCCTCTAAGACAGCTTGGAGCTCTACTTTCAGCTCCTAAACCTCCTGGCAGTAATGTATGTTTCTATCCAATAATAACATAAAAAGTGACATCATTGACTCCCCCGGAGCCATCTCCGCTGCTATTGCTATTGGGTTGAAGGATACTGCCTCCACCTCTTCCTCCAACATGCCGTCAAACACGGATATATAGTCTAGGCTCTCTGAGTCTCCGGACTCAACCACCACTACTTCTGGCTCTGCTGCTATGGGGTTCGATATGATCTCTACCTGATTAACCGACCCTTCACTGACTACCTACACATCTCTATTTTCTCCTGACATCTACAATAATACAATAAGGTTGATTAGTAAACGTCAGTAGAATAATAAAAACACATAACATATATAATGCATTTTTATAAGGTTAATTTTCATCTTTTGTCTCTTTGACTTTTCTTAAAGTTATGACTTAAGGTTTAAATCCCCTCTTAAGTTTTATAACCTAAGGCTTTGATACCAACCCGTGATGCCCCCAAATTTGGGTATCTTCCAACCCGACAAATGGTGCTGCACGGTGCTATAGTTCACACAAGTATTCAATTGAAATGCCTCAAAAGATTGAATATGTCTTATATATATTCAAAATAATATTAACGTTCCCCCAGTTTCTTTATAACCGTTACATTTTTTCTTATCATAATATCAAATATTATCATTACAAACCTATACTATTACATAAGTAATCTACGGGTTCGCCTTAGCCTTCCCTTTATCCTTGCCTGAGTGGTCGGTCCGTTCAGTCTTAGATGTATTCATATGGTTCAAGCAAGAGTGAGCCTAACTAGCTTAGCAAGTACAACAATTCTAGTAAAATAGCATGCTTGAAACATAGGAATCTTATATCTTTGATAACTGAACAATAGTTACGAAGTACTTTTGATAATTCAAAATAGCACTTCTTTTCCTTCAAAACGTTTTACAATGACAATATTCAGTAAAACATTAATTCCGGTCCAAGACCATGAGCATTTCATTGGTTCTTTGAAAAGGACATCCCGGCACTAAGTCCGTAAGTCCGGCATAGCTTCTGAGCACGTCTAGGTAATTAGCCTATAGTACTCTATGCTGATCAACACTACATTCATTAAACGTGTATACGTTTAAGTTGTGGCAACCTCACGTGCCTATCGTTTGACGACAAAACATTTTTAGCATACTCAATCTCCTTTTAAAAAATCGCACAATTATTAGTTTGGTAAATTATTGACAATACTTTGATAGATTATGAGAAATCCAACATATCATAAGTCTAGCCGAAAGAATTGACTTTGACTTCATCAGACATTAGTTTATGCGTAAGAATACATGAATCACAAAGCTTGTCCAGCTTGAACTGAAACAAGGGTTAGAATACTTGCCTTTAGCGTCTGCTACAGGTATAACAAGTACATTTTAAGTCTTTAAGGTCTCTACATTAGATGATAACATAACATAACACATTAGGTCATGAATAAACATACATGCTTCCTAAAGAATCTTACTCTTCTTCTCAATCTAATTACATATTAAATTTGTTATTATTGGGTCCGGCTTGCCGTTATAGTTTACATTGTCATTCTGTTTATGTTCAATTGATTATCAACCTTTAATCATCATACATTAAGTGTTTAACAATGCCTTAACAATGTTATAATTGAAATTTAGTTCATTGTTAATTAGTTTACTTCCTTTCTTTATTCATAAACCCTCATTACTATGTCTTGCCTAGTGCTGGCGCTGCGGCGTCAGCTTCTTCTCTTTAATCCGCGCTGTGACGCCACTTTGCAGTAGCTGAGGACCGGAGTCGGCGCTACAGCGTGAAAGTTCAGTAGGTAATCTACCTGGCTTGACGCTGCAGTGCCACATTTAAGCCTTGGGCTGGCGCCACGGTGCCAGCTCTGTGCACCAGACACTTTTGATAGTTTTTCAACTTTATGAGATTTCTGGGCTCATGACTTCTTCGTTATAAGTCCGAATTGGCTCGTTCAAGAGCCTACGATTCACAAATTTCATACTCTACGTGTTCATGCAAGATATTTATCTATTTGACTATGTTAACTAAAAATTCACCTATTAGTCCCTTTTTAACGAAAACGATTAACGTTTGTGAACGTTCAACGCTCGTTTCTTTGTTCTAAATCGAAATCTGGTCATTTTTGAGTCCACAACTCTATAATGCCAAATATGACTTGTCTCCATTGAAAACCAACATTTCTGAATTCAAACACAAAATCCGACTTCCATTCCGAGAATTTCATGAATTTGACGAGTATCATCTAATCGTGTGAATTCCGATAAAACTTTGTTATTACGATTTGTTCATCATTCCAAATGGATTCATTTCATTAACTAGACATCTCAACTTACATATTACAACAACTTATCTTTAAATTAGGTCATTGCTTATTTCTTATAAGTTCATAACTTAATAATTTCTACCATACAAGATTTCCTTTCTTTTCGACTTATTATTGATTTATGTCCTTTAAGCAACATTCTTACATCTTATCCATCCTACTAACTTCTTAAGGTAATCGTATGACAAGTCCATATATTTTCTCCATAAGTTCATAACTTATTTAGGTTCAAGTTACTTATGCATGACTTATTCGACTTAAGTCCATTGATTATTCAATTCTCATATGTTCTTAACATATATGATCATCACTTCTCTATCAAGCTAATATGATAGAGATGGAAGATATAAGATCATTACCTTTGTTGGCTAACTTCATTCTTAAAAATCTAACAAAGGATATTTGACTTAAAAGTGCTTATCTTCCCTAACCAATAAGTTGATTGTGTTGGATGAAAAAGAACAAGTAACAAATGAAATCCAAAGCCTTCTATTTATAGAGTTGCTAAAGTTAGGGCAATTTGGTCATTAATTCAACCCACCTCCTTAAGCACCTCCTTACTATTCATTACTTCCTAATTAAGTTTACTTGCTAGCCACTTATTTTTCTTGGCCCTTACACTTTTTCCTTGGTCATTATTCAAAAGTCTTGGTCACCAAGAATAACCACATTAACATGGTTTGCCCCATGGGTCACAACAACCCAATGGATACTAGCTTGGCTTGGATTTACTTAACTTAACTTTGGGCTTGCATTAATTTAAATTGGGCTTTCCATTAACAACTACTTGAGTTAAACATTCTTACAACTTGGACTTGCCCCTTAAAGAATAGTGGTCTTGCAATACCTACAAGATTCCAAAAGTTCTTATCTTTAGACTTTAATTTTTATTAATTCTTAACGTTCTTAATTTTAAGTCCGCATGCAAAATATTTCGTTTTCCATACTTAGATTATTATTACATAATCTATCTCACCTCGATATTATAACGTTACGTATTTCTCGAAACTTCAAAAATAATTCCCGAGCGGAAAATGATGAATAATGTTTTTCAGAAAATTTCTCGGAAAACTTTTATTTTCGTCTTGGAAATTCAAACACTTTAATTCCTTCACGTAGTTAAAATACTACAATGTTCCGACACTTCTAGGTTATAGAACGACATTAATCTTACTAACACATAATAATAACAAATAATATTCTTTTATTCATTATTAAATTGATTAAAAGTATTTTACAAGGATCCGAATTCCTCGGTCGTTACAATCCTCACTTCCTAGTGCCATAATAGAGTAACATCATCAAATTTTGGGAGGACAAACCACTGTGCACACCAAGTGTTCGACAGTTTGTGTGAACCAAGTTTGGGGGGGAGATATTGTGTCTAAAGCATCCAGAATTCAATGGCGTCGCAACCTAGATCCAAATGACAACGGGGAGAAAGTTCAAGGCCAACTCCACCATCCTGAACCTTCGACCGACGCAAGTTCAAAAGTTCCACCGCCGCCAACCGGTACGACTACATGGTCACAAAGGCTCTTACACCGGAGCGGGGGTTGCCACCGGATGCTCAATATGGTGACTTCTTCGTTATGCATGAATGTTGAGGTAAAGTATGAGTGGTTAAGGTATACCTATACGTACCTAGCTATTCCGGGAATATGATGAGAAAGTGAAATGTAGGTTTTACGAACCTAGATAGGAAACAATATAGCATTGTTATTACATTGAGAATGCATGATATATGTTACTAATGGATATGAATCCATGATTATATAACTGTGTAGGAATACACGAAGTGCAGATAAGCTTTAAGAAGTTAAGTCGTAGTTAATAAACTATAAATTAGGCAAGTCCTTCAGTTCCTATTTAATATATGAATTCTATAACTGTTAGTGAGTTATATTATGCTATGAGAACGTTGATGTATATATATGAAATGCATATGAGATATGTATGAATCTTGAAAGCTGATCTTTGATGATATGCTTGTGGAGTAAATCTTTATACCTGTTATGTGAGAAGTAACATGTGTAGTAAATGTTAATTGATTATGAATGCATGAACTGAATATGCTATTATATGCTATGTGCTGCATAAAAACTGTCAGAATTGCTGGACTGTCGAGCTCACCCTTGTAAATAACCACTTTTGCAGGTTAAGGACTCACGGTAAAGATTACGTGCTACTTGATTGATAAAGTTTAATAACATCAAAGGAGATTGATTTGTTTAATTAAATATATGCTCTTGAACCATGTTTAAGTTCTAGTAGATATACTTGATAGTAATTTACGATGTGTTGTATATGTTAGCTTGTAAAGTTGTACTAGGCAGTACAGAGAGGATTTCGAATCGAGATGTAAAGGTTTATACAGAAATAGAATGAATTGAATCATAGAATAATTTGATTTAGGGATTTGTAATTGATTCAAGTTAAGTTATCAATAAAAGATTATTTTTCAAATGAGATTGAAAAAGTTTAAATTATTCCACATATTTATATAACATCGAATGTGATGTAAAACACGAATAGTAAATGACCAAGTTGTGAAATTGGTAAAAGTTTGGGGTCATTGTGCAGATCCTGGTAATGGAATGAATTTATATTATAAATTGTAATAAGTAAAGTTATATTCATTAAGTTATGAATAAAATATATAAATAGTCTGATAATAGTAGTATCGTGGCGGACTGGATCCGGGGTTCGAAGGGACCCGGATTTGGGGGCGTCACAAATTCCTTCATTTAACTTTAATTTTAATGCATAAATTAGATAAATTAAAGGTCTAAAATATCCTTAATCAAGTGGGCTAAGTTTGGGCTTGCATTTTATTTCTTTTGGGCTTCTCCTTTAATTGTTTTGGGCCATGTAATAAACATAGTCTAATAATTTTAATATATGTTACCCAAATTGTTTATTTATGGTTTCCATTCCCCATCTTATGAAATTTAATTACTTATACATGTGACTTTAGCTCATAACCTAATTAGGTTTAAAATTATTAGTCACTTGAAATAACAAAATTATCCACTTAAGTAAGTATACATATTAAATACTAACATTTTCTTATTACCACAACTCTTAGGTTATTTAATTGCATCACCTAATGTATAATTATGTTATGAAGCTTTCATTTTTAATGAAATCTATAAATGTATATATCCATAACTGTAGTATATATATGTTTATTGATCCATACACCACTTCACATATGTTGTCACATATTAAATCACTATATAGCACAAAGTTTTAAATATCAATAATGTACATACATATACAGTGACTTGAAATTCACGGTTATTACATACTCTCTCTCCAATATAAACCCTAATTTCATCTTTCCATAATCAAATCCCGAATTGAGCACAGTGAAGGAAGTTTTTTAGTTTTGCACACAACTTGTCCAACCAAAGTTCAGAGAGAAGTTAGGGTTTTGCTTGTCAGTACATTCATAAGACCATGAGTATCAAAGCTTGGCACCTAAGAGAATTCGCACCCCATCTCCTTCATCTAGCAATTATCCTAAAGGTGAAGGCGGTAACAGAGATGTGCTGGACACTTCCAGATTTGTAAACCTCTCAGCCCAACACTATTATCTGGATGTTCTGGTAGTAAAATCATTTGTTCAAGAGAAGGGATTCAAACCTGGAAGGGAGGATGCGAAGCTTAAGGATTAGTACACCAATAATTATTGCACACAGCTGGAAACTAGTGGTAGCCAAGCTAGTGGCTGACCCAATGTCAATTGTCAGAGAGTTTTATGCCAATGCTCGAGAAACACATAATGGAATATCATAAGTGAGAGGAAAGCAAGTAATCTACACCAAGCAAGCAATCAAAGAATTATTTCATGTGGATACTGTACCATCTGATGCCTCAAATTGGGCAAAATCTCAGCGGTTTGAAACTGACTTAGACAAGCTGATAAAGGAATTATGTAAACCGGGCACGAAGTAGACAACCAAAGCAGGAACAGACAGAAAAGTTCACTTCCCACAAACCACTCTAAGTCGATATGCAAAGGCGTAGTCACTACTAAAAAAATGGTCATTTGTGATGGCTAAAATCCATCACAAAAAGTAGGAAAACCATCACGAAAGGTTTACGTGATGGTTTTAAGCATCACAATGACCGTCTTGTATACGCCCATCATGAAAGATTTTACATGATGATTTTGGTAATCACACAAAGGCTTAGTTCTTTTATGATGATTAATACAATCACATTAACATGTAATCTATTGTGATTGTCAAAGTCATCACAAAAAAAAACAAGACTTTAGAGATCAAATGTAAGAACGTGAATATCTATTTACGTACAATTTATTTCATTGTATTAATTGTATCAAATGATACTTGTAGGATTTGAACCCTCCCCCCATTTGCAAATTAAATAACAAGTATTACCACTACACCAAAGCCTAGATTATGAATATAATTTTAAAACAAAATATAAAAGTAAATATATGTAAGTTGACTTACTAAACAAAATTATTTTCGCATAAGATTTGATGATTGCAATGACAGTCACAAATACTCTATAATGACGATAAAATTAGTCATCACCGAGAGCCGTCATATATTTTTATTGTTTTGTTATGGCTTGAAAATTCCATCACAAAATACCTTCTTTTTGTAATTGCAAATAAAAGTCATCACAAAAATCTATCTTTTTAATGATTGTCACGGCCGTCATAAAATATTGTTTTGATTATTTCCTACATTAAAATATTAGTGATAGCTTAAATGCAATCACGAAAAGAGTATATCCATAAGTGATGACTTAATGCGTCACAAAAAAAAATTATTTTGCGTGAAAAAATTGGTGTGATTGACATGGCCATCACATTTATAATACATTGATGGAAAGATTAGTCATCACTAAGAGCCATCATATATACAATTATTTTGTGATTGCTTAAAAAGTCCATCACAAATTACTATCTTTTGTGATTATTTTTAAAAGTTGTCACAAAATTTCGTCACGTATTCTTATTTTTCTAGTAGTGAGTACAATTTTAAATTAAATGAATTACTCGCTTTATTTATGAGATTTAATTCATGATAATTCCATCACCAACAAGGCATACTAATTAAATTATATTATTCCATAATATAGTTTCGATCTTAATTAAATTAACTAATATTATTCAGTTAATTTCCTTTTCATAACAATTTTTATTTAATTTTTCTATAGTTTAATTAACTATTAAATCTCTTTTTCCACAATACATTAATATATAATTCTCTTGACACCAAATCACATATTTCACAATATATAACACATATATACACATACTCAAACTCAAAATATATTATAATAAGAATTTTTTTTATTAAATTCTTATTTTAATAATTTTTGAAAATCCGGGTTGTTACATCCTTCCCTCCTTATAAGGATTCCGTCATCGGGATCACATCAAATCTCTTTTAAAAATTTATCGTTGAATAACTTCAACACATTACCTTAATATAGGTTTAATAATTCCTATTCCATTCTTATTCTCAGTAATTTTTTTTAACAAGCTTTATTTTATAACCTTCACCTAAACTCAATTATAGTTTGAGTGTTATATGTTCTTTAATCAGCTCATTACCTTTTTTCTAAGAATCATTATCATATACTCAACTCACAAACACTCGGGATATTATATACGTAAACCTTATTGTTACATTGAGCAAGTTACTTACCTTATTTCAATTACGGTTGATTAAGTTGTATCTTTATTGAATATTGAGCAAAGCTCCTAAATCTGTTTCCTTATTGAAAAAGAATGTAATCTTAGCTTCTTATTATTGTTCAAGCAATGTTTATTATACTTTTCGATGTTTTCCAGTTTATTCTTAAAGCGTGAATTTGATGCGGAATGACTCGTGGCTATTTCATACTACGTTGTTATCGAATCCTTGAAATGTTATTAAACTTTTGATTTAACTAATCCTTAGTTGATGAACATTGAACTCTAAATTACCCTTGAAGCTAATTCAAACCAAACTTCCTCTGGTGCGGACTCGTATGTTAAAACTGAGATGAACAACCCTATTATAAGGGGATTATTTACGCGAAAGCGTTAAGATGTTTGTGCACAATACATGGTACTAACTGTTGATCCGCCTAAGTACGAGAAGGAAGGTCCATATAGTCTAACGAATGTTAAAGGTTTAGGTAGAAATGCTTATAACCCGGGACATAGTTCATGGTCTTGTGACCCTCAGATGAATTCTAAGTTTTGATTTCAATTCTTAATTATCAATGATAGGAAATGTTATTCAATTCAATTGAGCTTATTCATTGATAGTTATTTTATTGTCATTATTTATTGCCATTCCAAGTGAGCATTTGTTTTACTCACTTTTGCATATATAACCATTGCAGCTAAAGTTAAGAAAGTTAACGAGCCATTGTTGGGTAAAATCTAATTATGCACAACATATAAGTATACATGGTCAACAAGTAATAAATTGAAAGTATAGTATCGTTCCCACGAGGATTTGTTTAATAAAAATCACCAAGTACTAACTCGTAACCAACTCAATATTATTTAAACAATCAATTTAAGATTATGAATTAAATTATTTAACTAAACTAATTCTAATTACCACTAATTAAAAATCAGATTATGGAGATTTAAGATCACAACTTCACTTATTGCTTCATTTAAGTTAACACACTTCTCATCAATTATTTTATATCCTGAATTGTTAATCAAGAACACTAAAGCAGATAAAAACACCTCTTGATGCATAATACCCGTACTCACTTAAATCCACAGATGATAGAATTAAGCAAGACACCCTAATTAACTAATCCACTATAACTCTATGTGAATTACAATTAAAAAGAATTTAAGACACAAGTTCTCTATAAGATTACATATGGCATAAAGGCATATCTATATCCTAAACATGAATCATGAATTCCATTTATGCAGAAATCACAAACATATGCTATAATGATCAAATCTAAATCTATACTTCATCTCTCGAGTTCATATAGATTATCACGGTAATTGATGGTCAATCAATTAAACAATCAAGTCCAAATCATAATAGACAATCCTCACAATTGAACATAATAATTGATAACGAAGCATATTAAAATAAACTACACAATAAGATCCATTGCAATCTCAAACAAAGAATTAGTTCATTGAATTAAAACTAAGAATCCACACTTGAATACACATTAAAAGACAAAGATAGAAGAAGATAGAAGATAGAATCTACTGTCTATAGATTTGATGCTCTCTCCTTGCTCCTACTTTGAATCTTCAATGGTCTCCAAGTTGCTTCAATCTCCAGATCTCATAAGAACTAAGATTTTGGTCCTAATCTACTCTAATCTAATCTAATGGAATCCTCCTTCTGTAATCTCCCCTAATGCTTGTAATTCTCCTCCTTTTATAAGTCTCTTTATATGTCTTTAAGTCCTCTTGGAAATCCTTGAGTCAATCAGATCGAAATAATCCTTCTTGGACTCAAATTTGGACAAAAAACATCTTTTCTGCCCGTACCCCCACCCCAATGGGGGTTTATACACTAAATAGGCCCACCCCGACTGGCATGCACACTATTTTACAGATGGTATGCCCGCCCCGGCGGGGGTTTTGTGAAGGAAAAGCCTGCCCCGGCGGGGGTCTTATTTTTGCTCTGACGTCCTTTAGGAAATCGGTCATAACTTTTGATTCGGGAAGAGTTACGAGGCCCTCCACCTATCAAATCGAAGATATCGATGAGCTCTACAACTTTCATTCTTTGAGATTTGACAGATTTGGATTGGATCAAGGTAAAAATTGGGCTTGAAGTAGATGCTATGTAAATTGCAAACATGAGAACTCTTAACTTTGATCTTCGTTGATAAAAAGGCCATAACTCTCGCATCCGAACTCCGATTAGGGTGATTCAAGATGTTCAGAAAACCCAAGAAGAAGCTCTACAGTATAATCCAAGTTCCAAGCTAAGAACATGCATCCAACTTAGTGTTAAAAGCCCTACAATTTCCCTTCTTGTATTTGCTTGAATATTTTAGTCCAAAAGATGTTCGAATTGCTATACCTTACTTTTTCATGCCAATAGTTACCTTTTTCTTGCCTTTTCATATCCCAAGCATATAATCTACAAAATGAACACAAAATGTATGAAAAGTAACTAAGAAACATGAGTTTGAGCAACTAATTCAAGTAGCAGATACCGGATAAGTAGGTATAAAACCTTCTTATCAAATACCCCCAAAATTAAACATTTGCTTATCCTTAAGCAAAAACACAAAACAAAAATGTTATGTAATGCAACTAATCTACATGCTTACGAATCCAGAAGTAATGACATAAACAAGTTTATTCAACTGACCTCAGCGAAATCAAGTAAACATGATAATACATCATATCAAAACTCATCAGTAATTTCTCAATCAATCATCAAATCTTAAACTGTTATTAATGATATAGTGCGTGTGTGCTCCACAACAATGCTAACTGATATAAAATTAAATTTAACACATAACAAATCTCTTCGAAGGCATCATATAGTGAAAACTCTAGAAATCCAAAAACAAGCTAGATACAACTAAAATCAAAGAATTACCAATATCGAGGGTCAACATGGGATACTTGTGCTTTATTTTTCAATTACAGGGGCTTTTTGCTCTTATTTCCCGTTTTATTCATTTTTTTGCATATTTTTTTTATATACACATAGTTATGCAATGTCTTATTCCCTTAGGCTTTTCAATGCTACCTTAACGAGCTTTCGACCAACAACTGCCAGACCATTAAGACCTTAGGGCACTAGGTATAAAGACAATACCCTCGGACTTACTTACTCAAGTAACAAAGGCCACAAAACTAGACAAGCACGCCACGGTGTTTATTCATACTTTTTTCTTTTTTTTTATAGCTTATATACCCCAAATATTCTCCCAAACTTAGGTTCTTGTCTAACTTTAGTCATCACTATTTATTCTTGTCATTCTTTCATTCAAACTAACATTATCCTTTAGAGTCCGATTATGTATCAATTTAAACTCAATCATTCAACAAGTTGTTTTTACTGTACTATCCTTATTATACCAGTTTCAAATAGAAAAAGACTTAATTCATACCAAGAACTCACATCAATGCTCTAATAATCAGTACTATACTTGTCTACCCTATTCCAATCTCATCATTGGCATAAACAAACTGTAAATATCAAACAGCTGGACTCATGCAAGATGTACTAAATGCTATATAAACATAGTAAACTAACTAATATATCTATTTTGGTTTTTTTTATATAGACATAAATAAAAACTCTTTACAACTACTCTACTATGCAAACTATTATGTACTTACACTACATGAATGCAAACATATAATAAACCTAAACTAAACAAACATGACAACTTATGCAAAACTAAAACAACTTCATTAAACATGGAAAATTAAATTAATTAACTCCCCCAAACTTAACAATTGCAATGTCCTCATTGTAAAATAAAGCATGAAGTGGACGAGAACTTCCCTATAATCATTTAATCTTGTGGTGATGGTGGCGTGGCACAAAGACTGAAAACTCCTCCACATCAAAATTTAAAGGAGGATACTGTGTCATGGGCTCAGGCTGGTGGCTTCCCTTTCCATAATCTTTTGCTTATCCATTGAACCTCCAATACCTGAAATGAAGAGAGACAACATGATTATAATAACACTTTGGATTTATAAGAGAACTTAATAAGCAAATTAATTCCTATCTACTAAATAAACTAGTAAAGCAAATAAATATAAAAATTCCTTGGTTGCCTCCCATTTAGTGCTTGATTTACAGTCTTTCAGCCTGACTTTGTCTGGTCAATGCTATCCAATTCCTCTTCGATAGTGGAGGAACCCTCCATCCATCAAAAATAATGCAGTTTTTGATAGGTTCCCATTTGTGATGGCTATCGAATTAAAGTCACCTAGCATGCTTTGTTTAGATAAGTACCCAATTAAGAATGTTAAATAACTAGGTGCTTTGTCATCTGTTGAGTCTACGATTAGATTGGGGCTTTGAGTGTGACGCCCCCAAATCTAGGTATCTTCCAACCCGACAGATGGTGCTACACGATACTACAATTCATACATTCATTCCATTGAGATAACAACAAAATGAGTGTACTTACTATATTCTTATTACAATAGTAATAAATCCTTTCCCAGGTTCATAAACCGAATACATTCTTTGTTATTCATAAGTATATTACATATACATATTCTAGTCTATTATAGGATAATCAACTATCCATCTTAGCCTTGCCCTTATCTCTCTTAGAACTCTCAGTTCGTTCGGCTTTAGCTGCAATCATATAGTTTAAGCAAGAGTGAGCATAACTAGCTCAGCAAGTCTAATAATATATAATATAAATACCACTTTTAGAAGCATATGATTCTTCCTCCATAACTGAACAATAGTTAAGAAGTACTAGGAAACCTTGACTAGTACTTCTCATTTCTTAACAATAATTCCAAAGTATATATATAATAGTTTAGGAATTCTAAACCGGTCAAAAGACCAGGAACATACTCTTTCCGTTTTCATACTTGAAAAGGACTTCCGGCACTAAGGCCACCCATCCGGCTTTACTTACGAGTACTTCTAGGTGATCAGCCTTTAGTACCCTATGTTGATCAACACTCTTCCGTTAAACGTATTTACGTTTAAGTTTTGGCAACCTCACGTGCCCATCGAATAATCGATGAAAATACTCCTCGAAAGTGTCTCAAGTTGTGCTGATAATGGAGAAAAGGCATTGAGTCCATCAATTCTTGTGTCCCTCGGCTGAGTCATATTCGAATAAGGCCATTGATAATTGCATCCAGCCATGGTACCTGAAAAGAGAGAAAAATAGGAAGAGAATTAAATAAAAAAAATATTTAAATTAAGACTAATTTGATTGAAGCTAATATTGGCAAAAATATATTAGTTAATTCCTCGGCAACGGCGCCAAAAACTTGTTAGGTAAAATCTAATTAAGCACAACACGAAAGTATACGTGGTCAACGAGTAATAAAGTGAAACTAGAGTATCGTTCCCACGAGGAATTGTTTAATAAAAATCACAAAGTACTAACCCGTAACCAACTCAATATTATTTAAACAATCAATTTAAGATTATGAATTAAATTATTTAACTAAAGTAATTCTAATTACCACTAATTAAAAATTAGATTATGGAGATTTAAGATCACAACTTCACTTATTGCTTCATTTAAGTTAACACACTTCTCATCAATTATTTTCTATCATGAATTGTTAATCAGGAACACTAAAGCAGATAAAACCACCTCTCGACGCATAATACCCATACTCATTTAAATTCACAGATGATAGAATTAAGCAAGACACCCTAATTAACTAATCTACTATATCTCTATGTGAATTACAATTAAAAAGGATTTAAAACACAAGTTCTCTATAAAATTACAGATGGCATAAAGGCATATCTCTATCCAAAAGATGAATCATGAATTTCATCTATTTAGAAATCACAAACATATGCTATAATGATCAAATCTAAATCTATACTTAATCTCTCGAGTTTATATATATTATCACGGTAATTGATGGCCAATAAACTAAACAATCAAGTCCAAATCACAATAGACAATCCTCACAATAGAAGATAATAATTGATAACGAATCATATTAAAATAAACTACACAATAAGATCCATTGTAATCTCAAACAAAGATTTAGTCCATTGAATTAAAACTAAGAATTAACACTTGAATACACATTAAAAGACAAATATAGAAGAAGATAGAAGATAGAATCTATTGTCTGTAGATTTGATGCTCTCTCCTTGCTCCTACTTTGAATCTTCAATGGTCTCCAAGTTGCTTCAATCTCCAAATCTCTTAAGAACTAAGGTTTTGGGCCTAATCTAATCTAATGGAATCCTCCTTCTCTAATATCCCCTAATCCTTGTAATTCTCATCCTTTTATAAGTCTGTTTATATATCTTTAAGTCCTCTTAGAAGTTCTTGAGTCAATCAGATTGAAACAATCCTTCTTGGACTCAAATTTGGACAAAAACGTCTTTTCTGCGCGTACCCCCGCCCCGGCAGGGGTTTATGCACTAAATAGGCCGGCCCCGGCTGGCATATACACTGTTTTGTAGTTGGTATACCTACCCTGATGGGGGTTTTGTGAAGGAAAAGCCCAGCCCAGAGGGGGTCTTGTTTCTGCTCTGACGTTCTTTGGGAAAATGGCCATAACTTTTGATTCGGGAAGATTTACGAGTCCCCCACCTATCAAATCGAAGATATCAACGAGCTCTATAACTTTTATTCTTTGAGATTTAACAGATTCAGATTGGATCAAGGTGAAAGTCAGGCTTGAAGTAGATGCTATGTAAACTGCAAACATCAGAACTCTTAGCTTTGATCTTCGTTGATAAAAAGGCCATAACTCTCGCATCCGAACTCCGATTGGGATGATTCAAGATGTTTTGAAAAGATAAGAAGAAGCTCTACAGTATAATCCAAGTTCCAAGCCAAGAACATGCATCCAACTTAGTGTTAAAAGCCCTATAATCTTCCCTTCTTGTATTTGCTTGCATATTTTAGTCCAAAAGATGTTTGAATTGCTATCCCTTGCTTTTGCATGCCAATAGTCGCCTTTTTCTTACGTTTTCATACCCCAAGCATATAATCTACAAAATGAACATAAAATATATGAAAGGTAACTAAGAAACATAAGTTTGAGCAACTAATTCATGTAACAGATACCGGATAAGTAGGTATAACACCTACTTATCAACCATCTACCAGTAAAGGGAAAGGCTAGATGAACAAGTGTTGAAGACGTGTTCAATTTTATTTAAATGGATTATTTAACTTGACTTGTTTAATGATGTGATGTAATTTTTTTTTCGCATTTGATGATGTATTTAAGGTTAGATGACCTGAGATCTATTTGATTAAGTGATGTAACCCTTTAATGGCAAGATTTATTGCTTAAGTTTTCTTTAACTTAGGTACTTAGATATGAATGTTTGGATAATGAACACTAAATCCAGTGAAAATGAAATACCCAAATTTGAGGGTGTCACATTCTCTCCCTTTATTGGAAGTGGTAGATCTTTTGTTGATCATTCACCTACCTCCATTTATACTTTATTATATCCGAACATACCCTATAACATACTATAAAGTATTAAGGAATATGACAAAGTATAATTCAAAATATACAAGGTACTAAGATGATCTCAAGTCTAAGGATCATTTGTAAAATTATCACTATAGGAACTCCTATTATCATGGAAGTAAAACTCCATTAGGTTGTGCAACGTCTTAATAGGCCTTGATAGAAAGTGTAATTACTATGTGAATAATTATGTGATAAATAAGATGTAAATTCGAAGTGTTATATGACTAATGGGATATGATGATGTTATCCTGAAACCTTACCAGTCTAGGGAAGTTGATGTAAATAGCAGTAATGCTATCTTTTCCATGTCTTTAAAAGTCATGAATGAATAAAAATAACGATACTTATTCAATATGTTATTTATTACGTGTTAGCTTTAAAATGTTCAAATTAAGTATTAAATACTTAAAGAATTGTGTAATGATCTAATAAGCATATTTTTAAACAGAAAATGCTGCCAAAAAGTCGTCAACCACGACAAAAAAATTTTGAGGGATCTACTAATAACAATGACGCCAATGTTAATCCAATTTAGTAGCTGGTGACCTTATTGACGGGAGCACTACAAAATCAACTGCAGAATCAGGCCACAACTTTTAAGGACTTTAAAGCGGTTAGACTGCCAGAGTTTTGAGGATCTATGAATCCAGTGGACGCAAAAGCTGGGTTATGGAGATGGAGAAAGTGCTCGACGTTATTAGAGTCAAGGACGATCAAAAGACTACTTTCACAATGTTTATGCTCAAGTCATAAGCCAGCTACTAGTGGCAAACGAATAAGACTCGTGGTGGGAAAGGGATAATATCGTGGGATAGATTTAAGGAATATTCTTCGAGATGTATTTTTTAATGAGCTCACAGAATCAAATGCGTGTTCAGTTTCTAGAGCTTTAGAATGGTGTAATGATAGTGTCAGAATATGCGGCAAAATTTAATGAGTTGGTAAGGTTTGCACCGTATTAGGTTAATACAGATAAGTGTAAGACGAGAAGATTTAAATAGGGACTGAAGCCCTGGTTGTACAACAACGTCTCGATGTTTCAGTTGAACACGTTTGTAGCTGTGTTGGAAAAGGCAATAATAGCAGAAGGTGGCTTTGATATGATTTCTTATTATGAATTAGATATTTATCTATTTGAAACTAATATAATCAGGATAACACGTTATAAAACGGCTATGTTGATTGATTGAGTTTAAATTGATACATAATGGAACTCTTAAGGATAATGCTAGTTTGAATGAAAGAAAGACATGAATAGGTAGTGATGGCTAAGATTAGATAAGAACTTAAATGTGGGGGGAAAATTTGGGATACTAAGTAAAAAAAACAAAAATATATGAATAAACACCGTGGCTAGTCTAGTTTTGTGGCCTTTGTTACTTGAGTAAGTACGCCCGAGGGGATGTCTCTACACCTAGGGCTCTAAAGACTGACGGCTTGGGTGTCGTTGGTCGAAAGCTCACTAAGGTGTAGCACTGAAACGCTTAAGAGGACTAGACATTGCACAACCATGGAAAAAAAATAAAAAGTGAAAAACGGGAAAAAGAGCGAAAAACCCCCGTATGTAAAAAAAAAGAGAGCATATGTATCCCATTTTGACCTTTGAATTTGGTAACTGTTTGATTTTAGTTGAATCTTTCTTATTATTTGATTTCTTGATTTTACGATGTATGATTCTTTTGAAGAGGTTTATTATGTGTTTTATTTGAATTTATATTAGATAGCATGGTTGTTGAGCTCACACGCATTATATAAGTCATATAAGGTTAAGATTTGATGATTGATTGAGAAGTTATTAATTTGTCTTGATATGATGTAATGTCATGTCTATTATGATTTCTCTGAGGCTATGTGAATAGACTTTATTCTGTCTATAGCTGGATTTGTAGGCATATAGTTAGTTGCATTGCATTGTGTGTTGTTACTTGAGGACAAGCAACGGTTTAAGTTTGAGGGTATTTGATAAGTAGTTTTATATCTACCTATCTTAATATCAATTGACTTCAATTGTTGCTTAAACTCATTCATTTTAGCAGCTTTTCATGCATTTTTGATTTCTTGTGCAGATTACATGTTTGGGAACTTTCTTGGTGACATTTGAAGCTTAAAGGAATGTGTGGATGCTAAAAGGAACAAGTGATGGCAGAGGAGTGATGTTGTAGGAGCAAATTGCAGAAACCATAATCTGGTGCATGGCGCAGCTGCGCCCAGTTTGGCCTTGGGTGCAGCATAGCTGCGCCAGGTCCTGTCCTAGAAATCATGCACCGCAGCTGCGCCGTTCCTTGTATCCCTATACTTGACTTTTTATTTAATTTGACCAATTAGATTTGTTCGTAGGCAAAGGAAGGACTCGTAAATTAGTATTTTTATGGATATATTTACAGTCTGTAAGTAGAGACTTGTTCTAAGACTCCATAAATCCCTCTTAGGATATGTTTCTTTTATTATTCATCTTTAATTGCTTTCTTTGATTAGGAACCCAAGATTAAACTAGAACTGAAGATTGAAGCTCTTGATCATCATTGGAGAATCAGATTGGAAGAAAGAGAATGCTAATTTGTTTATCTCAATTCTAAATTCTTTTCTTATCTATTTGTATCTTTTAATGTTTAATCAATTGTGGATGATGGATTCTAGTTGAGCTGTGAATTAAATTTTGTTTTGGGATTACTATGGATCTTATTGTGTAGTTTACTTTAATATACATTCTTGTTAGTCTTATTACCTGTGCTTGGATTGTCTGTTATGGTTTGCCCTTAATTGCTTAATTGCCTAGCTAACAATTACTGTGATAATCCATATGAATTTGTGAGACAGATTATGGGTTTAGATCTGATCATAATAGCATGTATTTATGTGTTCTACATGGCGTTGGAATTCATGATTTGTGCTTTGGATAGAGATATATCAAAGCATTGCATGCAATCTAATAAGAACTTGTACTTAAACCCTTTTTAATTATAATTCACATAGAGATATAGTAGATTAGTTAATTAGGGTGTTCAAGTTGATTCTATCGTCTGTGGAATTGATTTGATATGAGTATGGTGCATTAAGAGATGGCCATACTTTACTTTCGTGTTCTTGATTAACAATCCAGTATAATTAATTTGACTTAACAGGAAGTGTACTAATCTAAATGAAATAATAGTTGAAATTATAGTCTCAAGTCTTTAATATCTAGTTCACTCTAGGGATAGCTGGAATTAATTTAATTAAGTATTTTAAATTAAATAATTAAATCATTTGTTTAAATAAGATTGATTTGGTTATAGGTTAGTGCTTGGTAATTTTTGTTAAACAATTCTCTATAGGAACGATACTCAACTTATTATTATATTACTTGTTGACCACGTATAATTGCGTGCTGTGTGTAATTAAATTTTACACAAACAAGAGGACAAGAACATCTCGATTATCTTAGGGAGGCCATTCTTATCTAATGGGAGGACTCTCATTGATGTTCAGAAATGGGAGTTAACAATGAGAGTGCAAGACCAAGAGGTGAAGTTTAATGTGTTCAAAGCCATGAGATTCCTTACAGATGAGGAAGAGTGTTTTCGAATGGATGTGATCGATAAGATGGTTAATGAAGACTTGATTAGAGGATTGGACAGGGATCCGATGGAAAACACTTTTATGGGAGATGCCGACTTTGTAACGGCCCACAAAATCGAACCTTTTTGTAAATACAATTATAATGAATAAAATAATATTATTTGTTATTGTTTGTATTAGTAAGATGAATATCGTTCTATAGCCTAGAAACGTCGGAACATCGTAGTATTTGAAACATGTGAAGGAATTAAAGTGTTTGAATTTTCAAGATGAAAATAAAAGTTTTTCGAGAAAGTTTGCGAAAAACACTTTTCACCATTTATCGCTCGGGAATTATTTTTGAACTTCAGAGAAATACGTAACATTATAATATTAAAGCGAGGTGGATTATGTAATAATAATCTAAGTATGGAAAGCGCAATATTTTGCACGCGGACTTAATTCGAGAACGTTAAGTATAAATTTCCTAATGATGAGGAATGGTAAATATTGTATAAGAGCAAGTCCAATAAGAATAAGATGTAAACCTATGTGGGATTAATATTAAGCCGAAATAATTAATGATATGAAGCCCAACCAAATTAATAGACAAGTCTAAAGATAAGTTAATTAATTTAACAACCAAGCCCAAAGGATGATCCAATGGGTAAAGTAAGATCCATGGGGCAACCCATGGGTGAATTGGTAACCAAGTACTTTGTGTGATGGGCAAGAATTAAGTGTGGTGGCCAAGTATAAGATGTAAGGAGCAAGAATACTTAGGCTTGAAGTTATGAATAGTAAGGAGGTGACTTAAGGAGGTGGGATGTTCTAATCCAATATGCCCTCACTTTGGTTTTCCTATAAATAGAAGGAGATTGCTAGTCATTTGTCACTTGTTCAAAACACTAACAACTTTCAATACAAAGCAACTTATTTGTCAGAGCTAATAAGCACTATTGAGCTTAACCTTTCATTGTTAGATTTCCAAAGCAAGAGAAGTTAGTCTTCAAAGGTAAATGGTCTTGTCTCTTCTATCTCTATCCTAGTAGGGTGGTAAGAGAAGTATAATCTAATGAACTTAGATGTTAAGAACATATGAGAAGGGGATAAGCAATGGATTTAAGCCGAAAAATTCATAAATAAGCAAGTTAAACCTAAGTAAGTTAGGAACTTATGATGATCACACATGAACTTGTAACATACTTACATGAATGAAATTAATATGCTAATAAGATGCAATAATGTTGCTTAAAAGGCTTGAATTAAGAATAAGTCAAAGAAAAGAAAATCTTATATTATAGAAATTGTTAAGTTATGAACTTATGAAGAATAAGCCATGACTTAATTTAATGATAAGTTGTTGTATCATGTAAGTTGAGATGTCTAGATAATGAAATGAATCCATTTGGAATGTTGAGCCAATCACTAGTAATGAAGTTGCCGGAATTCACACGATTGGACGATAATCGTCGAATTCATGAAATTCTCGAAATGAAAGTCGTATTTTGTGTTTGAACTCGAAAACGTTAGTTTTCGATTGAGACAATTCATGTTTGGAATTATAGAGTTGCTGACTCGAAAATGGCCGGATTCCGACTTAGAACGAAGAAACGAGTGTTGAACGTTTATCGTTTTCGTTAAAATGAACTAATAGGTGAAATTTTACCAAACGAAGTAAAATAGATAAAATTCTTGCATGAACGCATAGAGCACGTAATTTGTGAACCGTAGGTTCTTGAACAAGCTAATTCAAACTTATAACGAAGAAGTTACATGTACGGGAGTTTCACAAAATTTCAAAAACTGTCAAAATTATATGTGGCATAGAGTCCGTGCCGCGGCGCGACTCCAAGCCAAAATCCCCGCGCCGCAGCCCCAAAGTGAGGCTCAGCTTATGCTAATTGGCGTCGCAGCGCGACCCATAACGAAGGAACTCACGCCGCAGCACCGAGTCTAGTTTATATGCAATATTAGGTGATGCGGCAGCGCGACACATAGTGTAATAGCCGGCACCGCAGTGCCAACCTTAGGGTTTAGAACATAAACAATGTTTACATGTTGAGCCTGAAGAGTAAATGATGAACACTTAGCTAAGGATCTTAATGAAACATTGTAAGACATAATTAAGCCTTAAGTATGATCACTTAGGGTTAAAGAAATTCAGTTACATATGAACGTAAGAACGACATAACGGAAAGCCGGAACCAATAATAGCAAATCTAATACATAATTAGATTGAGAAGAAGGGTAAGATTCTTTAGGAACCATGTATGTTTATTCATGACCTAATGTGCTATATTATGTTATCATCTACTGTAGAGACCTTAAAGACATAAAGTGCACGTGTTATATCTATAGGTAGACGCTAAAGGCAAGTACTCTAACCCTTGTTCCAGTTCGATCTGGACAAGTCTTTGTGATTCATGTATTCTTCGCATGATTTAAAGTCTGATGAAGTCAAAGCCAATTCTTTCGGCTAGACTTATGCTATGTTGGATTTCTTATAATCTATCAAGTATAGACAATGATTTACCAAACTAATATTGTTGTGGTTTTCAAAAGGAGACTGAATATGCTAAATTGTTTTGTCGTCAAACGACAGGCACGTGAGCTTGCCACAACTTAAACGTATACGCATTTAATGAATGTAGTGTTGATTAACATAGAATACTATAGGCTGATCACCTAGACGTGCTCGTAAGCTATGCCGGACTTACGGACTTCGTACCAGGATGTCCTTTTCAAAGTACTTATGAAATGCTTACAGTCTTGAACCGAAATTGATGTTTTACTGAATATTATTGTTGTAAAACATTTTGAATGAAAAGAAGTGCTATTTTGAATCATCAATAGTACTTCGTAACTATTGTTCAGTTATTGAAGATATACGATTCCTATGTTTCAAGCATGCTATTTTCCTAGAATTATTGTACTTGCTGAGCTAGTTAGGCTCACTCTTGCTTGAACCATATGAATGCAGCTAAGACCGAACGGACCAATGAATTCGGCGAGAATAAAGGGAAGGCAAAGGCAAACCCGTAGATTACATATGTAATAGTATAGGTTTTGTAAGGAATAATATTGATATTATGACAAAGACAATGTATTGGTTGTAAAGAACCTGGGGAATGTAAATATTCTTTTGATATATATATAAGACATATCCGTTCTTTTGAGGCATTTTAATTGAATGTTTATGTGAACTGTAGCACCTTGTAGCACCATCTATCGGGTTGGAAGCTACCCGAATTTGCGGGCGTCACAGGTTGGTATCAGAGCCTTAGGTTATAAAACTTAAGGGGGGAAACTAAAACTTTAAGTAATAACCTTAAGAAAAGTCAAAGAATAAAAGATGGAAATTAACCGTATAAAAATGCATTATATATGTTATGTGTTTTTATTAATCTACTGGCGTGTACTAATCAAACTTTTTGTGTTGTTGTAGATGTTAGGAGAAAATAGAGACGTACAGGTAGTCAGTGAAGGCTCGGTGAATCAGATAGAGATCATACCGAAACCCATAGCAGCAGAGACTGAGATAGTAGTGGTTGAGTCTGGAGACTTAGAGAGCCTGGACTATATGTCCGTGTTTGATGGCATGCTGGAGGAAGAGGTGGAGGCAGTATCCTTTAACCTAGTAGCAATAGCGGCAGAGATGGCTCTGGGGGAGTCAATGATGTCCCTTTTCATGACAGTGTTGGATAGAAACATTCACTGCTGTCAGGAGGTTAAGGAGCTGAAGGCGGAGCTCCAGACAGTGATAGAAGACAAGACGGACGTGGAGTCCATGTGGGAGCAGGGGCATGATGAAAGGATTTTGGCTAAGGATAAAGTTCACGAGTTGAAACAGGAGGTCTTTGAGCTCATAAGTGAGCTAAAGACCAAGAAATAAAAGATAGGGAGAATGCCTTATATTCATAGGAGTTCTCATGAGGACTTCCAGCTGCAGGTAGCTGGTTATCCTGTAGAGGAAGGGCAAATGCGGCATACTATCAGCGGTGATATTATTGCCAGTCTTGCCAAGGTGGATTTCGAGAATGCCTTAAGGCAGATGTGATCTAGTAGTAGCTAGAGTAATTTAGATATATAAATATTTTGTATCTAGTAGTGACGTAAAACCCTCTTTTGTATAACCAAGGGTAGTCTTTTGTAAATTCCAATTTTTGGAAGTAATTGCGGGAAAGTATTATAATCAGCGTAGGCTGTGTAATGTAACCGATGTAGTATTATACTATAAGAAATCAATATAAGCTTTCATTTTCGGAACATGTGGAATAATGAATGGTTGAGTTATTATTTATAATTGAATAATAACTAATTAACAAAAAATGAATAATAACGAAATGTTTGTTTATTGTAACAGCAAAATGCCGCCAAGAAGAGTACTATGGAATCAAGCAAACGTAAACCAACCGGAGGGAGGTCCGGTTAACCCCATGCTGGAATTTTTGAACCTTTTTACCGCATCGTTTAATCAAACTGGGGCTAATATCCCCGTAAATCCTGGTGTAGTACGAGCTACTACATTCAAGGACTTTAAGAGCGTGGGTCCGCCAGAGTTCAAAGGAACTACGGACCCTATTGAAGCCCAGACATGGGTAAAGAAAATCGAGAAGGCATTTGTGATAACAAATGTTGATGAGGCCCAAAAGGTTGCCTTTGCAACCTACATGATGAAGGGAGAGGCCAACTTTTGGTGGGAGGCCAATCAGGCTAGGGCCGGAATAGATGTGATAACATGGGTGAGGTTCAAGGAAATATTCTATGAGAACTACTTTCCCACGAGCATGCAGGGAAGGATGGAGATGCGGTTTCTAGAGTTGAAACAAGGGGACATAACGGTTCCCCAATACACCGCCAAGTTTAATTAATTGGCAAGGTTCACTCCACACCAAGTGGATACTGAGGTGAGGAAAGCTCGACAGTTCGAGCAGGGCTTAAAACCCTGGCTCTATAACCGTATTTTTGTATTCTAAAGTACTTCCTTTGGAGTCGTTTTAGAGAAAGTAATAATTGCTGAAGGTGGTAGCGAGGCGTTGAGCCAATACCGATAAGAAAAACAAGGGGAATGTGGATGGAGGAGTAAAGGTTGAAGGTGCCAGCGGGAGTGGCGAGGGTTATAAGAGGAAGGTAGTTAGCTCTGGGAATACAAGAGTGAAACAAGGAGACCCTAAGAGGAGGATGGAGGCCTGCAAAACCTGCGGGAAGACTCACTTAGGAGTTTGTCTCAAGGGTAAGGCCGTGTGTTATAACTGCGGACAGGAAGTGTAAGACCCCAATTTTTTTATAAATAAAGATGAATTTTCCATAAATATCATTTTTGAATATTATGGAGTTAATTTGATATAATGTTATAGTTGTGGGTAATATTTATAAATTTTGCAAAGTAAGCAAGTTGTTATAAAATATTCGTTTGGCCGGAGAATATTCTTTTTGTCGGGGAATATTCGTACGACGGCACAATCATTGGTGGACCCCACAACGGAATTATTGTCGGATTGAGAAAACGACAGAATTATCTTTCTATAAAAATAACGGCTGAGGTGTTACCGTTAAAACCGTTAAAACTGTTGAACTACTCGGTAGTAAAAGTACAGTAATACGCGTGGTTGCATAGTAGCACACGGTATTGATTATTGATGCTTACGTGAGAAGTCACTCAGCTATACTCAATTATTGCTACAGTAATTGCTGCATCATATCTCTTAAATTATTGTCATAGTATCATCTGTATAATATGTTATATTATTGAGACGTTATGGTAAGTTTGGTTATTTTATGGGGGGACATATGTCATCATCTAAGAGTCTCTTCGTCAATAGTAATTACCGTCGTCAATAGTAATTACCTTCGTCAATAGTATTTACCTTGGTCAATAGTATTTACCTTGGTCAATAGTAATTACCTTCGTCAATAGTATTTACCTTGGTCAATAGTATTTACCTTGGTCAATAGTAGTTGTCCCTTCAATATTACCAAGAGTCATTTGACCCTTCGTTAAGACCAAGAGTCATTTGACCCTTCGTTAAGACCAAGAGCCACCCTCAGTTTTTCTATAAATAGAGGCCTAGGGCTTCATTATTTTTCACGAATTCATTCAAGCTATAGAGAGAGAAAGTATAGAGAGAATAAGAGAGAGAGAGACTAAAAGTATTCTGCTACATCGCTTTTCCAATATCCAGTTCTTTTAAGGTAGGGAATATTATTTCTTTTATATTCATGAAGAGAACTTCTGTTATTCCATTTGTTATTATTCTGTTGGAATAACCAGTATACGCGGTCTACCCTATACTTGGTGACATTCTTCTATTATTCTGTTGGAACATCCTGTCTGTGTGTTTTACACCGGACCTGGTTCCGTTTATTATTCTGTTGGAACATCCTGTCTGTGTGTTTTACACCGGACCTGGTTCCGTTTTATTATTATTCTGTTGGAATATCCTGTCTGTGTGTTTTACACCGGACCTGGTTCCATTATTTATTATTCTGTCGGAATATCCTGTCTGTGCGTTTACGCCGGACCTGGTTCCATTATTTATTATTCTATTGGAATAACCTGTCTGTGCGGTCTATCGCATGCATGGTGATTTCTTTTGTTATTCAATTCTTTATTGTACTCAGTTGGTTAAGTTTTGACTTCTATACTCCATGAAATTTGTGGAATATCCTTGATAGTTGCGTTTCATCCAGTATCTTTTCAAGAAAATATTCTTCTAAGCATTCTTGAATTTTACTCCACAATGCAGTATCATGTTGACAATTTGGACGTTGTTAATTCCTGGATAAATTAATTCTTGAACTTGTTTTATTGAATTCTTATATCATTGTCATCATCCTCATGTTTATAAAATGTTGAAAGTCATCTGTGGCCTGTATTGCATAGATGGACTTGGTATGATTATGACCAGGGATTATTCGGTATAATCATGACCGTAATGTTACAAATGATGTGGTAAAAGTCCTTATTGGCCCGTAGTGCATTGATGGACAGTTGTTGGCATGATCATGACCATTAATGAATATACGAATATCCTTGGCCGTAGTGCAGGGGTGATTCGATGATGTGGATTATTTTATTAAGCTGAGTCTCAGCGATCACAGTGTTGAAAAACTTTTTAAATCATAAAAGATAGTAGAGTTTATTTTCTACTTGACTCTTTTAATGGATTGCTTGTTCCGCTACAGTTAAACTTGATGTCTATTATATTTTATCAGTTTAACATTGTTGAAGGCTAATGATAATTTATTCTGCATTATCTTAGTCATAATATTTCTTACTGGGCTAGTTGAGCTCACCCTTTCTTTCACTGTTCTCTTCAGGAAATGAGAACGTAGCTGGGACAAGTCGGGGTACGGAGTGATGGTCCGAATGATAGTATTAGTTAGTAGTCCTCACTATTCTATGTAATGGTGTGTTAATAAATGTAATGAGGACTCCTTTTGAGTATGAATACTCTCTAGAAGATAATATTTGTATTCAAACTCACAGTTTATGTTTTGTCATATTGTACACGACAGTTGTATTATTAAGTTGTATTTGTATTCTGTACTATGTATCTGACGACTCAAGATGGGTGATGTATACCTAATTTTGGGGGCGTCACATTTGGTATCAGAGCTTAGGGATATGATCCCTGGCTAAGATGTGAGAATAGAACTAGGAGGGGAGGGACGGGGAATTCCTTCGCTAGTATGACATACCTAAGTTTATTTGCATGGTATTTAATTGGTCGGTCATAATATAAGGATAATATATGAAATATCAATTAATTTTTATTTTGTGGCAGTATCTGAAAATGGCATCTGAGAACGTTGAGAATAGCAATGGAGCACAGACGACTGTTGATTCACCACATATCAATAATCAGGATAATGTGCATCAGGAAGGTGTCAATCCTCATGCAAACAACAACACTGACCAAATGATGAATGATCAAATGTTCAGAGGCTTTATGCAATTCATGCAACAACAGGTGAAAGCGGCTCCTGTCCACAACGTAGGTGGAAATACTGGAAACTCTCAGGCGGTCACCGCTAAACAGTTTAAGGAGCTGGGACCACCGGAGTTTAAGGGAGAACCAAAACCACTTGTAGCTGAAACATGGATAAAGCAGATCACCAAGATATTTGATGTCTTGGGTTGCTCCGAGGAGCAAAAGGTTCCCTTTGCCGCCTTTATGTTGCGAGGAGAGGCAGATTACTGGTGGGAATCGATAAAGCGTACTCAACCTGCCGCACTGAAGATGTCTTGGGAGAAGTTTCAAGATCTGTTTAACGACAAATACTTTCCCGAGAGTATTCGTCACATGAAGGAGGTGGAGTTCATCAAATTGGAGCAGAATAATATGACCGTGTCGCAGTACGAGGCAAAATTTGCGGAGTTATCCCGGTTTGCGTCCCACCTGGTGGATAATGAAGAAAGAATGACGCGGATGTTTTTAAGAGGTTTGAAGCCGGAGATACGTCAACATCTTGTTTCTCATAAACTGTGTTTGTATTCAGATGTTGTAAATAGGGCTCAGTTGGTGGAGCGCGATAACGAGATAACGCAACCAAAAGAGAGCAGCCGGCAAAATGATAATACCAGTGAGAGCAGTCATCGAAGCGGTGACAACAAGCGTGGAGGGAATCAACAGGCCAGAAATGGTAACCACTTCGGTGGTAATCAGGGCCAAAACAATAAGAATGGACATTTTAAGAAGAGGAGATTCAACAATGATGGAAAGATGTCAGCACCAGCACCTGTCGTTAAGGAAGGAGAACGACCACCTATCATATGTTTCAAATGCGGAGGGGAGGGGCACATCAGTCCAAACTGCGCGATGCCGTCCAAAGCATGTTATAATTGTGGAAGAGAAGGTCATTTAGCCCGATTTTGTCGTTTACCGAAGACAAATTCAGCTAGGATGGAGGCACCAAAGGTCGTCCCAGAAAAGTCAAAACCGGTTGTGCAAGGGAGAGCGTTTGTTGTGACCTCCCAGAACGCAAGGAACCCGAAGGAGGTCATCACGGGTAAGCTTATCATAAACTCTAACGAAGTCTATACTTTATTTGATACCGGTTCAACCCATTCTTTTATTTCTCCTACTTGCGCTCATCGATTAAATTTGATTCCGGAGAAATTAGACTTTGACTTAGCAGTTGAAACTCCATTGGGAGAAACCTTCATTACATCCACGGTTTATAAGTCTTGTTTGGTTCAAGTTGGTACCCACACATTACCTGTCGATCTTATTTCATTAAAAATACTTGCATTTGACGTGATTCTAGGGATTGATTGGTTAACTACTCATCATGCAAAAATTGATTGTTTTCGTAAGGTTGTTAGCTTTCATATTCCTAATCGACCTATTATGCGAATTCAAGCAACCAAACCATTAAAATCAATCGCTGTCATCTCAAGCCATAAAGCTATTCGTTTATTGAAAAACGGATGTCAAGCTTTCTTAGCTCATGTCACAGATCTAAACAAAAATACGTCAGTTTTGAATGATATTTCTATTGTTAATAAATTCCCTGACGTATTCCCTGAAGAACTTCCTGGCCTACCCCCAGAGCGTGAAATTGAATTTTGTATCGATCTTGAACCCGGTACAAAACCCATTTCCAAAGCCCCATATCGAATGGCTCCTATTGAACTTCAGGAGTTAAAGATCCAACTGCAGGAATTGTTAGACATTGGCTTTATTCGTCCTAGTACTTCTCCTTGGGGAGCTCCTGTTCTATTCGTGAAGAAGAAAGATGGAAGTATGCGACTTTGTATTGATTATCGGGAGTTGAATCATGTCACCATCAAAAACAGGTACCCATTGCCACGTATTGATGACCTGTTTGACCAGTTGCAAGGAGCACAATTCTTTTCAAAGATCGATCTTCGTTCTGGATATCATCAGCTGAAGGTTAGAACTGAGGATATTCCAAAGACGGCTTTTAGAACTCGGTACGGGCATTATGAATTCCTAGTCATGTCTGTAAGACCCCAAATTATTAATAAATAAAATTTAAATTTCCTCTATTTATTATTTTGAAATAGTAAGTGTTAAATTGATTAATGAGGTTAGTTATGGGTAAAATGCGCAAATATTTCAAATAAGCAGGTGGTTATAAAATATTCATTGTTGTCGGGGAATATTCGTTTGGTCGTGGAATATTCTTCCTGTCGGGGAATATTCGTACGACGGCGCAGTCTTTTGTGGGCCCCATAACGGAAAGCGATTGGATGAAGAAAACGACAAGTATATGTTGTTTATTAATAACGGCGTAGTTGTTACCGTTAATACTGTTGGAATACCCGGTGGTTAAAACTCAGTGTTACGCGTTGTTACACAGTAGCACACTGATTGCACCAATTATTGATTCTTACGTAAGAAGGCACTACTCAATAATGGTTACAGTAATTACTGTTCAGTATTTTATTTTATTGATTTAATAATTGCTGCGTTGATATTTTATATTACTGTTGTTTCAATAATTGTCACTACACAGTATTTCCCATTATCAGATCAATAATTCATATTATTTGAATAATATTATTATATAACATTATTGGCAATGTCTAGAAAGTTCTGTCTAAGGAGAGGTTTGGTCATCTAATTGCGCGCCAGTAAGGAGAAATCCTTATTGGAAAGCCCCCTCTTTCCTGGGAACGGCCTGGTTGTCATAAATGTGATTCTGTAATATTATTTGTGAATAATTAATTATTGATTCATATGATAAAGAAATATTTATTTTATGTGGATATAAATGATGGATATATTTATTTTTATGTGGATAAAAATGAAAGAATTAAAGCTGAGGTGTTTTATCAGTATTTTGTCGATGTGGAGGTATTAAAAATCATCCGTTTGTGGATTTCGGATATTTTTGGTTTGGAATTTGAAAAAACTTAAAGCTACAAAGTTGTAGAGAATTCGATTTCAGTCAGAATGGACATAAAATTCGTATTTTTCTGATAAACGGTCTATTTTCTATGAATTATTAAAGTTTTGAAAAATAAAATGATTTTTATTAAATTTATGGGGGGACCCACTTTTGGTTGGTGCAACACATGGGCTGCTGAAATTTTCAGCATTGAGGGGTTGGTCTTGGTCATTGATAGCATACGTAGAATTGTTGTTTGAAATATTAATATTTTATTATTTTAGTCTCCTTTGGCGTTCTAGCATTTTCCTATAAATAGAGGGCTAAGTTAGAATTGAAAATCATACCAGAAACAAAGTTTTCTCTCTTTCTCTCTCTATATTATCGAGCGTATTCTTGTGAGTATACTTTGAGTGTTGCTATACGGTGCGAGTTTCTGTCAGCACTATACCCGAAATTCAGTCAGAAGTACGATTATTTTGAGGTAAGGGATGTTATTTTATTCGAAAATGATATTATTTCTTCAATATCATTATGCCGAAATATTGGTTGGAAATTTTTATCAAATTTGGAACTTTTCACGTCGGGGTTACTATTCACGAGTTACTATTCACGAGTTACTATTCACCGAAAAATAAAATTTTCTTCTTTTCGTCCAAAATATCTGTTCTGGGTACTAGCTTTGATTGTATCCATGTTTTGATCATTCTTGAATTCTACTTCACTAAAAATAATTATAAGGTATTTTTGGACATGGATAAATCGAAATACGAATCCGTAATATTGTTATTTTGTTTCACTGGATTCGTTTTCTTTAAGATATTTTTCATCATCCTCAGTCCTAAATGATACTGAATATCTTTGGCCCGTAGTGCAAAGATGAATGATTAACTAATGAATATCTTTGGCCGTAGTGCAAAGATGAACAGGTGTTGAGATGAACATGATCGACCAGTGATACAAGTGAATATCTTTGGCCTGTAGTGCAAAGATGAATATTTGATTAAAGATGGTTATTGATTATTGTTACAGGGATAAAATATTGATGATGGACTTTTAAATCTTAGAAGATAGTAGAACTCATTCTCTACTTGACTCTTCTAATGGTTTGCTGTTTCCGCTGCAGTTATTGATTTAAAACTTGTTGTCTATTGTATTCTATTAGATTTTTTTTTTCCGTTGAAGACTAACGATAATTTGTTCTGTATTATCTTAGTCATAATGTTCTTTACTGGGCTAGTTGAGCTCACCCTTTTCCTTTTTGTTCCATTTTTCTCAGGAGGCGAGAATGTAGCGAGTACTAGTCGGTGTATGGAATGATGGTTCTAGAAGTTATTTTAGTAGTCCTCACCATTTTTGTGAAATAATGTTTCAATAATTGTAATGAGGACTTATTTGAGTGTGGATATTGTCTAAATGATAATATTTGTATTTAAACTCACAGTTCTTGTGTTGTAATAATAAAGATGTAGTTGTTTCTGTACCATGTATTTTGGCGACTCAGAATGGGTGTTGTATACCTATTTTGGGGGCGTCACAGTTGGTATCAGAGCTTAGGGATATGATCTCTGGCGGAGATCGGAGAATAGAACTAGGAGGGGAGAGACGAATAAATCCTTCGCTAGTGTGTCCTACCTAAGCTTACTTATTGGTCAGTCATAATATAGGGGTATTATGTGATTTGTTAATTTATTTAATTAACCTTTGTTTTATGGCAGTATTTAAGAATGGCTGCTGAGAACGTTAACAATGGAGTGTATGAGACTGTGGAACAACCTTTAGTCACAAACCAGGAGAACGTGCAACAGGAAGGCAATATTCCTCCTGTAAACAACACTATCGAGCAAACGATGAACGATGGAATGTTTAGGAGCTTTTTGCAGTTCATGCAAAAGCAGACGAGGGAGACTCGTGTACAAAATACGGGTGGAAATAATGACAACACGCGGTCTGTCACAGCCAAGCAGTTCAAGGAGTTGGGACCACCAGAATTTAAGGGAAAGCCGGATCCGATCATGGCGGAAACATGGGTCAAGCAAATTACCAAGATATTCGATGTCTTGGGATGCACGGAGGAGCAGAAGGTTCCATTCGCTACCTTTATGTTCCGCGGTGAGGCAGACTACTGGTGGGAGTCTGTGAAGCGTACCCAGCCTGACGCACTCAATATGTCCTGGGAAACGTTTCAGAAACTGTTTAATGACAAGTACTTCCCTGAAAGTATTCGCCATATGAAGGAGGTGGAGTTTATCAGACTGGAACAAAACAACATGACGGTGTCCCAGTACGAGGCGAAGTTTGCAGAGTTATCCAGGTTTGCACCTCATTTGGTAGAAAATGAGGAACGTATGACGCGGATGTTTCTGAGAGGTTTAAAACCTGAGATTCGTCAATACCTTATCTCTCATAAATTTTCTCTGTATTCAGACGTTGTCAACAGGGCCCAATTATTAGAGAGAGATAATGAGTATACTCAACCGAGGGACCACAACCAGGGTCATACCGGTGATAGCAATCATCAGAGCGATGATAACCAACGAGGGGGGAAAAATACGAACAAAGGCGGTAACCACTCGGGTAGTCATCGTGGCCATGATAATAGGAGAGGTGAGTCAAGTGGAAATTTCAGAAAGAGGAGATTCAACAATGACGGGAAGACATCAGCAGCAGCACCAACAACAAATTTTAGGGGAGGAGAACGACCGCCAGTTAGATGTTACAAATGCGGGAAAGAGGGACATATCAGCCCAAACTGTCCACAACAATCCAAGGTGTGTTACAACTGTGGGAAGGAAGGCCACATCGCTCGAGATTGTACTATAGCGAAATCAAGTTCAGCGGGAGTGGTGATTCCAAGGGCTGTCCCGGATAAGGCGAAATCAGCAGTTCCTGGAAGAGCGTTTGTCGTAACTGGCCAAAACGTGAGGAACCCGAACGAGGTGATTACGGGTAAGCTAATCTTGAATTCTTGCGAAGTTTATACCTTACTAGATACCGGTTCTACCCATTCTTTTATCTCTCCTGCTTGTGCTCAACGTTTAAACTTGACTCCGGAAAAATTGGACTTTGACTTATCTGTTGAAACTCCGTTAGGTGAAACCTTTGTTACATCTACAGTTTATAAATCTTGCATGATCCAAGTTGGCACAATCACATTACCTATTGATCTTATCTCTTTAAAGATACTTGCTTTTGATGTGATTTTAGGAATTGATTGGTTAACCACTCATCATGCTAAAATTGATTGTTTTCGTAAGGTTGTTAGTTTTCATATTCCTAACCAACCTGTTGTACGAATTCAAACAACTAAACCATTAAAATCAATCACTGTTATATCAAGCCATAAAGCCATTCGTTTATTAAAAAACGGATGTCAAGCTTTCTTAGCCCATGTTATGGATTTGAATAAAGACACGTCAAATTTGAATAATATTCCTGTTGTTATTGACTTTCCTGACGTATTTCCTGAAGAACTTCCCGGTCTACCCCCGGAACGAGAAATTGAATTCTTTATTGATCTTGAACCTGGTACAAAGCCCATTTCTAAAACCCCATATCGAATGGCTCCTATTGAACTTCAGGAGTTAAAGGTCCAACTACAAGAGTTGTTGGACATCGGTTTCATTCGTCCTAGTACATCTCCTTGGGGTGCTCCTGTTTTATTTGTAAAGAAGAAAGACGGGAGTATGCGACTTTGTATTGATTACCGGGAATTAAACCATGTCACTATTAAGAATAGGTATCCGCTACCTCGTATTGATGACCTGTTTGACCAGTTACAAGGAGCACAATTCTTTTCAAAGATCGATCTTCGTTCTGGATATCATCAGCTGAAGGTTAAAACTGAGGATATTCCAAAGACTGCCTTCAGAACTCGGTATGGGCATTATGAATTCCTAGTCATGTCTTTTGGATTGACTAATGCTCCTGCGGCTTTCATGGATATGATGAACCGGGTATTCAAGGATTATTTGGATCAGTTCGTTGTTGTCTTTATTGATGACATCCTCATATATTCCAAAAGCCGTGAAGATCATGAGCATCATTTGAAGCTGGTACTCCAAAGGCTGCGTGAAAATAAGTTATATGCCAAGCTGAAGAAATGCGAGTTCTGGCTTGAGGAAGTAGCATTCCTTGGGCACGTGGTGTCAAAACATGGAGTATCTGTTGACCCGGCGAAGATTGAAGCAATACAAAGTTGGGAGCAACCAAAGACGGTGACCGAAGTACGTAGCTTTCTAGGTTTAGCTGGTTATTATCGAAGATTCGTGGAAGGGTTTTCTCGAATCGCTACCCCATTAACTCAGCTGACTCGGAAAGATGTCAAATTCGTATGGAGCGAGGAATGCGAGAAGAGTTTTCAAGAGCTTAAGAGGAGACTCATTTCGGCACCTGTTCTGACAATACCATCTGGTTCGGATGGATTTGTTATCTACAGTGATGCTTCAAGCAAAGGGTTAGGATGTGTTCTCATGCAACATGGGAAAGTCATAGCCTATGCCTCGCGACAACTCAAAGAATATGAGAGGAATTATCCTACTCATGATTTGGAGTTGGCAGCAGTAGTTTTCGCGTTGAAGATCTGGAGACACTACCTGTATGGGGAGAAAGTGGAGATCTATACAGATCATAAAAGCCTCAAATATTTCTTCACCCAAAAAGAACTCAACATGCGGCAGCGACGTTGGCTCGAGCTGTTAAAAGATTACGATCATACCATCCAATATCATCCTGGAAAAGCAAACGTAGTAGCTGACGCATTGAGTAGAAGATCATATGCAGGTACGAGTGTAATGTTGTTAACACAAAGGCCCATTTTGTATGACTTGCAAAGGATGGAGATAGAGATGAAGGCTCCAAGTACCCACATGATGATATCAAATATACGAGTAGAACCGACTTTAATCGATAAAGTTAAAGCTGCTCAAGCTACGGACATAGAGTTGATGCATATGAAGAAGAAAGTGCAAGAAGGTTCTATTCCAGAAGCAAGAATCGATGAAGAAGGAATACTTCGAGTCCACTCCAGACTTTGTGTTCCTAACGATTCTGATTTGAAGTACAAGATCATGATGGAAGCACACAATACACCATTTGCAATCCATCCTGGAAGTACCAAAATGTATCGTGATCTTCGACATACATTTTGGTGGAATAATATGAAGAGAGAGATTGCAAAATTTATCTCGAGGTGTTTAACTTGTCAACGTGTAAAGGCGGAACATCAAGTGCCAAAGGGTCCATTGCAATCACTTGAGATTCCGAAATGGAAGTGGGAACACATTACCATGGATTTCGTTACGGGTCTTCCCACGGTTTCTCAAGGCATAAATGCTATTTGGGTTATTGTTGATAGATTAACCAAGTCTGCTCATTTCTTGCCGATACGGGAGACTTATTCCCTTGAACGTCTTGCTCGTATATACGTAGATGAGATTGTGAGACTGCATGGCATGCCAGTATCCATAGTTTCGGATCGTGACCCAAGATTCACTTCAAGATTTTGGGTTAGCTTGCAAAAAGCTATGGGTACAGATTTACGATTTAGTTCGGCATACCATCCTCAAACGGACGGACAATCAGAGAGGACTATTCAAACTCTTGAAGATCTATTAAGACTTTGTGTCCTAGATTTCAAAGGGAGTTGGGATAAGTACCTACCATTGGTGGAATTCTCTTACAATAACAGTTATCAGGCAAGTATAGGTGTGGCCCCATTTGAAGCATTATATGGACGAAAGTGTCGCTCTCCAGTATGCTGGGACGAGGTGGGTGAAGCAACGTTGTTGGGACCAGAGTTGGTACGCATGACTACAGAGAAGATCCAAACGATTCGACAACGTATACAAACGGCACAGGATCGACAAAAGAGTTATGCGGATCTTCATCGAAAGGACGTGGAATTTGACATTGGGGATCATGTATTGTTGCGTGTGGCTCCATGGAAAGGAGTTACAAGATTTGGAAAGAGAGGAAAGCTCAATCCACGATTTATTGGTCCATTTCAGATTCTTGACCGAATAGGAAATGTGGCTTATAGACTCGCGTTACCTCCAAGTATGTCTCGTGTTCATAATGTTTTTCATATATCTGTGTTACGTAAATATGTGAAAGACCCAGACCACGTTATTGAGTTAGAACCGGACGAGATAGCTGAAGACTTAACATACGAAGAGGTACCTGTCAAAATCTTGGATAGAAAGGAGCATGTCCTACGCACGAAGGTCATACCACAAGTTAAAGTTTTGTGGAGAAACCATGCTATTGAGGAAATGACCTGGGAGTTAGAAACGGAAATGAAAGCGAGGTATCCTCATCTTTTCGAAACACCAGGTACGTACATCAATTTCGAGGACGAAATTTCATAAGGAGGGGAGGTTGTAAGACCCCAAATTATTAATAAATAAAATTTAAATTTCCTCTATTTATTATTTTGAAATAGTAAGTGTTAAATTGATTAATGAGGTTAGTTATGGGTAAAATGCGCAAATATTTCAAATAAGCAGGTGGTTATAAAATATTCATTGTTGTCGGGGAATATTCGTTTGGTCGTGGAATATTCTTCCTGTCGGGGAATATTCGTACGACGGCGCAGTCTTTTGTGGGCCCCATAACGGAAAGCGATTGGATGAAGAAAACGACAAGTATATGTTGTTTATTAATAACGGCGTAGTTGCTACCGTTAATACTGTTGGAATACCCGGTGGTTAAAACTCAGTGTTACGCGTTGTTACACAGTAGCACACTGATTGCACCAATTATTGATTCTTACGTAAGAAGGCACTACTCAATAATGGTTACAGTAATTACTGTTCAGTATTTTATTTTATTGATTTAATAATTGCTGCGTTGATATTTTATATTACTGTTGTTTCAATAATTGTCACTACACAGTATTTCCCATTATCAGATCAATAATTCATATTATTTGAATAATATTATTATATAACATTATTGGCAATGTCTAGAAAGTTCTGTCTAAGGAGAGGTTTGGTCATCTAATTGCGCGCCAGTAAGGAGAAATCCTTATTGGAAAGCCCCCTCTTTCCTGGGAACGGCCTGGTTGTCATAAATGTGATTCTGTAATATTATTTGTGAATAATTAATTATTGATTCATATGATAAAGAAATATTTATTTTATGTGGATATAAATGATGGATATATTTATTTTTATGTGGATAAAAATGAAAGAATTAAAGCTGAGGTGTTTTATCAGTATTTTGTCGATGTGGAGGTATTAAAAATCATCCGTTTGTGGATTTCGGATATTTTTGGTTTGGAATTTGAAAAAACTTAAAGCTACAAAGTTGTAGAGAATTCGATTTCAGTCAGAATGGACATAAAATTCGTATTTTTCTGATAAACGGTCTATTTTCTATGAATTATTAAAGTTTTGAAAAATAAAATGATTTTTATTAAATTTATGGGGGGACCCACTTTTGGTTGGTGCAACACATGGGCTGCTGAAATTTTCAGCATTGAGGGGTTGGTCTTGGTCATTGATAGCATACGTAGAATTGTTGTTTGAAATATTAATATTTTATTATTTTAGTCTCCTTTGGCGTTCTAGCATTTTCCTATAAATAGAGGGCTAAGTTAGAATTGAAAATCATACCAGAAACAAAGTTTTCTCTCTTTCTCTCTCTATATTATCGAGCGTATTCTTGTGAGTATACTTTGAGTGTTGCTATACGGTGCGAGTTTCTGTCAGCACTATACCCGAAATTCAGTCAGAAGTACGATTATTTTGAGGTAAGGGATGTTATTTTATTCGAAAATGATATTATTTCTTCAATATCATTATGCCGAAATATTGGTTGGAAATTTTTATCAAATTTGGAACTTTTCACGTCGGGGTTACTATTCACGAGTTACTATTCACGAGTTACTATTCACCGAAAAATAAAATTTTCTTCTTTTCGTCCAAAATATCTGTTCTGGGTACTAGCTTTGATTGTATCCATGTTTTGATCATTCTTGAATTCTACTTCACTAAAAATAATTATAAGGTATTTTTGGACATGGATAAATCGAAATACGAATCCGTAATATTGTTATTTTGTTTCACTGGATTCGTTTTCTTTAAGATATTTTTCATCATCCTCAGTCCTAAATGATACTGAATATCTTTGGCCCGTAGTGCAAAGATGAATGATTAACTAATGAATATCTTTGGCCGTAGTGCAAAGATGAACAGGTGTTGAGATGAACATGATCGACCAGTGATACAAGTGAATATCTTTGGCCTGTAGTGCAAAGATGAATATTTGATTAAAGATGGTTATTGATTATTGTTACAGGGATAAAATATTGATGATGGACTTTTAAATCTTAGAAGATAGTAGAACTCATTCTCTACTTGACTCTTCTAATGGTTTGCTGTTTCCGCTGCAGTTATTGATTTAAAACTTGTTGTCTATTGTATTCTATTAGATTTTTTTTTCCGTTGAAGACTAACGATAATTTGTTCTGTATTATCTTAGTCATAATGTTCTTTACTGGGCTAGTTGAGCTCACCCTTTTCCTTTTTGTTCCATTTTTCTCAGGAGGCGAGAATGTAGCGAGTACTAGTCGGTGTATGGAATGATGGTTCTAGAAGTTATTTTAGTAGTCCTCACCATTTTTGTGAAATAATGTTTCAATAATTGTAATGAGGACTTATTTGAGTGTGGATATTGTCTAAATGATAATATTTGTATTTAAACTCACAGTTCTTGTGTTGTAATAATAAAGATGTAGTTGTTTCTGTACCATGTATTTTGGCGACTCAGAATGGGTGTTGTATACCTATTTTGGGGGCGTCACAATGTCCTTTGGATTGACTAATGCTCCTGCTGCCTTCATGGATATGATGAACCGGGTATTCAAGGAATATTTGGATCATTTTGTGGTCGTCTTTATTGATGACATCCTTATTTATTCCAAAAGCCGTGAAGATCATGAGCAACACTTGAGGCTGGTACTCCAAAAGCTTCGTGAATACAAGCTTTATGCCAAGTTGAAGAAATGCGAGTTCTGGCTGGAGGAGGTAGCATTCCTTGGGCACGTAGTATCAAGTCGTGGAATATCGGTTGACCCGGCAAAGATTGAAGCTATTCAAAGCTGGGAGCAACCTAAATCAGTGACCGAGGTACGTAGCTTTCTTGGTTTAGCTGGTTATTATCGGAGATTCGTGGAAGGATTTTCTCGAATCGCTACTCCATTAACTCAGCTGACTCGGAAAGATACAAAGTTTGGTTGGAGCGAAGAATGTGAGCAGAGTTTTCAAGAACTCAAGAGGAGACTCATTTCAGCACCTGTTCTAACAATACCATCTGGCTCGGAGGGATTTGTCATCTACAGTGATGCTTCGAGCAAAGGGTTGGGATGCGTTCTCATGCAACATGGAAAAGTCATAGCCTATGCATCAAGACAACTCAAGGAATATGAGAGAACTTATCCTACTCATGATCTAGAGTTGGCAGCTGTTGTCTTTGCACTTAAAATTTGGAGGCATTACTTGTATGGAGAGAAAGTGGAGATCTTTACGGATCATAAAAGCCTCAAATATTTCTTCACTCAAAAGGAACTCAACATGCGACAACGACGTTGGCTTGAACTGTTGAAAGATTATGATCATACCATTCAATACCATCCTGGAAAAGCGAACGTGGTAGCTGACGCATTAAGTAGAAGATCATATGCAGGTACAAGTGCAATATTAACAACGCAAAGGCCCATTTTGTGTGACTTGCAAAGGATGGAGATAGAGTTGAAGACTCCAGGGACCCATGTGATGATGGCGAATATACGAGTAGAACCGACTTTAATCGATAAAGTTAAAGCTGCTCAAGCTACAGACCTGGAGCTGATGCATATGAGGAAGAAAGTGCAAGAAGGTGTTATGCCGGAAGCAAGAATCGATGAGGAAGGAATACTTCGAGTCAACTCCAGACTTTGTGTTCCTAACAACCCTGATTTAAAGTATGAAATCATGATGGAGGCGCACAACACACCGTTTGCAATCCATCCTGGAAGTACCAAAATGTATCATGATCTTCGTCATACATTTTGGTGGAGCAATATGAAGAGAGAGATAGCGTTGTTTATCTCAAGGTGTCTAACTTGTCAACGAGTCAAAGCGGAGCATCAAGTACCAAAAGGTCCATTGCAACCACTTGAAATTCCAGAATGGAAGTGGGAGCACATTACCATGGATTTCGTTACCGGTCTTCCAGGGTTTCTCAAGGTATTGATGCGATTTGGGTCATTGTTGATAGATTGACCAAGTCTGCTCATTTCTTACCGATACGAGAAACTTATACACTTGAACGTCTTGCTCGTATGTACATAAACGAGATTGTAAGACTGCATGGTATGCCAGTATCCATAGTTTCTGACCGAGACCCAAGATTCACTTCACGATTTTGGGTTAGTTTACAAAAAGCTATGGGCACGGAGTTACGATTTAGTTCAGCATATCATCCTCAGACGGACGGACAATCAGAGAGGACTATTCAAACTCTTGAAGATCTATTAAGACTCTGTGTCTTTGACTTCAAGGGAAGTTGGGACAAGTTCTTACCATTGGTGGAGTTTTCCTACAACAACAGTTATCAAGCAAGTATTGGCATGGCTCCATTCGAAGCATTGTATGGAAGAAAATGTCGTTCTCCAGTATGCTGGGATGAGGTGGGCGAAGCAACGTTGTTGGGACCGGAGTTGGTACGTATGACTACAGAAAAGATTCAAACGATCCGACAACGTATAAAAACCTCACAAGATCGACAAAAGAGTTATGCTGATCTTCATCGAAAGGACGTGGAATTTGATGTAGGAGATCATGTGTTCTTACGTGTTGCTCCATGGAAAGGTGTTACGAGATTTGGAAAGAGTGGAAAGCTAAATCCTCGATTCATCGGTCCATTTTTAATCCTCGATCGAGTAGGAACTGTGGCTTATAGACTCGCTTTACCGCCAAGTATGTCTCGTGTTCATAACGTTTTCCACATATCAATGTTACGCAAATATGTGGAAGACCCGAACCACATTATTGAGTTAGAACCGGACGAAATAGCGGAGGATTTGACGTATGAAGAAGTTCCTGTTCAAATCTTGGATAAGAAGGAACATATTCTACGCTCCAAGGTTATACCTCAAGTCAAAGTTTTGTGGAGAAACCACGATGTTGAGGAAATGACTTGGGAGTTAGAATCAGAAATGAAATCAAGGTATCCTTACCTCTTCGACATACCAGGTACGTACCCTAATTTCGAGGGCGAAATTTCATAAGAAGGGGAGGTTGTAAGACCCCAATTTTTTTATAAATAAAGATGAATTTTCCATAAATATCATTTTTGAATATTATGGAGTTAATTTGATATAATGTTATAGTTGTGGGTAATATTTATAAATTTTGCAAAGTAAGCAAGTTGTTATAAAATATTCGTTTGGTCGGAGAATATTCTTTTTGTCGGGGAATATTCGTACGACGGCACAATCATTGGTGGACCCCACAACGGAATTATTGTCGGATTGAGAAAACGACAGAATTATCTTTCTATAAAAATAACGGCTGAGGTGTTACCGTTAAAACCGTTAAAACTGTTGAACTACTCGGTAGTAAAAGTACAGTAATACGCGTGGTTGCATAGTAGCACACGGTATTGATTATTGATGCTTACGTGAGAAGTCACTCAGCTATACTCAATTATTGCTACAGTAATTGCTGCATCATATCTCTTAAATTATTGTCATAGTATCATCTGTATAATATGTTATATTATTGAGACGTTATGGTAAGTTTGGTTATTTTATGGGGGGACATATGTCATCATCTAAGAGTCTCTTCGTCAATAGTAATTACCGTCGTCAATAGTAATTACCTTCGTCAATAGTATTTACCTTGGTCAATAGTATTTACCTTGGTCAATAGTAATTACCTTCGTCAATAGTATTTACCTTGGTCAATAGTATTTACCTTGGTCAATAGTAGTTGTCCCTTCAATATTACCAAGAGTCATTTGACCCTTCGTTAAGACCAAGAGTCATTTGACCCTTCGTTAAGACCAAGAGCCACCCTCAGTTTTTCTATAAATAGAGGCCTAGGGCTTCATTATTTTTCACGAATTCATTCAAGCTATAGAGAGAGAAAGTATAGAGAGAATAAGAGAGAGAGAGACTAAAAGTATTCTGCTACATCGCTTTTCCAATATCCAGTTCTTTTAAGGTAGGGAATATTATTTCTTTTATATTCATGAAGAGAACTTCTGTTATTCCATTTGTTATTATTCTGTTGGAATAACCAGTATACGCGGTCTACCCTATACTTGGTGACATTCTTCTATTATTCTGTTGGAACATCCTGTCTGTGTGTTTTACACCGGACCTGGTTCCGTTTATTATTCTGTTGGAACATCCTGTCTGTGTGTTTTACACCGGACCTGGTTCCGTTTTATTATTATTCTGTTGGAATATCCTGTCTGTGTGTTTTACACCGGACCTGGTTCCATTATTTATTATTCTGTCGGAATATCCTGTCTGTGCGTTTACGCCGGACCTGGTTCCATTATTTATTATTCTATTGGAATAACCTGTCTGTGCGGTCTATCGCATGCATGGTGATTTCTTTTGTTATTCAATTCTTTATTGTACTCAGTTGGTTAAGTTTTGACTTCTATACTCCATGAAATTTGTGGAATATCCTTGATAGTTGCGTTTCATCCAGTATCTTTTCAAGAAAATATTCTTCTAAGCATTCTTGAATTTTACTCCACAATGCAGTATCATGTTGACAATTTGGACGTTGTTAATTCCTGGATAAATTAATTCTTGAACTTGTTTTATTGAATTCTTATATCATTGTCATCATCCTCATGTTTATAAAATGTTGAAAGTCATCTGTGGCCTGTATTGCATAGATGGACTTGGTATGATTATGACCAGGGATTATTCGGTATAATCATGACCGTAATGTTACAAATGATGTGGTAAAAGTCCTCATTGGCCCGTAGTGCATTGATGGACAGTTGTTGGCATGATCATGACCATTAATGAATATACGAATATCCTTGGCCGTAGTGCAGGGGTGATTCGATGATGTGGATTATTTTATTAAGCTGAGTCTCAGCGATCACAGTGTTGAAAAACTTTTTAAATCATAAAAGATAGTAGAGTTTATTTTCTACTTGACTCTTTTAATGGATTGCTTGTTCCGCTACAGTTAAACTTGATGTCTATTATATTTTATCAGTTTAACATTGTTGAAGGCTAATGATAATTTATTCTGCATTATCTTAGTCATAATATTTCTTACTGGGCTAGTTGAGCTCACCCTTTCTTTCACTGTTCTCTTCAGGAAATGAGAACGTAGCTGGGACAAGTCGGGGTACGGAGTGATGGTCCGAATGATAGTATTAGTTAGTAGTCCTCACTATTCTATGTAATGGTGTGTTAATAAATGTAATGAGGACTCCTTTTGAGTATGAATACTCTCTAGAAGATAATATTTGTATTCAAACTCACAGTTTATGTTTTGTCGTATTGTACACGACAGTTGTATTATTAAGTTGTATTTGTATTCTGTACTATGTATCTGACGACTCAAGATGGGTGATGTATACCTAATTTTGGGGGCGTCACAGGAAGGGCATATTGCGCTTAACTGTCCGAGTCCGAAGAAAAACCATGGATGCTTTGTGTGTGGGTCAACTGACCACATGGCAAAGAACTGCCCAAAAAAGGGGAATGACGGGAGTAAGGGCGCCAATAGTGATAAGTTAACTATTGGGGGTCCAGCACAGCCGGGTAGGCCGATGGCCCGTACCTTTAATATGACCGTCCAAGATGCGATGGCCTCGGGGGACGTAGTTATAGGTATTATTCCTATCAATGATCTTAATGCATACGTGCTGTTTGATTCGGGTGCTACCTGTTCGTTTATCACATGTGATTTTGCTAGATGATTAGGATTACTTTCCGAAAAATTGCCTATACCTTTAAACATTAAGGTAGCAAACGAAGAGATAATTCCTGTTGAAGATATTCATAAGAGTTATTGCGTAGACATTCGAGGTTGTAAATTGCCTGTAGATTTGATACCGATAAAGTTAGGGGAATTCGACGTAATCCTCGGAATGGATTGGCTGGTTAACCATGGGGCAATAATAGATTGTCAAAAGAAATGTATAAATATTAAAACATTAAGACAACCTCAGGTAATATTTTATTAGAATAAATCGCCTGGACATTCGTGTTGTCTTACCATGACACAAACTAGGAAATTATTGAGGAAAGGGTGTGTAGGCTATTTGTGTCATGTGGTTGATACCCAGAGAGTGGGATCGACCATGGAACAAATACCTATAGTGAGTGAATTCATGGACGTATTTTTGAGTGAGTTGCCGAGTCTTCCACCAGATAGAGAGACCGAATTCGTAATAGACATTGTGCCAGGAGCGGCACCAGTTTCCAGGGCACCGTATCGTATGGCGCCAATGGAGATGAAGGAGTTGATGGTGCAATTGCAAGAACTGTTGGACAGGAAATACATTCAATCGAGTGTTTCGCCGTGGGGACCACCGGTATTGTTTGTCAAGAAGAAGGATGGGTCGTTAAGACTTTGTATCGATTACCGAGAGTTGAACAAGTTAACAATAAAGAATAAGTATCCATTGCCCAGGATCGATGATCTTTTTGATCAGTTAAAGGGGGCAAAGTATTTCTCTAAAATAGATTTAAGGACGGGGTATCATCAGCTGAAGGTTAGAAATGAAGACATGCCAAAGACAACATTCAGGACTCGTTATGGTCATTACGAGTTTCTGGTGATGTCATTTGGGTTGACTAATGCACCTGCTGCATTTATGGATATGATGAACAGAGTGTTCAAACAATATTTAGACAAGTTTGTCGTGGTGTTTATTGATGATATTCTTGTCTATTCTAAGACACCAGAAGATCATGCTGAACACCTAAGAATAGTGTTGGAGACACTAAGGAAGTAGAAGTTATATGCGAAGTTCACTAAGTGTGAATTTTTGCGAGAGAGGGTATAATTTTTAGGACATGTAATTGACCATGAGGGGATTTCAGTAGATCCAGCCAAGGTGGAAGCCATGATGAACTGGGAACAACCGAAAATGCCGATCGAGGTGCGGAGTTTCTTAGGGTTAGCGGGTTACTATCGAATATTCATTCAAGATTTTTTGAAGATAGCTACTCCGTTGACTAACTTGACAAGGAAGACGGTGAAATACGCGTGGACTGAGAATTGTGAGAACAGTTTTCATGAACTGAAGAAGAGATTAAGTGAAGCGCCTGTTTTGTCATTACCCGATGACACATGAAATTTTGTGGTTTATAGCGATGCTTCGCATAGAGGATTGGGTTGCGTGCTCATGCATCATGGCAAGGTCATTGCGTATGCATCTAGGCAGTTGAAGGATTATGAGAAAGTTTACTCTACTCATGATCTGGAACTGGCCGCTGTAGTTTTTGCCTTAAAGATATGGCGACATTATTTTTATGGGAAAAAGTGTGAGATATACCCGGACCACAAGAGTCTAAAATATATCTTTACATAGAAGGAGTTGAATATAAGACAGAGGAGATGGTTGGAGTTGATAAAGGATTATGATTGTGAAATCATGTATCACCCTGGAAAAGCCAAGTAGTGGCCGACGCCTTAAGTAGAAAGGGTTGGGAGAAGTTGTCTATGTTAACGGCTCAAACTGAGTTAATAACAGAGATATCTGGGATGGAGTTAGAGGTGAAGTTGTCAAGTGAAGCGGATCAAAGACTATTTACGATGGAGATTCAATCTACCATCGTAGAGCGAGTTAAGGAGGTGCAGCTCAAAACTGATGAGTGTGACCAGATGAAGAATAGGGTGACGAATGAAAAAGATATTAAGTACAGTATTGATAATGAGGGACTATTAAGATTTGAGGAAATAATTTGGTTTCCAAATGAGACGGAATTAAAGGAGCAAGTTTTACAAGAGGCTCACAGTTCAAGTTACTCAATTCATCCTGGTAGCACTAAGTTGTATCAAGACCTTCTACAGAGTTTTTGGTGGCCGAATATGAAGAGAGAAATAGCCGAGGATGTGAGTAGGTGCTTGACTTGTCAGAAAGTTAAGGTTGAACATCAACAACCAAGTGGCATGTTAAAGTCATTGGAAATTCCAGAGTGGAAGTGGGAGCACATCACGATGGACTTTGTGGTGGGACTTCCGACAACTCAGAAGGGGTATGATGCGATTTGGGTAATAGTGGACCGGTTGACGAAGTCAGCTCACTTTTTGCCGATTCGGGTTAAGTATAATTTAGATCAATTAACTAAACTTTATGTTAAAGAAAAATTATTTCCAGACATTGAGTACCAGTTTCGATTGTGTCAGATCGTGACCCACGATTCACATCGAATTTTTAGAGAAGTCTGCAAGAGCAGTTGGGGATGCAGTTGAAGTTAAGTACGACATATCATCCACAAACCGATGGACATAGCGAGAGGACAATTCAGACATTAGAAGATATGTTAAGATCTTGCGTCATGAATTTCAAGGGTAGTTGGGATGATCATCTACCATTAGTAGAGTTTGCGTATAACAACAGTTATCATGCAAGCATTGGTATGCCGCTTTACGAAGCTTTGTGCGGAAGGAAGTGTCGAACGCCATTGTATTTGGATGAAGTGGGAGAACGCCGAATGCTCGGACCAGAATTGGTGCAGCAAACAACAAATATAGTGAAACTAATATGAATGCATTTGGTAGCAGTTCAAGACAGACAAAGGAAGTTTAAAAATTTGTTGAGTAAATAGGGAGTTTGAGGTAGGCTCGTACGTATTTCTGAAGGTATCTCCCTGGAAAGGAAAGATACGCTTTGAAAAGAAGGGAAAGTTAAGTCCCAGGTTTATAGGACCTTTTGTGATATTAGAAAAAGTTGGAGGGGTGGCTTACGTGGTAGCATTACCTCCAGACCTAGAACGAATACATAACGTGTTTCACGTATCGGTATTACGACCCTATAAGCCTGATTACAAACACGTAATAGAGTATGAACCGATTCATATCGAGGAGGATTTAACCTATGAGGAGATGCCAATTCAAATCATCGATCAAAAAGAGCAAGTTCTGCGAAACAAAGTTATACCGTCTGTAAAGGTGTTATGTGTGACACCACCAAATCCGGGTACTTCGATTCCACGGGATTTGGTGTTCACTGTACAAGCATCATGTATCTATCTACCCATAAATAATATCAAACCATACAATAGATAGAAATCATAAAAAATCTCTTCCCTTAAGGGTTACATCAACTGAATCATAAATAAATCCCAGGTTACTCTAACCTTAAAACATCTGTGCGGAATTCTAAATAAATAAGTCTTAACATCAACATAACTCAAGTCTTAAACAAATATATCAGTTAAAAAAAATAACAGGTCTTCATCATTTGCTAACTTTGCCCTTGCCTTTACTAGTGGAGGGTTCATCGCTTCTTTCATTCTTAACTGCAATGTTATTATTAAGCAAGAGTGAGCACAAATGCCCACAAGTATAAAAAAAAAATGAAACAACAGTATAATAACATGCGAATAATCAACGACATCTGAATAAAGCTCAACTTTTGAATCAAGAATAAATAACATGAATCAAAAGAATACTAAGGGTCATAAGACCTTGAACTATGTCCTAGGTTAACAAGGGTTATACTTGAAACCTTTAACAGTCATAAGACTATGGACCTTCTTCTCGTACTTAGGGGGATCAGCCCTTAGTACCATACTGTGCACAATATCTTAACGCTAAAGCGTAAATAAATCCCTTTGCAGGGTTGTTCATCTCAGTTTGACATTCGAGTCCGTACCAAAGGAAGTTTGGATTGGATAATTCATCAAGGGTTCTGAAATTTAGAACGCTCATCAACTAAGGACTAGTTGAATCAATAAGGTTCACTAGTCTAATAAGGTTCAACAATAATTGATATTCGATTTGAATAACAACCTCAAAAGTATACAATAGGACAATTATTATATAACTGAATCATGCTTTGGAAAGATAATTAATCTTTAATATCATGCTTGAACTTGAATAATAACAAGGATAATTTATTCAAGGTAAATAATAAACTTGAACAATAATGACAAGTAGGGTTAGGAAAACTTGCTCAACATAAAAGTAACGTTTAAGTTTAAATAAACTTGCTCAATAGAATGGAGTTAGGGATAGGATACTTTCCTCGTGCGTAGATTACACTTTAACTAAGCACGTTCTTTGAATTAAATCCTACATACCATTCACATTTACAATACCAGTTAATTACGACTTAACTAATCAACATAAACACATTCTCTTTGTCTACTTGATTTATTGACTATACTAAATCACTTTATCACATTTACTGCCACATAAAACCACTTCATGAATAATAATCTAATTATGAAATCAATAATTTAATCCACATGTAATTATGTTATTTACATGTTATACAACTATCTTATCATCACATTATTCTTCTAACATGTTTACATGTTCATTACAATAATCCACTAACACATTGTTAGACTTAAACATTTTTAAAATCTCATTTCTGAGTTTTCTGGGGAGTGGCGCTGCGGCGCCACGTTTGAACTGGCCCTTGGCGCTGCGGCGCCATAGCGATGCGGCGCGGTGGCGCTGCGGCGCGGTGGCGCTGCGGCGCGGGAAATGAACAGGCAGCCGGCGCTGCGGCGCGGCGTACCAGGTACAGAAATGGCAGTTCGCGAAAATCGCAGAACTTGCCAATTTCTCCCAATTTCTTAAAGTTCTACTCGAAATTAAACATACCCATATGCTATAATTTATATATAATCATTATCCAACATTTATATACTGACAAAACCAATTTTAAACAGTTATTAACAGATTTAAAGCCTAACAAAATTACTGACTTTGATGTTCGTGAAGTTTAGAAAACTTTATATGAAAATTCTCCCTACGGATTCGTTATAACACCGAATCCGTTCATTTAAACTCCGATCTCTCTGTATCGACATGCTCAATAATGTAAGGGTGTAAATTTTAGGGATAATATATAATCAATACATCAATTATCACATATAAGGCCATATGGCCATATCACGTACTCTGTTTATTTTGAAATAACATATGTACGACATGTTTTCACAACACTGATGTTATGGTTTGCAACATATATATAATTAAATACGATTTGATATACCATAACACAATTTCTCACTTCACAGAGGTTAACATAATATATGAAAGCCATAATCATAATACTTAAAAAGACGTGAAATAAGAATTTGGATTTGGACAAAATTACCCAGAGTATGAATGAGTAGAATTAAAACCTTCTCAATTAATCCTTTAATTCACACAACTTACACTCTCCTTCAAAAATTTCTAAATCTCTCTCTGTGATGCTATGCCAGACTTAACAAATGAAGAAAAGAAAAGACGTTTCTAGAAATTTGATGTGAAGCGCGGATCCCTATCGGAAACAATAGACACCGGCACTCCGTGCCTCGAAATAATCTCTTTCACATATAATCTTGCCAACTGATCTAAGTTAAATCTGATTTTGATAGGAAGGAAGTGCGCGGATTTCGTAAGTCGGTCAACGATAACCCATACTACGTCGTAGCCTTTCTGGGTCGTCGGAAGGCCAACCACGAAGTCTATCGTAATATGTTCCCATTTCCATTCTGGGATCTCCAACGGTTGTAGCAATCCACTCGGTCTCTGATGTTCTGCTTTAACTTTCTGACATGTCAGGCATTTGGCAACACATTCTGCAACATCACGTTTCAAATTCGGCCACCAGAAATGTTGTCGAAGATTTTGGTACATTTTTGTACTACTAGGGTGAATCGAATATCTTGAATTATGAGCCTCGCTCAGAATTTCTTCCTTAATTTCTTGTACTGGCGGAACCTAAATTCTGCTTTCAAATCTCAATATTCCTTCCTTATCCATCTTAAATCTTGGTTCAGTTCCTTCAGATATCTTCGATGTTACCTTTTTGCATTCATCATCCTGAAGCTGAGTCTCCTTCACTCTATCTAGTAGAGTTATACCAAATTGCATCTAAAATAGCTTCTCATCAATTTCTATAGGATACTTCACTTCTAACTCCAGTTTCTCCATATCTGCAATTAGCTCCTGCTGAGCAGTCAACATCATCAATTTCTCACGACCCTTTCTACTTAAGGCGTCGACGACCACATTAGCCTTACCCGGATGGTATAAAATCTCACAGTCATAATCCTTGATTAATTCCAACCATCTTCTTTGACGCATATTCAAATCTTTCTGTGTAAAAATATATTTCAGACTCTTATGGTCCGTATATATTTCACACTTCTCCCCTTATAGATAGTGCCTCCAAATTTTCAAAGCAAAAACAACTGCAGCTAACTCCAAATCATGGGTTGGGTAACCCTTCTCGTAATCCTTCAACTGCCGTTATGCATACGCAATGACTTTGCCGTTTTGCTTCAGCACACAACCAAGTCCTTTATGCGACGCATCACTAAAAATAAAAAAATTTCCTGTATCATCCGGAAGAGATAACACAGGCGCTGAACTCAACCTCTTCTTTAATTCTTGAAAACTCTCCTCACACTTCTCCGTCCAAACAAATTTCACAGCTTTTCGAGTTAAATTCGTTAACGGAGTTGCGATCTTAGAAAAATCTTGTATGACTCTTCTATAATATCCTGCTAATCCAAGAAAACTTCTTACTTCTGACGGTGTTCTCGGCTGATCCCAGTTAATCACAGCTTCTACTTTGGATGGATCTACCGAATTTCCATCTTTATCGATTACGTGACCAATAAATTATACTCTCTCGATCCAGAATTCGCATTTCGAAAATTTAGCATACAACTTCTCCCTTCTCAATACTTCCAACGTTAACCTCAAGTGTTCTTCATGTTCCTCTTTGGTTTTGGAATATACCAAAATGTCGTCAATAAATACCACCACGAATTTGTCCAAAAACGGCTTGAATACACCATTCATTAGTCCCATAAATGCTGCAGGAGCATTTGTAGGACCAAACGACATTACAAAAAACTCATAATGACCATATCGTGTTTGGAACGCTGTCTTCGGTACATCCTCTGGCCTCACCTTCAGTTGGTGATAACCACTCCTCAAGTCAATCTTAGAAAAGTATTTTGCTCCCTTCAATTGATCAAACAGATCATCGATCCTTGGTAATGGATATCTGTTCTTAATCGTGACCTTATTTAATTCTCCGTAGTCAATGCAGAGCCTCATCGATCCGTCCTTCTTTTTCACGAACAACACCGGCGCTCCCCATGGCGATACGCTCGGTTGAATGCACTTTTTGTCCAACAATTCTTGTAGTTGTACCATTAATTCCATCATCTCTACTGGCGCCATTCGGTATGGTGCCTTCGATATTGGAGCAGTTCCGGGCGCTAAATCAATCACAAAGTCTACTTCTCTATCTGGTGGAAATCCTGGCAAATCGTCTGGAAATACATCGACGAAGTCCCTCATAATCGGTATCTCTTCTACTTTCGAATTCTCTTTTCGACTGTCGATTATGTAAGCTAAATATCCTACACAGCCTTGTCTTAATAACTTCCTGGCCTGCAATATCGTCAGACAACTCGCTTGTCTAGGCGACTTGCTACCATAAAACACAACCTTTGACGGAGTCATAAGGTTAATACGCTTCTTTTGGCATTCAATTACAGCCCCATAATTGGATAGCCAATCCATACCCAATATAACGTCGAATTCCCCCAATCGAATAGGGATAAGATCTACGATCATGATATTACCCTTAATATCCACTCTACAATTCTTATACACATGCTTAACAGGAATTATCTCTCTATTCGCAATTTCTATAATCATGGGATATTCCAATTCATCCTTAAGAAAATCTAAACTATTAGCAAAGTCATCGGATATAAAGGAAAAAGTAGCACCCGAATCAAATAAAACGTAAGCATTAATTTCATTGATCGGAATGATACCTGACACCACCTCACGAGACTGGATTGCATCCTGCACCGTCATATTGAAAGTTCTGGCGGTTGGTCGGTTTGTTGCAGGTGGTCCGGTGATGGTTAAGGTATTTCCACTACTATTTTCCCAGTTTCCTCCTTGTCCTGATCCTCCCGATCCCTTCTTGGGATAGTCTCTTGCTAAATGATCTTTCGAACCATAGTTGAAACAAGCACCCTTCTTTGGGTTTGGACAATTTGGTGCTATGTGGCCTTCCTGACCACAATTGTAGCACACTCTCTTTCCCTTCAAACAAACTCCTAGATGTGCCTTGCTGCAAGTCGGACATGCTTCTATCTTCTTTTTCTGCCCTCCGTGTTGACTTCCAGCTGTCGAGTTATCCGTCCACTTCCTCTTTTGATTATTATTATTCCCAGTATTACTTCCACCAGTCTTGTTATTACCTTCATTCTCACTCTTTTTCTTTTTCTGTTCTTGGTTGTACTTTGTCACTGCATCACTTCCTCCTTCCGCGAGAATGGCCTTTTCCAAAACTCCCGCAAACGTGTTAAGTTGAAACATTGATACCTTGCTGTATACCCAAGGCTTCAGTCCTTGTTCGAATCGTCTGGCTTTCCTCTCGTCAGTGTGTACTTGATACGGGGCAAACCTTGCTAATTCATCGAATTTAGCCGCGTATTCAGGCACGCTTGTGTTTCCCTGTTTCAGTTCCAGAAATTGCACCTCCATCTGATTCTACGAACTAGCTGGGAAATACATTTCGAAAAACATTTCTTTGAATCTCTCCCACGTAATTACACCTTCACCTCCTCGCATCTTGTTTGCCTGCCACCAGTAGCTAGCCTCAGACTTCAGCATAAATGTCGCAAAAACGGTCTTCTGATCTTCTCGAACCCTAGCAACGTCGAAAACCTTCTCCATTTCCATCACCCACGTTTGAGCCTCGATCGGGTTTCTGGAACCTTTGAACTCTGGCTGTCCCACCGCCTTAAAATCTTTAAACGTTGTGCTAGGTGGAGCTTGCGGTTGGTTATTCATGACTCCAGTTAGTAAATTAACTAGCTGTTGAACTGGATTAACGTTGGCATTATTGTTATTATTGGTTGACCCTTCCTGAGTCGGTTGACGTTGTTGTCTTCTCCTTGGCGGCATTTTTCTGCTAAATAAACGTTTATTAGAACTTTATTTATTTCTCTACATAGTTAAGACATTACTCAACAATTTAACATATCACTTAACACATCATCTCAAACAACTTGATATCTTTTCATTCAAATAAAAAGTTTTAACATTAAACTATAGCATACTGCTATTTACATCATCTATCCTGGAATAAAGAATCCACATGATTTAAAATATTCAAATATTAACATATTCCTTAGTTCATAAACACATCAGAATTTACATAAAACTATATAAGTCTTTCACATAGATAAACAGATTCTATTCTTGTCTTCCAAGGTGCTCAATAGCCTTGCCACGCTCCTCATTCATGATACGAGACATCGTCCTGCGATCCAACATATACGATGGAAGTCCTTCAAAATGGATGGGGTACCTTAACACTCGCTCTTGAACCTCATCCATTGCATGATTAAGTGTGGCGTACGTGTCTTCAAGATTTGCCTTCTTTGCACGACTATCATCTTCTGCACGATCAGCTCGATGTGATTCTCTTACCCATCCTTCCTCTGCTATTTTCAGTCTTCCGGAGGTTTCCTTCAGTTCCTTCTTCAGCTTCTCTATCTCCTCGGTCTTATCTTCGGTTTGACCCTTCTCATGAACCAGATCCCATTCCACGTTTCCTAAACGTGTATGAAGGGTCACAATCTCTCTATCCTTCTCCTCTAAAGTAGACTGCTGAACAGTCGCTCGCTCAGTCAATTCTTGAACCTCATCTTGTAACTCCACGTTACGATCATATAGTGTGTCATACATCTCAGCATTAACAGTGTACCGTGGAAGCTCCTCTTCTTCTTCCTCCTCATCAAACTCCTCCTTAGAATCAATCTCAGGTTCATGCTCCTGACCAACAACGGTGATCAATGGAGATGAAACCCTCTGCACCAGCAGCTCCCTAACGACATGAATGTCTCGGGGCTCCTCCTCAGTCGGTCCTACAAGTACACGAGATCCCTCCTCAGTAGGTACTATAGGTAAATGGGGTCCCTCCTCAGCTTGACTAGCTTCTCCATCATTCGTCATCCTAACAACAAAATTTAAAGTTTTAGTTACTAAGTTGTACTAACGACCACATAAATTAACGCATAGACACATAATGTATTTTTTTATCTTCAATGAATTACCAAAAAATTCATTTCTTAAAACTCGATAAGAGTTTTCCTTTACTATCTTCTTTCTATAAGGTTACTACCTAAGGTTGTTTCCCCCTCCTAAGGTTCATAACCTACAACTCTGATACTAACTTGTGACACCCCCAAATCCGGGTACTTCGATTCCACGGGATTTGGTGTTCACTATACAAGCATCATCTATCTATCAACCCATAAATAATATCAAACCATACAATAGATAGAAATCATAAAAAATCTCTTCCCTTAAGGGTTACATCAACTGAATCATAAATAAATCCCAGGTTACTCTAACCTTAAAACATCTGTGCGGAATTCTAAACAAATAAGTCTTAACATCAACATAACTCAAGTCTTAAACAAATACATCAGTTAAAAAAAAATAACAGGTCTTCATCATTTGCTAACTTTGCCCTTGCCTTTACTAGTGGAGGGTTCATCGCTTCTTTCATTCTTAACTGCAATGTTATTATTAAGCAAGAGTGAGCACAAATGCCCACAAGTATGAAAAAAAATGAAACAACAGTATAATAACATGCGAATAATCAACGACATCTGAATAAAGCTCAACTTTTGAATCAAGAATAAATAACATGAATCAAAAGAATACTGAGGGTCATAAGACCTTGAACTATGTCCTAGGTTAACAAGGGTTATACTTGAAACCTTTAACAGTCATAAGACTATGGACCTTCTTCTCGTACTTAGGGGGATCAGCCCTTAGTACCATACTGTGCACAATATCTTAACGCTAAAGCGTAAATAAATCCCTTTGCAGGGTTGTTTATCTCAGTTTGACATTCGAGTCCGTACCAAAGGAAGTTTGGATTGGATAATTCATCAAGGGTTCTGAAATTTAGAACGCTCATCAACTAAGGACTAGTTGAATCAATAAGGTTCACTAGTCTAATAAGGTTCAACAATAATTGATATTCGATTTGAATAACAACCTCAAAAGTATACAATAGGACAATTATTATATAACTGAATCATGCTTTGGAAAGATAATTAATCTTTAATATCATGCTTGAACTTGAATAATAACAAGGATAATTTATTCAAGGTAAATAATAAACTTGAACAATAATGACAAGTAGGGTTAGGGAAACTTGCTCAACATAAAAGTAACGTTTAAATTTAAATAAACTTGCTCAATAGAATGGAGTTAGGGATAGGATACTTGCATCGTGCGTAGATTACACTTTAACTAAGCACGTTCTTTGAATTAAATCCTACATACCATTCACATTTACAATACCAGTTAATTACGACTTAACTAATCAACATAAACCCATTCTCTTTGTCTACTTGATTTATTGACTATACTAAATCACTTTATCACATTTACTGCCACATAAAACCATTTCATGAATAATAATCTAATTATGAAATCAATAATTTAATCCACATGTAATTATGTTATTTACATGTTATACAACTATCTTATCATCACATTATTCTTCTAACATGTTTACATGTTCATTACAATAATCCACTAACACATTGTTAGACTTAAACATTTTTAAAATCTCATTTCTGAGTTTTCTGGGGAGTGGCGCTGCGGCGCCACGTTTGAACTGGCCCTTGGCGCTGCGGCGCCATAGCGATGTGGTGCGGTGGCGCTGCGGCGCGGGAAATGAACAGGCAGCCGGCGCTGCGGCGCGGCGTACCAGGTACAGAAATGGCAGTTCGCGAAAATCGCAGAACTTGCCAATTTCTCCCAATTTCTTAAAGTTCTACTCGAAATTAAACATACCCATATGCTATAATTTATATATAATCATTACCCAACATTTATATACTGACAAAACCAATTTTAAACACTTATTAACAGATTTAAAGCCTAACAAAATTACTGACTTTGATGTTCGTGAAGTTTAGAAAACTTTATATGAAAATTCTCCCAACGGATTCATTATAACACCGAATCCGTTCATTTAAACTCCGATCTCTCCGTATCGACATGCTCAATAATGTAAGGGTGTAAATTTTAGGGATAATATATAATTAATACATCAATTATCACATATAAGGCCATATGGCCATATCACGTACTCTGTTTATTTTGAAATAACATATGTACGACATGTTTTCACAACACTGATGTTATGGTTTGCAACATATATATAATTAAATACGATTTGATATAACATAACACAATTTCTCACTTCACAGAGGTTAACAGAATATATGAAAGCCATAATCATAATACTTAAAAACACGTGAAATAAGAATTTGGATTTGGAGAAAATTATCCAGAGTATGAATGAGTAGAATTAAAACCTTCTCAATTAATCCTTTAATTCACACAACTTACACTCTCCTTCAAAAATTTCTAAATCTCTCTCTGTGATGCTATGCCAGACTTAACAAATGAAGAAAAGAAAAGACGTATGATAATAAAGGGGAAAACTGACGCGCGTTATGGAGATCAGTTACCCATCATGGGTTAACTGCTAATAACTCCCATTAGGGCTCTGTTTGGCTAGCTAGAATAGATTCCAAAAGTCATTTAATTAAATAAACCTCTTATACTATAGTTTAAATCATGTCACACCCACTTGCACAATAATTTATATATCTTATTTAATATAAATAAAATATAATAACTTCTAATAATTTCACATAGTCATATAATTAATTATTTCATTAATAAATAATGTCAATTTATTAAATCTTTAATTAATAATTAAATTAATTAAATAACATCATGCTTAATTAAATTATTCATTTAATTCAATAAGCTCACATAATCACATACTTGAATAATAAAATTCTCTACATTAATTTAATAAATGTAACACATATGATTAAATTAATCTATCACAATTGCATCAATTAATTATTAAATCCAATAATTAAATCGTCGAAAAATATTTATTTACTTCAATAAATATTAAAATTAAATTACAAATTTCTCGTTCGTCACATTATGGATGAACCATGATGTCGAAGAAGCAACGTGGGAATTGGAAAACAAGATGAAAAAATTACCCTCAATTGTTTGTGTAATTTTTTTTTTTTTTGTTAGCGAGATTCTGGGGACAGAATCCTTATAAGGGGAAGAGAGTGTAACGCCCCAGAAAATCGAACCTTTTTGTAAATACAATTATAATGAATAAAATAATATTATTTGTTATTGTTTGTATTAGTAAGATGAATATCGTTCTATAACCTATAAACGTCGGAACATCGTAGTATTTGAAACGTGTGAAGGAATTAAAGTGTTTGAATTTTCAAGACGAAAAAAAAAGTTTTTCGAGAAAGTTTGTGAAAAACACTATTCACTGTTTATCGCTCGGGAATTATTTTTGAACTTCCGAGAAATACGTAACGTTATAATATTAAAGCGAGGTGGATTATGTAATAATAATCTAAGTATGGAAAGCGCAATATTTCACACACGGACTTAATTTGAGAACGTTAAGTATAAATTTCCTAATGATGATGAATGGTAAATATTGTATAAGAGCAAGTCCAATAAGAATAAGATGTAAACCTATATGGGATTAATATTAAGCCCAAATAATTAATGATATGAAGCCCAACCAAATTAATAGACAAGTCCAAAGATAAGTTAATTAATTTAACAACCAAGCCCAAAGGATGATCCAATGGGTAAAGTAAGATCTTATGGGGCAACCCATGGGTGAATTGGTAACCAAGTACTTTGTGTGATTGGGAAGAATTAAGTGTGGTGGCCAAGTATAAGATGTAGGGAGTAAGAATACTTAGACTTGAAGTTATGAATAGTAAGGAGGTGACTTAAGGAGGTGGGATGTTCTAATGTCCATTATACCCTCACTTTGGTTTTCCTATAAATAGAAAGAGATTGCTAGTCATTTGTCACTTGTTCAAAACACTAACAACTTCCAATACAAAGCAACTTATTTGTTAGAGCTAATAAGCACTATTGAGCTTAACCTTCCATTGTTAGATTTTCAAAGCAAGAGAAGTTAGTCTTCAAAGGTAAATGATCTTGTCTCTTCTATCTCTATCCTAGTAGGGTTATAAGAGAAGTATAATCTAATGAACTTAGATGTTAAGAACATATGAGAAGTGGATAAGCAATAGATTTAAGTGGAATAAGTCATAAATAAGCAAGTTAAACCTAAGTAAGTTAGGAACTTATGATGATCACACATGAACTTGTAACATACTTACATGAATGAAATTAATATGCTAATAAGATGCAATAATGTTGGTTAAAAGACTTGAATCAAGAATAAGTTAAAGAAAAGACAATCTTGTATTATAGAAATTGTTAAGTTATGAACTTATGAAGAATAAGCCATGACCTAATTTAATGATAAGTTGTTGTATCATTTAAGTTGAGATCTCTAGATAATGAAATGAATCTATTTGGAATGTTGAGCCAATCACTAGTAATGAAGTTGTCGAAATTCACACGATTGGACGATAATCGTCGAATTCGTGAAATTCTCGAAATGAAAGTCGTATTTTGTGTTTGAACTCGGAAACGTTAGTTTTTGATGGAGACAAGTCATGTTTGGTATTATAGAGTTGCGGACTCAAAAATAGTCGGATTCCGACTTAGAACGAAGAAACGAGCGTTGAACGTTCACGAACGTTTATCGTTTTCGTTAAAATGAACTAATAGGTAAAATTTTAGAAAACAAAGGAAAATAGATAAAATTCTTACATGAACGCATAGAGCACGTAATTTGTGAACTGTAGGTTCTTGAACGAGCTAATTTAGACTTATAACGAAGAAGTTACGAGTCCGGGAGTATAACAAAATTTTAAAAACTGTCAAAATTATATGTGGCACAGAGTCCGCGCCGCGGCGCGACTCCAAGACAAAATCCCGGCGCCGCAGCGCCAAAGTGAGGCTCAGCTTCTGCTAATTGGCGCTGCAGCGCGACCCATAACGAAGGAACTCGCGCCGCAGCGCTGAGTCCGATTTTTAGGCAATATTAGGTGATGCCACTGCGCGACACAGAGTGTATTAGCAGGCGTTGCAGCGCCAGCCTTAGGGTTTAGAACATAAACAATGTTTACATGTTGTGCCTGAAGAGTAAATGATGAACGCTTAGCTAAGGATCTTAATGAAACATTGTAAGACATAATTAAGCCTTAAGTATGATCACTTAGGGTTAAAGAAAGTCAGTTACATATGAACGTAAGAAAGACATAACGGAAAGCCGGAACCAATAATAACAAATCTAATACATAATTAGATTGAGAAGAATGGTAAGATTCTTTAGGAACCATGTATGTTTATTCATGACCTAATGTGCTATATTATGTTATCATCTACTGTAGAGACCTTAAAGACATAAAGTGCACGTGTTATATCTATAGGTAGACGCTAAAGGCAAGTACTCTAACCCTTGTTCCAGTTCGATCTGGACAAGTCTTTGTGATTCATGTATTCTTCGCATGATTTAAAGTCTGATGAAGTCAAAGCCAATTCTTTCGGCTAGACTTATGCTATGTTGGATTTCTTATAATCTATCAAGTATAGACAATGATTTACCAAACTAATATTGTTGTGGTTTTCAAAAGGAGACTGAATATGCTAAATTGTTTTGTCGTCAAACGACAGGCACGTGAGCTTGCCACAACTTAAACGTATACGCATTTAATGAATATAGTGTTGATCAACATAGAGTACTATAGGCTGATCACCTAGACGTGCTCGTAAGCTATGCCGAACTTACGGACATCGTGTCGAGATGTCCTTTTCAAAGTACTTATGAAATGCTTACAGTCTTGAACCGAAATTGATGTTTTACTGAATATTGTTGGTGTAAAACATTTTGAATGAAAAGAAGTGCTATTTTGAATCATCAATAGTACTTTGTAACTATTGTTCAGTTATTGAAGATATACGATTCTTATGTTTCAAACATGCTATTTTCCTAGAATTGTTGTACTTTCTGAGCTAGTTAGGCTCACTCTTACTTGAACCATATGAATGCAGCTAAGACCGAACGGACCGATGGATCCGGCAAGGATAAAGGGAAGGCAAAGGCAAAACCGTATATTACATATGTAATAGTATAGGTTTTGTAAGGAATAATATTAATATTATGACAAGGACAATGTATTGGTTGTAAAGAACATGGGGAATGTAAATATTCTTTTGATATATATATATATATATATATATATATATATATATATATATATATATAAGACATATCCGTTCTTTTGAGGCATTTCAATTGAATGTTTATGTGAACTGTAGCACCGTGTAGCACCATCTGTCGGGTTGGAAGATACCCGGATTTGGGGACGTCACAGACTTAGATGATCCAGAATTTGTAGATTATTTGCATATGTTGGATGCATTGCCCAGAGTGAGTAGATTTAAGGTGCCATCCGAGCCATTACATACGGAAAGGAAAGCATCAGCACGGATGAAACCCTAACTTGAGGAACCACCCATTCTTGAGCTTAAGCCTCTTCCTAAACACCTCAGGTATGCATTTTTGAGTAATTCTAATACTTTACCTATTATTATTTCATCTGCACTTAACGACTTACAGGAAAGTAAATTGTTGAGGGTTCTTTGAGAATACAAATCTGCGATAAGACGGACAATTACTGACATTAAGGGAATAAGCCCGTCATTTTGTATGCACAAGATACTCCTGTAAGAGGATGCAAAGCTAATAGTGGAACAACAAAGAAGGTTTAATCCAATTGATAAGTAGGTTTTATACCTACTTATTGGTTACCAACTCACGTAAATTATGCAAACAAAACATAGCAAACAAGAAGACAAGAATTGAACTCAGCTGAACTTGAGCAGGTGAGGAGGAGATCAATGAAATGGTGAAATGAAGAAGAGAAGAAATGAAGAGCAAGCAAGCAGCAGGAAAGTAGCACCAAACATAGCAGCCAAGAAGCAACAGTAGCGCGGTCGCTCTGCCATTGGAGCTGTGACACCCCCAAATTTCGGTACTTCATTTCCTCAAGATTTGGTGTTCACGTAATCAAAACATTCATATCTAATTACCCAATCGTAATAAATTGAGTAATAAAACATGCCCATATAGGATTACATTAATAAAACATTATCTCCCAGGTTCTCTAACCTTTAATACAATCATTCAGGTGCAGAATTTAATTATTTCATTACATCATTATTGAAAAGTCTATGATTATAACAGTAAACAAAAGTACAAATCAGCATCACTTGTACATTTTTCCCTTTCCTTTGCTAGTTGAAGGCTCATCTACCTTCTCAACTTTAGCTGTAATGAGTGTATAAATATGCAAGAGTGAGCAAAATAATTGCTCACTGGATATAACAATAAATCAACAGGAAAGTAATAATAATAATTGCAAACAAATAGACTCATCAAGTCTGAATAATACTCCAATAATGATAATCAAAAACTGGAATCCAAAATATGGAATATATATATAACTGAGGGTCGTAAGACCATGAACTATGTCCACAGTTGTGAGAAATCTTTCAACTCCAACTTTAACAGTCATAAGACTATAAGGACTCCTCGTACTTAGGGGGATCAGCCCTTCGTACAATGTATTGTGCACAAACATTTTAACGCTACTCGTAAATTATCCCTTAATAATAATAGGGTTGTTCATCCCTGTACTTAGAGTACAAGTCCGCACCAAAGAAAGTTTGGTTTGGATAAGCTTTCAAGGGAAATTAAAGTGTAACGAACATCAACTAGAGGACTAGTTGAATCAATAGTGTTTGATAATCACAACAGATGTTTAATAACAACATAACATAGAATAATTGAGAATCATAAATGAACTGATTATACATATTAAACTCATGCTTGAAATAACTATAGAGCAAAAGTATTCAACAAAATGAATAAAATGGTAAACATTTGCTTGAACAATAAATAAGCTAAGGTTAAAGTCTTATAACATTAAAAAATAAATTTACTGAACGTACATTAACTGATAGCAAGCTGAAAACTAAAAACTTGCCCAACATGATATTAACTCATGCAAAGAGTTAAAACAGTTCAATAATAGAGACGAGAGTTCAAAATTACACTTATTATACAATAATAGAACTTAATAAACTTGCTTAACTGTAAACAACTTAGAATGAGTCAATCAATAAAAGTGATTTATTCAATAACAGTTAAGATAAGAAGCTTGCTCAATCAAAAGCATGAAGTTATACAATATAGTAATAGAACTAACTCAACGAAAGTGTAGAGTTATAAAATTTGCTAAATGCAAAAAGATAGGGTTTAGAAACTTGCCTCGAGCGTAAGCTAAAATATTAAAACTCATGTTCACCTATACACAGTATTAAAACCACAACATCTATTAGATATACTAATATTCACTTTTCAATATAAAACGCATTACTAGCTAAACTTGTTATTTTAGCTCAAGTCTTAAGCTGCCATTTATATTTCAGAATTCCCAAGTGTTAATCATCACAGCACATAACTAACGTTCATTGTATAAACTAGGCAATCGCATAACGCGCTTTTGATTTACTAATCATTTTTGCAACTTTGAATTCATAATACATATAACCCAACTCTGTATTAGCCTTGTTGTTACATGTTGGACACATTACCATAAACTTTAGCTAAGCCACAAACAACGACCAAAGTTTGTAGAATTAGCTGACTTCAGTGTCTAGAAATGGGCACTCGCGCGGACGCGCGAGTTTTGTACTGGGAGGCCGCAGGCACGACAGCTGCGCGCCCGCGCCTAAGGGCTTAGCGGTCGCGCGACGTACAGAACTCTGTTTTACAGAACAGAGCTTTGACACTTTTCTTATGCCAACCAATACGAATTTCACCCACCAAACAGTGATAATAACACGTAAAATAAATATACAACTATCATAGACATGATTGCTAACATATTCAACCACTTAGCACAATTTAACAATCACTAAAACTATTTTAATTCCTCAATTTTCATGTTTTCATACAAAACTATTTTAATACAGAGGCAGATTTACACCATTGCGCGACCGCGCTTCAACAATAAAGGACCATGGCGTGCTCGCGCTATGCACTCGACAGACAATCACATAGCGCATCTGCGCCCAAAACCCTTTACAGCATCCCGCGGCCGCACCGGTCATATTCAGTTTAAGTTGCAAACTTTTTGTATTTTGAAATTTAAGTGTGTTTGTTTGTTATGGGACGAAATGGTTGGTTACCAGGACGTGGTTCTTTAATTTTTCATTACTATTCTTAGGTTTAGACTACTCTAGAAAGAGTGAGAGCATTTGAGTACTAATTTAAGCTCCTCTTTTTATTTGGATTGCTTAATAATATTAGTTTTCAATTTTTGAGATATTTGTTGATTTGAACAAGCTTGGAAACATACTTAGCAGCAGGAATTAACATATTTGATCTTTTAATTCTCTTTAATATCTTGTTTACATTGTTCATTTCAATGGTTTGCTATAATCCCATAATGGCTATTGGTTTAGAAATGAACTAATTCCCATTATGGGATTCTAATGGATTTTGATGCGTAGTCTAAATATGTATGTCTGATTGTGATGTTGCTTATTTAGCAATGGATTGCCCATTATGGTTATGCTTAATGCTTGAATGATTGATCACCATTCACTTTAATTGCTTGTATGGATTTGGAAAATGAAATATAAGTATAGTTTAAACCATGGTGGCATATGTTCATGAAACTTACTTGTATTAGGTTTTGTGATTTGTGACCCAGATAGGCATATACCGGTTCATCGTGTGTAGTCATTAAGAGAGCTTGTATTTAAAATCATTATTGCTTTTAATTTACATAGACATATAGTGAGTTTAGTAATTGTGACGCTTACATGAAATCTATCAATTGTGGATTTTGTGCAAATTGGTCATAATTAATCGAAAGATGATTATGTTCCACTTTTGTGCTCTTGACTAGCTTTCCATAATAAATAATTAAACATAGCACGAGGCTTGCATTTTAGATGAATCATTAAATGAAATTAGGATTCCATTTCTCTCAAACTTGATTATCTTACCTTAGTTATTATAATTTTTGTGTTGATAATTAATTTAGGATTTAATTTATTTGTGGGATGATCGTTTAAGCATACGAAAATAGTGATTAGGTTGTTGCATGATAGTTTAGATTTATTCATCTTTCTTCGTGGGATCGATACTTTTTTACTCTGTACTACTTGTTGACCCATGTATAATTGCATGAGTTAGAGTCCATTGTGTTAAACCAACAAGGAGGCAACAAGTTTTTGGCGTCGTTACCAGGGAATCGGTGTTTTATTTTATTACTATCGTCATCAATTAAAGCTAGATTTGTTTGACTTAGACAATTATATTCTTATCTTATTTTTATTTTATTTCTTTTTGTTTGAATTCCAGGTACTTGTGCATAGTATATGCGCACTCGATCGTCACATCCTGAGTTGATTCCTGCACAGGAAAATATCAATGGTAGTGCTTAGAGATCGAGAGCACGTAAGAATACACAAGTGGATACTGAAACTTTAACATCCATCATGGCAGAAGAGCCTCGAGAAGAGCAGCATAGAGCCTTAAGGGATTATTTAATGCCTATAATCAATAAGTTGCAGTCGACCATAGTAAGGCCAGCTATAGCAGCAAGTACTTTCAAAATTAAGTCAGGAGCAATACAAATGGTCCAGAATATGGTTCAATTTGGAGGTGCTTCTGCAGATGACCCGAAGGAGCATCTATTGAGCTTCATAGAGATATGTGACACCTTTAAGTACAATGGGGGTGTCAGAAGATGCAATTAGACTTAGGCTATTTCCATTCTCTCTACGAGATAAGCCTAGAAGTTGGCTCCATTCGTTACCACCAGGGTCAATCAGTACATGGGAGGACTTAGCACAAAAGTTCTTAGCTAAATTTTTCCCAATGGCTAAGACAGCAAAAATGAGGACGACGATTTCCCAGTTTGACCAACAACAGGTTGAATCATTTTATGAAGCCTGGGAACGTTACAAAGAGATGCTAAGAAAATGTCCCCATCATGGAATGCCAGATTGGATGGTCATAAATACTTTTTATAATGGATTGGGTTGGCAGTCAAGGCCGATAGTAGATGCTGCAGCGGAGGAGCCTTATGGGCTAAAAGTTATGAAGAGGCTTATCATCTCATCGAGATAATGGCAGCAAATGATTCTCAGAATCCTACGACTAGGATGTCACAACCTAAAGTTATAGGGGTGTTAGAGATGGACGCCATCACAGCATTGTCAGCTCAGATGGCAGCTTGGCAAAGAAAATTAATTCTTTAGCAGAGAGCAAGGTCAAACCAGTTGCTTATATATGCGAGATATGTGTGGGGTCACATCAAACGGATCAGTGTGCTATTAGTGCAGTTTGTGAGTAACTACCAGAAGCCTCATAATCAGTTCCAAAATTCTTACCACCCTAACAACCGCAACCATCAAAATTTCAGATTGAACAACAATCAACAACATCAGCCACAACAATAATTTCAGTCTCAACCACATTATCAACCACAGTCTCACCAACAGTATGCATCGAAACCACCCTACCCTCCAGGATTTCAACAACAACAGTAACATCATCAACCACCTGCACCTTAAACAGAGAAAAAGTCATAAATGGAGGAGATGATGCTCAAGTATATGGCTAATACTAAGGTTATGATCAAAAGCCAGGTAGTGGCTATAAAGAATTTGGAGACTCGGATGGGCCAGATGGCAAATACACTAAACAATAGATCACATGGGTCTTTGCCAAGTAATACAGAAATAAATCCAAGAAGAGAGGGTAAGGAGTAGTGTCAGGCAATTACACTTAGATCAGGGAAGCAGACTACAGGTTTTGAGGATGGCACGCCCGCGCCACCATTACAAAGGGAAACTGTGCGGTCGCGCCTGCGACAAATTGGTTCTGCTGAGATTTTTCTTAAAGAAGGTTCTGAACAGGGGGAAGTGGGGAGGAATAGTGAAGAATTAACTGAGAAACTAGTGACTAGACCACCACCTGTACACCCTCATGTTCCATATCCACAAAAATTGCAGAAACAAAGGGAAGACAAGCAATTTAACAAGTTTTTGGAGGTATTCAAGAAGCTACAAATTAATATTCCTTTCGCTGAGGCATTAGAACAGATGCCAAGTTATGCAAAGTTCATGAAAGGGATCTTGTCAAGGAAGAAAAGACTAGAGGACTTCGAGACTGTAGCCTTGACAGAAGAATGTAGTGTGGTACTTCAGCGTAAGTTACCTCCAAAGCTAAAGGACCCAGGCAGCTTCACAATACCATGTACCATTGGAAAGATGTCTTTCAGCAGATGTCTGTGTGACTTAGGGGCGAGCATCAACTTAATGCCTCCGTCAATTTTTAATCAGTTGGGATTGTCGGCTCTAAGGCCGATAAATATTTCACTACAGCTTGTTGACAAATCCATTATCCATCCATGGGGTATTGTGGAAGATGTACTGGTCAAAGTGGATAAATTCATCTTCCCAGTGGACTTTATCATCTTGGATTATGAAGAAGACAGAAATATACCAATCATTTTGGGGAGGCCTTTCTTTGCCACGGGACGGACTTTGATTGATGTTCATGAAGGTGAGTTGACAATGAGGGTTCATGATCAAGAAGTCACCTTCAACGTGTTTAAAGCTATGAAGTTTCCTACCGATGAGGAAAAATATTTTCGGGTTTTTGGTAAACAAAATGTTGAATCAAGAAGTTAAAAAGCTGGTGGATAATGAGCTTTTGAGGAGTGCTTTATTGGGGGAATCAGAGATGGAAGATGATGAGATTGTTGAATTTATACAGATTCTTGACACAGTACTGTGGTTTAAAAAATTCAAGATTCTTGTTGAGCTACTGAAAAATGCTAGAGAGACATCAGTAAGACTCAAGCCATCACTTGAGATGCCTCTAGATCTTGAACTAAAACCACTTCCTGATCACTTAAGGTATGCATTTTTAAATGATTGTTCAAAATTATCTTTATTATCTCCTCTGCACTAACATTTTGCTAGGAAGAAAAGCTGCTAAGAGTCTTGAAAGAGTTTAAAACAGCGATAGGATGGACCATAGCAGACATCAAAGGGATCAACCCATCATTCTGTATTCACAATATCCTACTGGAAGATGAGAGTAAATTATCAGTGGAACAACAGCACAGATTTAACCCAATTATGAAGGAAGTGGTCAAAAAGGAAGTTCTGAAATGGCTGGATGCATAAATAATTTATCCGATATCAGATAGCTCGTCGGTGAGCCCGGTACAGTGTGTGCCGAAGAAAGGGGGAATGACCATAGTCTCCAATGAGAACAACAAACTGATACCGACCAGGACAGTGACGAGGTTGAGAGTTTGCATGGACTATCATAGACTTAATAAAACGATATCCCACTTCCATTTATTGATTAGATGTTGGATAGGCTAGCAGGTCATGAGTATTATTATCTTCTGGATGGGTATTCAGGTTATAATCAGACTGTGATAGCTCTAGAAGACCTGGAAAAGACAACTGTCACATGTCTATATGGAACATTCGCATTCACAAGGATGTCTTTTGGGTTGTGCAATGCCCCAGCCACATTTCAAAGGTGTATGATTGTAATTTTTTCGGATATGGTGAAACATAATGTGGAATTCTTTATGGATGACTTCTCAGTGTTTGGAGATTCGTTTGATTTGTGTTGAGAGAATCTAGTGATGGTATTGAAGAGATGTGTCGAGACAAATTTGTTTCTAAATTGGAAAAAGTGCCATTTTATGGTACAAGAAGGGATAATATTGGGACACAAGGTTTCAAAGAAAGGATTAGAGGTGGATAGGGCTAAGTTAGAGACTATTGAGAACTTGCGTCCACCTACTTCTGTTAAAGGTGTTCGTAATTTTTTTAGGGCATGCATGCTTCTATCGTAGATTTATTAAGGACTTCTCCAAAATCACAAAGCCACTCTGCAATTTATTGGAGAAGGATGTGCAGTTTAAGTTCGAAAAAGAATGCTTGGATGCATTTGGAAATTTGGAGAAAAAGTTAACTATAGCATCAGTGATCACAGCACCAGATTGGGACCTGCTTTTTGAATTGATGTGTGATGCCAGTGACTATGATGTGGGTGCTATTTTGGGCCAGCAAAGGAACATGATTTTTCATGTGATTTACTTTGCAAGCAAGACCCTCACTGATGCTCAGTTAAACTACACCACCACAGAGAAAGAGCTTTTAGCAGTTGTGTATGCTTTCGATAAGTTTCGTGCGCACTTGATTGGGACTAGGGTGATAGTATACACAGATCATGCATCAATTTGATATTTGGTGGCAAAGAAAGATGTCAAACCTCGTCTAATCAGGTGGATACTTCTTTTACAAGAGTTTAATTTAGAAATTAAGGACAGGAAAGGAACCGAGAATCAAGTGGTAAACCACTTATCTAGATTGGAAAATCTGGGAAGGGATATAAATGATAGAGTTTTGATCAATGAGTCCTTCCCAGATGAGCAAGTATTCGTGGTGCAAGGTGAAGTGCCATGGTTCACAGATTTTGCTAACTTCCTAGTAAGCAAGATCATTCCTTCTGACTTGACTGGGTATCACAAGAAGAAGTTTATGCATAATGTGAATTGGTTTATATGGGATGAACCATACATATTCAAGCAGTGTGCCTATCAGATGATAAAGAGATGTATCCCATACAACGAGACAGAGGGTATTTTGCAAGATTACCATGCGTCATTATATGGAGGTCACTACGGTGGTGAACGGACAGCGGCTAGAGTGTTCCAAGTAGGATTCTACTGGCCGACAATCTTTAAAGATGCTTATAGCTTTGTTCAGAAGTGTGACAGATGTCAGAGAGTCGGGAACATATCCAAGCGGAACGAAATGCCCTTGAATACAATACTCGAAGTGGAGATTTTCGATGTTTGGGGGATAGACTTCATGGGGCCATTCGTCTCATCATGTGGGAACCTGTATATTTTAATGGCAGTTGACTACGTCTCCAAATGGTTGCAAGCGGCAGCCCTTCCAACTAATGATGCTCAAGTGGTTCTAAGGTTTTTACAAAGGAGTATTTTCACAAGGTTTGGGACTCCGAGAGCCATTATTATTGATGAGGGCAATCATTTTTGTAATCGTCAGTTCACAGCTCTGTTGGCTAAGTATAGGGTAAGTCATCGTATTGCTACAACTTACCATCCCCAAACGAATGGTCAGGCAGAGGTGTCGAATCGTGGAGTGAAGAGAATATTAGAGAAGATTGTGAACCCCATAAGGAAGGACTGGTCATTGAAGCTTGACGATGCAGTATGGGCCTACAGGACCTCTTATAAGACACCATTGGGAATGTCACTATAAGACCCCAACTTATTATAAATGAGATTTAATTTCTTCTATTTATTATTTTGAAATAGTAAGGGTTGATTTGATTAGTGTGGTTAGTTATGGGTGAAATGCGCAAATATTTCAAGTAAGCAAGTGGTTATAAAATATTCATTGTTGTCGGGGAATATTCGTTTGGTCGTGGAATATTCTTACTGTCGAGGAATATTTGTACGACGGCGCAGCCTTGTCTGGGCCCCATAACAGAAAGCGATTGGATGAAGAAAACGACAAGTATAAGTTGTTTATAAATAACGGCGTAGTTGTTACCGTTAATACTGTTGAAATACTTGGTGGTTAAAACACAGTAGCACACGGTATTGCACCAATTATTGATTCTTACGTAAGAAGGCACTACTCAATAATTGTTACAGTAATTACTGTTCAATATTTTGTTTTATTGATTCAATAATTATTGCATTGGTATTTTATATTACTGTTATTCAATAATTGTCACTACACAATATTTTCCATTATCGGAGTAATAATTCATATTATTTGAATAATATTATTAGATAATATTATTGGCAATGTCTAGAAAGTTCTGTCTAAGGAGAGGTTTGGTCACCTAATTACGCGTCAGTAAGGAAAGATCCTTATTGGAAAGCCCCCTATTTCCTGGGAACTGCCTGGTTGTCAGTATTGTGATTCTGTAATATAATTTATAAATAATTAATTATTGATTTATATGATGAGAAAAATATTCGTTGTATATGGATATAGATGGAGAAAATTTTTAATGTGACAATTGTTAAAAATTAATATTTTATCTTTTTATGATAAAAATTCATTTAAATATATTATTATATTATAATAATATAATAATGGTAATATTTTTACAATGAATGTGGGATATATGAATAAATGAGGTGGAAGAGTATTTTGTTACTAAAAATATTTAAAACATGTTTTTCATGCTTGTGGACCCCATTTCTTGACTAAAATTTGATTATAGCTTGTAAAGTAGCCCGTTTGTGGATTTCGGTCAATTTCTGTTTGGAATTTAGAAAAACTTTCTTCTGTAAAGTTGTAGAGAATGGAATTTCCTATGGGGAAAACACAAGATTTGAATTTTTCTAATAAAAAGGCTATTTATTATGAATTATTGATGTTTCAGAATAATTGATTTTTGAAGTTTTAGTTATTTTTTTAAGAAAAATGTTTTAATTGTTTTAGTGGGCCCCACAAATATTGTAAACATTCTAATTTCAGATGTCAAGAGGTGGGCGTGAAAATTTTTATAATATATTAATATTTTATTAAATTTTCTGCTTTGGTGTTCTAAGTATTTTCCTATAAATAGGGTGCTTAGGTTAGAATTGAAAATCACACCAGGAACTAAAATTTTCTCTCTTTCTCTCTCTATATTATCGAGCACATTCTTGTAAGTATTTTGATACTTTGAGTGTTGCTATACGGTGCAAGTTCTCTTCAGCACTACATCTAGTATTCCAGCTAGAAATACTATCTTTTCTGAGGTAAGAGATATTTTTTTTATAAATGATATTATTTATTTCAATATCATTATGTCAAAATAATGGTATGAATATTTTATCAAATTTGGAACTTTTTGTGTCGGAGTTACTATTCACGTATACGGCACTATTCACGAATATGACACTATTCACCGAAAAAATAAAATTTTCGTTTTTGTCAAAGATATCTATTATGGATACTAGCTTTGATTGTATCCATGTTTTGATCATTTTTGAATTTTACTTCGCTATGATTATTTATGAAGTATTTTTGAACTCGGATTGTTTAAAGTACGAATCCTTAATATTTGTTCTTTTGGTGCATTGGATTCGTTTTTCTTTAAAAGATTTTTCATCATCCTCAGTCCTAAATGATGATATTACTGAATATCTTTGGCTTGTAGTACAAAGATGAATGATTTTCTGATGAATATCTTTGACCCGTAGTGCAAAGATGAACAGGTGTTTAAATGAACATGACCAACTGATGCATATCTCTGGCCTGTAGTGCAAAGATAAATATTTGATTCAAGATATATATTGATAGATGTTACAGGGATAAAATAATGATGATGGACTTTTAAATTCATAGATGATAGTAGATTTCATCCTCTACTTAACTCTTCTAATGAATTATTATTTCTGCTGTGAATATTGATTTAAAATTTGTTGTCTATTGTATTCTATTAGATTTTTCTCTGTTGAGGACTAACGATAATTTGTTCTATATTATCTTAGTCATAATATTCTTTACTTGGCTAATTGAGCTCACCCTTTTCCTTTTTGTTCCATTTTCTTCTCAAGAGGTGAGAATGTAGCAAGTACTAGTCGGGGTATGGAATGATGGTTCTAGAAGTTGTTTTAGTAGGCCTCACCATTTTTATAAAATAATGTATCTATAATTGTAATGAGAACTTATTTGGGTGTGAATATTGTCTAGATGACAATATTTGTATTTAAACTCACAGTTTATGTGTTGTATTTAAACTCAGAATGGGTGATGTATACCTATTTTGGGGGTGTCACAGTTAGTATCAGAGCTTAGGGATATGATCTCTGGCGGAGATCAGGGAATAGAACTAGGAAGGAAGAGACGAGTAAAACCTTCGCTAGTGTATCTTACCTAAGCTTATTTGTTGGTTGGTTAATATATAGGGATATTATGGGATATGTTGATTTCTTTAGTTATCCCTTGTTTTATGGTAGTATTTGAGAATGTCGACTGAGAATGTTAACAGTGGAGTAAATGAAACTGTGGAGACACCTTTACTCACCAACGAGGAGAACGTGCAACAGGCTGGAAATGTTCCTCCTGAAAACAACACCACTGAGCAGATGATGAACGATGGAATGTTTAGAAGCTTTTTGCAGTTCATGCAAAATCAGACGAGGGAGACTCGTGTATAAAATACAGGTGGAAATGATAGCAGCGCGCGATTTGTCATGGCCAAGCTGTTCAAAGAGTTGGGACCACCAGAATTTTGGGGAAAGCCGGATCTAATTAAGGTGGAGACGTGGGTTAAGCAAATTACCAAAATATTCGATGTCTTGGGATGCACGAAGGAACAGAAGGTTCCATTTGCCACCTTTATGTTCCGTAATGAGGCAGATTACAGGTGGAAATCTGTGATGCGTACCCATCCAGTCACACTCTGCATGTCTTGGGAGACATTTCAGAAACTGTTCAATGACAAGTACATTCCTGAAAGTATTCGTCATATGAAGGAGGTAGAGTTTATTAGACTAGAGCAGAACAACATGACAGTGTCCCAATACGAGGTGAAGTTCGCGGAGTTATCTAGGTTTGCACCTCATTTGGTGAAGAATGAGGAACGTATGGCACGGATGTTTCTGAGAGGTTTGAAACCCGACATACGTCAGTATCTCATTTCTAATAAATTTTCTCTATATTCAGATGTTTTCAATAGGGCTCAATTATTAAACCGAGATAACGAGTACGTTCAACCGAGGTACCACAACCAGGATTGTACTGGTGACAGCAGTCATCGGAGTAACGATAACCATAGGGGAAAGAAGAACACGGACAAAAGCGGTAACCACTCTGGTTGTAATCGTGGGCATGATAATAGAAGAAGCGAGTGGGGGGGAAATTTTAAAAAGAGGAAATTCAACAATGATAATGTGAAGACGTCAGCACCAGCAACAACTGGTTCTAAGGTAGGAGAACGACCACCGGTCGTAGCTACAAATACGGAAAAGAGGGACATATCAGCCCAAACAGTCCACAACAGTTCAAGGTATGCTATAATTGTGGAAAGGAAGGACATATCGCTCGAGATTGTACGGTAACGAAACCAAGTCTAGTGGGGATGGTGACTCAAAAGGCTGTCCCAGAAAAGTCAAAGTCAACGGTTCCTGGAAGAGCATTTGTCGTGACTGGTAAAAATGCAAGGAACCCAAACGAGGTGATCACGGGTAAGCTGATCATAAATTCTTGCAAAGTTTATACATTACTAGATACATGTGCTACCCATTCATTTATATCTCCTGCTTGTGCTCAACATTTAAACTTGACTCTGGAGAAATTAGACTTTAACCTATCTGTGGAGACTCCGTTAGGAGAAACTTTCATCACATCCACTGTTTATAAATCTTGTTTGATCCAAGTTGGCACCATCACATTACCTGTTGACCTTATCTCTTTAAAGATAGTTGCTTTTGATGTGATTTTAGGGATTGATTGGTTAACTACTCATCATGACAAAATTGATTGTTTTCGTAAGGTTGTTAGTTTTCATATTCCTAATCAACCTGTTGTTTGAATTCAAGCAACTAAACCATTAAAATCAATCAGTGTCATATCAAGTCATAAAGCTATTCATTTATTAAAAAATGGATGTCAAGCTTTTTTAGCCCATGTTATGGATTTGAATAAAGACACATCAGATTTGAATAATATTCCCGTTGTTAGTAAATTTTCTGACGTATTTCTTGAAGAACTTCCGGTCTACCCCCGGAACGTGAATTTGAATTCTTTATTGATCTTGAACCTGGTACAAAGCCCATTTCTAAAACCCCATATCGAATGGCTCCTATTGAACTTCAGGAGTTAAAGGTCTAACTACAGGAGTTGTTGGACATCGGTTTCATTCGTCCTAGTACATCTCCTTGGGGTGCTCCTGCTTTATTCGTAAAGAAGAAAGATGGGAGTATGCGACTTTGTATTGACTATTGGGAATTAAACCATGTCACTATTAAGAATAGGTTTCCGCTGTAATATCCGAGATTTCAATGTAATCTAACAATTTCAATAAACAAACTTATGTGAAATTCTTATGTGACAATTATTCATAAATGAATTATTTAATTTCATTATATGTTATGTGATAAGATGTATTGGAATGGTTGGTACAGTTGAGTCAACTATTCAATTTGGATAAGTATGAAATTAATTCTAATTAATTTCGTGGGATGACTTTAAAACATGACTTTGAGTTCGGAACAGAATTTAGTGATGCGGACAGCGTATTTGAGTCCGGAACGTCGAAATTAGTCAGGATACTGTAACCACGAAAATGTGTCACGGTAGACTTTTTGGTCAAAGTCAACCGGTTGATTTTTTTTTGGGGAAAAAGTCAACAACTAATTTTGAAGTTGAGTTTGACGAAACAGATAGTTCCATGACGTCTGGGACGTCGACTTTAGTAGGAATCGATATAAGTATCGAACACGTTTTGCTACGAGGGGCAAAATGGTCAAACTGATTATTAATTGATTAAATGATTAAAATAATGTTTTTATTTACATAAATTTCAGTTGCTGGGAGTCCTTGTGACAATCTATATGGGACAAGGGAGGGAGTATACATATTATAAGGATTATTGAGGGAGAGGGGGTTACTCTTGTGTTATTAAATAAAAACCTTTCATTTTCTTAACTCCTACCCATAATTAGCCTAATGAATTGTGAGTGTAATGATATCTGATCATGGGGGAGTTGTAATGGGTTAGAGATTTCACTTTCATTACACTATATATGAGATATATGCATTCCATCTAAGCCTCTTCTTCCTTTCATAACAACTTTCTAACTAGAGAGCAAAAAATTAAAAAAAAAGAGAAAAAATATTGAGGGTTTTAGAGTGGTTCAAGGTGGGCTACGAATTCTGGAGAATCTTGCAAGCAAGGAAGGTGGTTAGCAAGCCCCAATCAAGAAGAATTCGCAACCAAGGTAAGCTATGAGATCCACTTGTATGTTCTTGAGGAAAAATAGTGAAAAATGCATGTATAGCTATGATAAATGTTTTGTTTTGGCTTACTGATGCCATGATTTCGTGTATTACTGCTATTTGGATGATAAGAATGAAAATTCTGGTATATAACATGTTACTATTACATAAAGAATCATAGAATTCATGTGTGCATGCTAACTATTTGATAAAATGCCTCTTAGTTGCTAATTTGATCGAAACATGAAAAGTTAGAGGGTTTGATTGTTGTAACATGTGTATATATGTTAGTAAATGTGGTCTGGATAGTAGGAATCAAATCCATGCATGCTAGAATCAAAATCATGATTTTCTCAAAAGTTGGGTTAAACTAGTTTGCATGATTTTTCAAGATTTTTGGTCACTCGAAATCATGTCTTAGATAATCCATTTGTTGCATGTAATAATTTTGTAAAATAGTATGTAACATGAAGTATAACATGTCCAAATTTCATTCGGATCGAAGCTATATTGAGTGAGATATGAAAATCGTAAACAAACATGTTAGAAACCGGAAAAAAAAAGGGAACTGTGAACTACTGACCCTAAAGACAAAATTCGGTGCTAGCTAAAGTTTCCAGAAAATTGTAGACTTTTGGGTGATTATAGTACACTGTATAAGCTTTCCATAGACTCTGGAACGGACTAATTCCGACTTCGGAGCAAGGAGTTATGACTGTTCAAAGTAGTTGCATCAAATCTGTCCAACAAATTCGGAGCAGTCCCCTTGCACGGAGTTTCTTGAATTTTGTGCTTGGAATTTGAAGATGGTCCCTGAACGAAAGTTGTAGCCCCAGAAGTTAGCTTCGCGTGGTCACAAGAATCGCTCAAAAATGTTTTAAAACGAATGAGTTATGACTGTTTTAGCGAGGTATGGTAAAGCTGAGAAAAAAAATTAAATAATAAAAAACTGTTATGTTTGGGCATTTTTTTTAAGTTCTGTTTTGGGCTGCCTATGATGTCTAAAATGGGTGGCATATATTTTCTAAATATATTCTCTTTTGATGTTTATAGCATATCCAATAGGAGACCCTTATACTTCAAACAAGATTGTGTATGAATGGTGATTAACGAGACACATGTGATTAGGTTATGTGAAGGTTAATTGCTAGCGTTAATTGTAGCAGGCTTATCAGGCAAGTTTCCTAACCCTCATTTCTATTGGATATTTATTAAATCCTTACTAATATTATCGCAGTAAGGGTAAGTATTGGACTTGTGATAGTTATTTATTCGTGCAAGTTTCTTCGTTGAAAAGTCATACAAACTTCAATTATCTTGCAAACTTATCGATGATTATTCAGTTATTATTTTTAACTGCCATATGTTTAAAATTTCATTTCATTATCGAACTGTTCTAAAGTATGTTCCTGGCCTTTGTTTCCGGCTAGTTATTATTCATGAAAAAAGTGATTTAAAACAAATCTTTCGAAGCTATTAAATGTTTACCAATCCAAATTGCTCTGGTGCGGTCTCACATGATTACTAAGATTAACAACCCGAATAAACGGGCAAACAGATGTCGGGCAAATAGTCCCATTTTGCTTATGCAGCTTAAAACTTAATACTTGTGCACAATTTAGGGTATAATAGGCTGATCACCTGGCGTACTTGCAGAGACCGTTTACAGTCTATTTGATTGTTAAACCGTCTGATGGTTTTTGATGAAAGAAAATATGTTCAGTGTATTTTACACCCCTTAGTATGATATTGAAAATTCTTAAATTTCTAATCTTGATGTTCCTATTTAACGCTTGATAATCATTTCAACTATTGAGGTTTAACTATTCAACTGTTTTCACTCCTGATGTATGTTTTCAAATTTCATATATACTTGCTGGGCAATTCGTGCTCATTCTTGTTTCAACCTTTCAGTTAAGGGTGAGAAGGCTGAGGGTTCGGGCAAGGACAAGGGAAAGACTAAGATGAAGTGATGCTAATGTTTATGTAATAAGTTAATTATTTCCACATATGTGTAATGTAGCGATAAACGCTAAGACTAAGTTCCAGTATGTTTTAAGGTTGTAAAGACTTGGGATTTTATTTTGAATAATTATGTAATAGTTAATATTATTATTCCTTATTGTTAAAGTTTACTTAGATAGATGATGATGTATGTTGTATCGCGAGCACCAAGTCCTGTAATCGATGTTACACGGATTTGGGGGCGTCACAGGTTGGTATCAGAGCTTTAGGTTATAAACCTTAGGTGGGGAACCTTGGGCTATAACCTTAGAGAGAGTTAGTGGAGATGATAGGGAGATGAACTCACATAGAGTTATAAGTGTGATGTGATGGTTCAGTTTTTACAAATTTTAAATACTGTAGAGTAAATTATGAGATAATAATATTAAGTTCATTTTGAACAGATAGATGGCTAGAGGAAGACGTCGCCAAGCACCCGAGGGGTCAGACGGTAATGCTTTGTAGACATGTTAGTGGGGTCACTTCAAAATCGAACCTCGAATGTCAATAACCCTCCAGTGGCCCCAGTGGCACACTTTAAAGACTTCAAAAGTGCGGGACCACCTGAGTTCAAAGGAACTACGGAACCCATCGAAGCCCAGACTTGGGTTAAGGAAATCGAAAAGGCGTTCGCTATCGCCCGAGTAGGAGACGACCAGAAAACTATCTTCGCCACGTATTTGCTGAAAGGTGAAGCCAACTACTGGTGGGAGGCAAATCAGACCCGAGCTGGAGAAGGTGTGATACCTTTGGAAGGGTTCAAGAAAATCTATTTCGAGAACTATTTTCCTGTTAGTATGCAGAGTCGCATGGAGATGCGATTCCTGGAGCTGAAACAAGAAGATATGACGGTACCGCAGTACGCTGCAAAGTTTAACGAGCTGGCGAGGTTTGCACCTCATCAGGTCGACACTGAGGAGAGAAAACGAGGAGGTTTGAGCAAGGCCTCAAACCATGGCTATACAGCAGACTTTCGGTGCTGCAGACGAACAGTTTCGCGACTCTCTTGGAGAAAGCTATAATTGCTGAGGGCGGAAGTGAAGCCCTAATGAAGTTCAACAAGGAGAAAAAGAAGAAGACTGAAGGAGAAAACCGTGGAGAAGGCAGCAGCAGCAACGGTGCAAATAAGAGGAAGTGGAAAAGCAACAACAACAACAACAACAATAATGTCAACTCGGGAAACCCTTGGGGCAAACCAGGGGAATCAAAGAAGAGGACTGAGGCATGCAAGGAATGTGGAAGGAATCACTCGGGGGCATGTCTAAAGGGGAAGAATGTCTGTTTCAATTGCGGGCAGGAGGGGCACATCTCTCCCAACTGCTCTGCACCGAAGAGAAATGGATGTTTCAACTGTGGAGCATTAGATCATCAGGCAAGGAGCTGCCCAAAGAAGAACTCAGCAGGAGGAAATGGAGGGAGGGGACCAAGCGGTGGAACTCTCATAATTGGTGGACCACCAACTCAGAATCGACCAACAGCAAGGACTTTCAACATGACGGTTCAGGATGCGGTTGCGTCCAGGGACGTGGTTTCAGGTATCATTCCGGTCAATGATATATCTGCTTACATATTATTTGATTCAGGTGCTACTTATTCCTTCGTATCGCTTGAATTCTCCCAACGCTTAAACTTACCCTAGGAAGAATTAGAATCTCCTATGATCATAGAAGTTGCTAATAAGAAAGTTCTTCCCGTTAAACATGTTCATAGGAATTGCGTTGTTGATATCAGGGGATATAAGTTACTTGTGGACTTAATCCCAATTCAATTAGGAGAATTTGATGTAATTCTAGGGATGGATTGGTTATTTAACCATGGAGCGATGATAGATTGCCAGAAAAAGTGTATAAACCTTAAGACTCCCGAGCAGTCTAAAGTAGTGTTCTATGGGAATAGGTCGCCAAGACACTCGAGCTGTCTGACGATGATGCAGGCGAGGAAGTTACTAAAAAATGGATGTGTAGGTTATTTGGCCCATATCGTCGATACTCAGAAAGTAGGGTTAGAAATCGGACAAATATCAGTAGTGAATGAATTTCCAGATGTATTCCCGGAAGAATTGCCAGGCCTTCCGCCGGATAGAGAGGTCGAATTTGTTATTGATTTTGCACAATTTCGAAAGCCCGTATAGAATGGCACCGCAGAGATGAAGGAGCTGATGGTACAGTTGCAGGAATTATTGGATAGGAAGTATATTCAACCGAGTGTGTCTCCTTGGGGAGCACCAGTGTTGTTTGTAAAAAAAAAGGACGGGTCGATGAGACTGTGCATCGATTATCGAGAGCTGAACAAGGTGACGATCAAGAACAAATACCCGTTACCTAGGATAGATGACCTGTTTGATCAGTTGAAGGGAGCGAAATATTTTTCCAAAATCGATTTGAGGACGGGGTATCACCAGTTGAAGGTGAGAAAGGAGGATGTACCTAAGACAGTGTTTAGAACTCGTTACGGTCACTACGAGTTTCTGGTAATGTCATTCGGGTTAACAAACGCGCCAGCAGCGTTTATGGACATGATGAATCGGGTATTCAAACAGTATTTAGATAAATTCGTAGTTGTGTTCATTGATGATATCCTAATCTATTCCAAGACTCAAGAAGATCATGCTGAACATTTAAGGTTGGTATTGGAGGCGTTGAGAAAAGATAAATTATACGCAAAATTTTCGAAGTGCGAGTTCTAGTTGGAGAAGGTTCAGTTTCTAGGCCACGTAATCGACAAGGACGGAATCTCCGTGGATCCAGCAAAGGTGGAAGCGGTACAGAATTGGGAGCAACCAAGAACACCGACTGAGGTGAGAAGTTTCTTAGGATTGGCGGGCTACTACAGACGGTTCATTCAAGATTTTTCGAAGATAGCAGGAACATTGACGAATTTAACGAAGAACTCGGTGAAGTTTGTCTGGACTGAGAAGTGTGAAGAGAGTTTTCGAGAACTCAAGAAGAGATTGAGTGAGGCACCGGTGTTGTCGTTACCAGACGATACAGGTGACTTCGTGATTTTTAGTGATGCGTCACACAAGGGGCTTGGCTGTGTGCTTATGCAACATGGTAAAGTCATTTCGTACGCATCGCGCCAGTTAAAAGATTATGAGAAGGGATATCCTACCCATGACCTGGAATTGGCAGCGGTAGTATTTGCCCTCAAGATTTGGAGACACTATTTATATGGTGTGAAGTGTGAAATATACATGGACCATAAAAGTCTGAAGTATATTTTCACGCAAAAGGAGTTAAATATGAGGCAGAGAAGATGGTTGGAGCTAATAAAGGATTACGATTGCGATATTTTATATCATCCGGGAAAAGCAAACGTGGTAGCAGACGCGTTAAGCAGAAAGGGCAGTGGTAGATTGGCAATGCTAACAGCTCAGGAGGAGTTAATCAAGGAGATGGCCAGTTTGGAGCTAGAGATAAAGAGGCCGAGAGAGCCAGATGGGAAATTGTTCGCAGTAGAGGTTCGTCCAACTCTATTGGACAAGATCAAGGAAGCACAAGGCGGTAATGAAGAATGTGAGAAAATGAATAAAAGAATTTTCGACGGAGAGGAGCTTAAATTCAGCATGGGTGGTGATGGTCTGTTAAAATTTGAGGAGAGAATTTGGGTGCCAGCAGTATCTGAGTTAAAGGAAGAAATCCTGCAGGAAGCTCATAGTTCAAATTACTCAATCCACCCGGGAAGCACAAAAATGTATCAGGATCTTCGTCACTATTATTGGTGGCCCAATATGAAAAGAGAGGTCGCGGAGTGCGTTAGCAAGTGTTTAACTTGTCAGCGAGTCAAGGCGGAACATCAAAGACCGAGCGAGTTACTTCAACCTTTAGAGATTCTGGAATGGAAGTGGGAGCATATCACGATGGATTTTGTGGTAGGACTTCCAACTACGCAGAAGAGTTACGATGCAGTGTGGGTGATCGTCGACCGATTGACCAAGTCAGCGCATTTCTTGCCAATCAAGATCAGATATACCTTGGATCAGTGGCAAGGCTTTATATCAAAGAGATCGTTTCCAGGCATGGTGTACCAGTATCAATTGTGTCAGATCGCGATCCGCGGTTCACAGCAAATTTTTGGAGAAGTTTTCAGGAACTCATGGGAACGCAGCTGAGATTGAGCACCGCGTATCATCCTCAAACAGATGGGCAGAGCGAGAGAACTATTCAAACGCTAGAGGATATGCTGAGAGCATGTGTGATGGATTTCAAAGGGAGTTGGGATGACCTCCTACCGTTGGTGGAATTTGCATACAACAACAGCTACCATGCGAGCATCGGGATGCCACCTTATGAAGCTTTATATGGAAGAAAATGCAGAACGCCTTTGTGCGGGGATGAAGTGGGAGAACGACAATTGCTAGGGCCAGAATTGGTGCAACAAACTGCAGATGTGATCAAAATAATACGAGCGAGGCTCGTGACGGGTCAGGATCGACAGAAGAAATATGCAGATCAACATCGGCAACAACGAGATTTCGACGTTGGCACTTATGTGTTTTTGGGAAGAAGGGAAAACTTAGTCCCAGATTCATAGGACCTTTCGAAGTATTGAGGTGAGTGGGTGAGGTAGCTTATGAAATAGCCTTACCTCCGGAGTTAGAACATATACACAACGTATTCCACATTTCAGTCTTAAGACCATATAAGTAGGACTACAAGCATGTCATAGAGTATGAACTCTTTCTGTTCGAAAAAGACTTAACTTACGAAGAGGTTCCAGTGCAGATAATTGATAGAAAAGAACAAGTGTTAAGAAATAAAATAATACCTTCTGTTAAGGTAATATGGAGGAACCACAACGCCGAGGAGGCTACGTGGAAACTCGAGGAGAAAATGATGAAAAACTACCCTAACCTGTTTGTTTGATGTGTAATGATTTCGGGGACGGAATCCTTATAAGGGAGGGTGAATGTAATATCCGAGATTTCTATGTAATCTAACAATTTCAATAAACAAACTTATGTGAAATTCTTATGTGACAATTATTCGTAAATGAATTATTTAATTTCATTATATGTTATGTGATAAGATGTATTGGAATGGTTGGTACAGTTGAGTCAACTATTCAATTTGGATAAGTATGAAATTAATTCTAATTAATTTCGTGGGATGACTTTAAAACATGACTTTGAGTTCGGAACAGAATTTAGTGACGCGGACAGCGTATTTGAGTCCGGAACGTCGAAATTAGTCAGGATAGACTGTAACCACGAAAATGTGTCACGGTAGACTTTTTGGTCAAAGTCAACCGGTTGATTTTTTTTTTGGGGAAAAAGTCAACTACTAATTTTGAAGTTGAGTTTGACGAAACAGATAGTTCCATGACGTCTGGGACGTCGACTTTAGTAGGAATCGATATAAGTATCGAACACGTTTTGCTACGAGGGGCAAAATGGTCAAACTGATTATTAATTGATTAAATGATTAAAATAATGTTTTTATTTACATAAATTTCAGTTGCTGGGAGTCCTTGTGACAATCTATATGGGACAAGGGAGGGAGTATACATATTATAAGGATTATTGAGGGAGAGGGGGTTACTCTTGTGTTATTAAATAAAAACCTTTCATAAATGAAATTCTTATGTGACAATTATTCATAAATGAATTATTTAATTTCATTATATGTTATGTGATAAGATGTATTGGAATGGTTGGTACAGTTGAGTCAACTATTCAATTTGGATAAGTATGAAATTAATTCTAATTAATTTCGTGGGATGACTTTAAAACATGACTTTGAGTTCAGAACAGAATTTAGTGACGCGGACAGCGTATTTGAGTCCGGAACGTCGAAATTAGTCAGATAGACTGTAACCACGAAAATGTGTCACGGTAGACTTTTTGGTCAAAGTCAACCGGTTGATTTTTTTTGGGGAAAAAGTCAACTACTAATTTTGAAGTTGAGTTTGACGAAACAGATAGTTCCATGACGTCTGGGATGTCGACTTTAGTAGGAATCGATATAAGTATCGAACACGTTTTGCTACGAGGGGCAAAATGGTCAAACTGATTATTAATTGATTAAATGATTAAAATAATGTTTTTATTTACATAAATTTCAGTTGCTGGGAGTCCTTGTGACAATCTATATGGGACAAGGGAGGGAGTATACATATTATAAGGATTATTGAGGGAGAGGGGGTTACTCTTGTGTTATTAAATAAAAACCTTTCATTTTCTTAACTCCTACCCATAATTAGCCTAATGAATTGTGAGTGTAATGATATCTGATCATGGGGGAGTTGTAATGGGTTGGAGATTTCACTTTCATTACACTATATATGAGATATATGCATTCCATCTAAGCCTCTTCTTCCTTTCACAACAACTTTCTAACTAGAGAGCAAAAAATTAAAAAAAAGAGAAGAAAATATTGAGGGTTTTAGAGTGGTTCAAGGTGGGCTACGAATTCTGGAGAATCTTGCAAGCAAGGAAGGTGGTTAGCAAGCCCCAATCAAGAAGAATTCGCAACCAAGGTAAGCTATGAGATCCACTTGTATGTTCTTGAGGAAAAATAGTGAAAAAATGCATGTATAGCTATGATAAATGTTTTGTTTTGGCTTAGTGATGCCATGATTTCGTGTATTACTGCTATGTGGATGATAAGAATGAAAATTCTGGTATATAACATGTTACTATTACATAAAGAAAAATTGAATTCATGTGTGCATGCTAACTATTTGATAAAATGCCTCTTAGTTGCTAATTTGATCAAAACATGAAAAGTTAGAGGGTTTGATTGTTGTAACATGTGTATATATGTTAGTAAATGTGGTCTGGATAGTAGGAATCAAATCCATGCATGCTAGAATCAAAATCATGATTTTCTCAAAAGTTGGGTTAAACTAGTTTGCATGATTTTTCAAGATTTTTGGTCACTCGAAATCATGTCTTAGATAATCCATTTGTTGCATGTAATAATTTTGTAAAATAGTATGTAACATGAAGTATAACATGTCCAAATTTCATTCGGATCGAAGCTATATTGAGTGAGATATGAAAATCGTAAACAAACATGTTAGAAACCGAAAAAAAAGGGAACTGTGAACTACTGACCCTAAAGACAAAATTCGGTGCTAGCTAAAGTTTCCAGAAAATTGTAGACTTTTGGGTGATTATAGTACACTGTATAAGCTTTCCATAGACTCTGGAACGGACTAATTCCGACTTCGGAGCAAGGAGTTATGACTGTTCAAAGTAGTTGCATCAAATCTGTCCAACAAATTCGGAGCAGTCCCCTTGCACGGAGTTTCTGGAATTTTGTGCTTGGAATTTGAAGATGGTCCCTGAACGAAAGTTGTAGCCCCAGAAGTTAGCTTCGCGTGGTCGCAAGAATCGCTCAAAAATGTTTTAAAACGAATGAGTTATGACTGTTTTAGCGAGGTATGGTAAAGCTGAGAAAAAAAAATAAATAATAAAAAACTGTTATGTTTGGGCATTTTTTTAAGTTCTGTTTTGGGCTGCCTATGATGTCTAAAATGGGTGGCATATATTTTCTAAATATATTCTCTTTTGATGTTTATAGCATATCCAATAGGAGACCCTTATACTTCAAACAAGATTGTGTATGAATGGTGATTAACGAGACACATGCGATTAGGTTATGTGAAGGTTAATTGCTAGCGTTAATTGTAGCAGGCTTATCAGGCAAGTTTCCTAACCCTCATTTCTATTGGATATTTATTAAATCCTTACTAATATTATCGCAGTAAGGGTAAGTATTGGACTTGTGATAGTTATTTATTCGTGCAAGTTTCTTCGTTGAAAAGTCATACAAACTTCAATTATCTTGCAAACTTATCGATGATTATTCAGTTATTATTTTTAACTGCCATATGTTTAAAATTTCATTTCATTATCAAACTGTTCTAAAGTATGTTCCTGGCCTTTGTTTCCGGCTAGTTATTATTCATGAAAAAAGTGATTAAAACAAATCTTTCGAAGCTATTAAATGTTTACCAATCCAAATTGCTCTGGTGCGGTCTCACATGATTACTAAGATGAACAACCCGAATAAACGGGCAAACAGATGTCGGGCAAATAGTCCCATTTTGCTTATGCAGCTTAAAACTTAATACTTGTGCACAATGTAGGGTACAATAGGCTGATCACCTGGCGTACTTGCAGAGACCGTTTACAGTCTATTTGATTGTTAAACCGTCTGATGGTTTTTGATGAAAGAAAATATGTTCAGGGTATTTTACACCCCTTAGTATGATATTGAAAATTCTTAAATTTCTAATCTTGATGTTCCTATTTAACGCTTGATAATCATTTCAACTATTGAGGTTTAACTATTCAACTGTTTTCACTCCTGATGTATGTTTTCAAATTTCATATATACTTGCTGGGCAATTCGTGCTCATTCTTGTTTCAACCTTTCAGTTAAGGGTGAGAAGGCTGAGGGTTCGGGCAAGGACAAGGGAAAGACTAAGATGAAGTGATGCTAATGTTTATGTAATAAGTTAATTATTTCACATATGTGTAATGTAGCGATAAACGCTAAGACTAAGTTCCAGTATGTTTTAAGGTTGTAAAGACTTGGGATTTTATTTTGAATAATTATGTAATAGTTAATATTATTATTCCTTATTGTTAAAGTTTACTTAGATAGATGATGATGTATGTTGTATCGCGAGCACCAAGTCCTGTAATCGATGTTACACGGATTTTGGGGGCGTCACATCCGCTACCTCGAATTGATGACCTGTTTGACCAGTTGTAAGGAGCACAATTCTTTTTCAAAGATCGATCTTCGTTCTGGATATCATCAGCTGAAGATTAGAACTGAGGATATCCCAAAGACTTCCTTCAGAACTCGGTACGGGCATTATGAATTCTTAGTCATGTCTTTTGGATTGACTAATGCTCCTGCGGCTTTCATGGATATGATGAATCGAGTATTCAAGGAATATTTAGATCAATTCGTTGTTGTCTTAATTGATGACATCCTCATATATTCTAAAAGTCTTGAAGATCATGAGCACCATTTGAAGCTGGTACTCCAATGGCTTCATGAAAACATGTTATATGCCAAGTTGAAGAAATGCGAGTTCTGGCTTAAGGAAGTAGCATTCCTTGGGCACGTGGTGTTAAAACATGGTGTATCTGTTGACCCGACGAAGATTATGAAGCAATACAAAGATGGGAACAACCAAAGTCGGTGACCGAAGTACGTAGCTTTCTGGGCTTAGCTGGTTATTATCGGAGATTCATGGAAGGATTTTCTCGAATTGCTACTCCATTAACTCAACTGACTCGAAAAGATACAAAATTCGTATAGAGCGAGGAATGCGAGAAGAGTTTCCAAGAGCTTAAGAGGAGACTCATTTTGGCACCTGTTCTGACAATACCATCTAGTTCGGATGGATTTGTTATCTACAACGATGCTTCCTACAAAGGGTTAGGATGTGTTCTCATGCAACGTGGGAAAGTCATAGCCTATGCCTCGCGATAACTTAAAGAATATGAGAGGAATTATCTTACTCATGATTTGGAGTTGGCAGCAGTCGTTTTCGCGTTGAAAATCTAGAGGCACTATCTATATGGAGAGAAAGTGGAGATATATTCAGATCATAAAAGCCTCAAATATTTTTCACCCAAAAGGAACTCAATATGCGGCAATGACGTTGGCTCGAGCTGTTGAAAGACTACGACCATACAATTCAATACCATCCTAAAAAAGCGAACATGATAGCTGATGCATTGAGCAAAAGATCATACGCGGGAACGAGTGCAATGCTGTCAACACAAAGGCCCATTTTGCGTGATTTACAAAAGATGAAGATAGAATTCAAGACTCCGGGGACCCATGCGATGTGTTAAGTATATGCATAGAACCAGCTTTAAACGATAAAGTTAAATTTGCTCAAGCCACAGACCGGAGTTGATGCTTATGAAGAAGAAAGTGCAAGAAGGTGCTATTCCAGAAGCAAGAATCGATGAAGAAGGAATACTTCGAGTCCACTCCAGACTTTGTGTTCCTAATAATTCTGATTTGAAGTATAATATCATGATGGAGGCACACAATACACCATTTGCAATCCATCCTAGAAGTACCAAAATGTATCGTGATCTTCGACATATATTTTGGGTGGAACAATATAAAGAGAGAGATTGCAAAGTTTATCTCGAGGTGTTTAACTTGTCAACGTGTAAAGGCGGAGCATCAAGTGCCTAAGGGTCCATTATAACCACTTGAGATTCTGAAATGGAAGTGGGAACACATTACCGTGGATTTCGTTACGGGTCTTCCCACAGTTTCTCAAGGCATAAATGTTATTTGGGTTATTGTTGATAGATTAACCAAGTTGCTCATTTCTTGTCGATACGGGAGACTTATTCTCTTGAACGTCTAACTTGTTGTATGTAAATGAGATTGTGCAATTGCATGGCATGCCAGTATCCATAGTTTCGGATCGTGACCCAAGATTCACTTCACAATTTTGGGTTAGCTTGCAAAAAGCTATAGGCACGGATTTACGGTTCAGTTTGGCATACCATCCTCAAACGGACGGACAATCAGTGAGGACTATTCAAAACTCTTGAAGATCTATTAAGACTTTGTGTTTTAGACTTCAAAGGGAGTTGGGATAAGTATTTACCATTGGTGGAATTCTCTTACAACAACAGTTATCAGGCAAGTATAGGTGTGGCTCCATTCGAAGCATTATATGGACGAAAGTGTCGCTCTCCAATATGTTGGGATGAGGTGGGTAAAGTAACATTATTAGGACCAGAGTTGGTACGTATGACTACGAAAAGATCCAAATTATTCGACAACGTATACAATGGCACAAGATCAACAAAAGAGTTACGCGGATCTTCATCGAAAGGACGTGGATTTTAGTATTGGGGATCATGTATTGTTACGTGTTCTCCATGGAAGGGAATTACAAGATTTGGGAAAGGAGGAAAGAAGTCAATCCACGATTTATTGGTCCATTTCAGATTCTTGACCGAGTAAGAAATGTGGCCTATAGACTTGCGTTACCTCCAAGTATGTCTCGTGTTCATAATATTTTTTTACATATTGTGCTTCGTAAATATGTGAAAGACCCGAACTACGTTATTGAGTTAGAACCGGACGAGATTGCCGAAGACTTAACATATGAAGAGGTACTATCAAGATCTTGGATAGAAAGGAGCATGTCCTATGCACAAAGATCATACAACAAGTTAATGTTTTGTGGAAGAAAACCACGCTATAGAGGAAATGACCTCCTTGGGAGTTTGGAAACGAAAATGAAAGCGTGGGTACCTCCACCTTTTTGAAACTCCAAGTACGTACGTTAATTTCGAGGAGAAATTTTCATAAGGAGGGGAGGTTGTATGACCCCAACTTATTATAATGAGAGAATTTAATTTCCACTATTTATTATTTTGAAATAG